>RJVU01041010.1:404972-425474 GCA_003731715.1 Anabarilius grahami | reverse complement strand
TCTCACACAATGTAAAACTCAATAAGTTCAGAATACCCAAAAAATGTGAAGAAACTTATTACCTCAAAACAACTCATTTTTTTGAATTTAGTAGAACTTACATTTTTTGTGACAAGTGGGGCGGGGCCGAGAGCCGTGGAAGCGGAGCAAGGCCAGTGTGGTGCACATGTGTCTCTCATTAACAATCACGTCACTGGCATCCCTTCACTCCCACGGTTCTCAGCCTCACCCCACTTATCATAATGTTAATTACATACAGTTCATTTACATAAACATCACATTCAGATATTGGTTAAATGTTAGATCGGAAATAACACATGCTATTATAACTATCATAGGCTGGGAGAATAAATCGATTCTGAGACTTTCCAAATGCATTGCGATTCTCTCTTGAATCGATTCTGAGCTTAGTTTTTAACCACACGCTCAAATGCTGATGAAGAAGAACGATCGTGGTTTTGGCTATGTAGGCCTACTTGCACCTCAGAATGCTTTTATGACACAAGATTAATGTAAACAGCCCACTGCAAATTTGCTTCAACCTTTTCAGACTTTATGAATGATTATTTTATAGAAGGTTCAAGTGGTGTGTGTATCGAATTCAAATACGGCTGTTTCTAAAGCACACAGTGCCATCTATAACTAACAACTAAGCTCAGAATCGATTTGAAAGAGAATCACGATGCATTTGGAAAATCTCAGAATCAATCCAGAGTCATTTCTCGATTTGTGATTCAACGGTTTATTGTCCCAGTCCTACAGTATATGTGGTCTTAAAAGTTTTGTAGCCCATACTAAACCTAACCACAGGCTCTACTCTTTACCACAATGGTAACCCTACAAAACTGCAAATCCCAACATAACACAACATTAAACACTAACTTTTATCTCCCTATATTAATCTTGTGCAAAAACACACAAAATAACACTTAATTTCAGCATTTATTTTCCTTAAACATAAAGCATGCTGGGAATTAGGAATCTGCTGCAACTCAATCATATTAAGTTCATCTTACTACAATCAAAGTTTGAGTTCACTCAACTTTAAGTACAATGAACTTTCATTATTATTTGAGTGAATCAAACTCATTTCATTTAATTAATTTCACTGTTCGGTTTTACAGTGCACAGAATATATATGGTTTTCTGTTATTTCAGCCAGCATTTGCTATTTTATGTACAATATGCATCAAAAGGTCAGTGAACAGGCAGTTGTCCTGCATTTTTGTGTTGCTTTCCCCCTGAGAACACAACACATCACATTTGTTATTGTGCACAGCTGTGCTTAACATTGCAAGAAGGACACATTTGACCTTATGAGATAGTTATGATGAAACAAACATACCTTTTCCGTTTGATTTCTTTGCCATACAGGTATTACAGTAAAGCTTCTTTGTGTGTGCACGCTTTGATGACTGACTGGCCCACTCTTACGTTCTGCTATATATAGAGCTGTAGGGTCCATTCATCACAACCGGTCAACCCGAGCGTAATCTCACTGGTAATGAAACATCTGGGTTCAGAGGACCACCCTGCACCATATACACACACGCAAACACACTCTCAACATACACACACACGTTACACACACTCTATTCTGAGAATGAGCCAACAATCACCAAGGCCAAGATCATTAGCTCCTCTTTTTCCCTACGGGCTGGACACAGAGAATAACTTCTCTCTCTCTCTCTCTCTCTCTCTCCCTTTCTCTCTCTCTCTCTCACACTCTGCGTTTCATTTTTTTCCTTGGCATCTGCAGATACTTGGTTAAATGAAGACATACAGCCACCAGGTCTGCCTGCCCGTTCAAGGTAACCTCTGCTGTCAGTATGCATTTACTAATGTTGGCTCCCAGCATTTTCCACAAATAATATGCCATTGAGGTAAAGCCTAATACATGAAATAAATTAATTTTAAAATTCAAATTACTACTGCTATAGTGCTCAGGAACCTTGCCAAAATGTATTTATTTATTTTTTGTCAGTTAAATCACACATTTTCATACATATCAGGTGTTTTTTTTCAGTGAGAACAATTCTATAAGCCAAAAACGCTGAAAGGGTCAAATATTGAAGTGTATGTTTTATGGAATTCAATTTGAGGAAGAACATTTGCACCAAACACAAGGGATTATCACATTAAAAAGTGATATTTCTCACATTTATGGTGTTATTGTTAGTGTTATCGTGTGCAGAGTCAAAAAACCTTGGTATAACTGAATCGCATATGCTTGCACTCTTTGCGTGCTGAACTCCGCTGTGACAGAGTGTGGAAAACGCCTGGTGTGTGCGAGAGAGGAGGGATGCGGAGTGCCTGCATGCATGGTTAAACATGTTAATGAATGCCAAAAGATTTTCCATAACAGTGCGCACACGCTTGAACAACAGTTCAGACTCATAAATGCAATCGGCCTGTGAGAGAGGCCCTGCGTGATCACGAATGGCTCCTGTCGACATCAGGGCATTGGTGTTTCTCTCTTTCACTCTCTCGTGCCCTTATGTCAAATGCTTCACTTCTGTTTTGGTTATCATCATCAAAATTGCTCATACGGTCATTGACATTATTATTATTATCATTGACATTATAATTGTAATTATCATTACCATCATAATCATCATTGCCTTTTCAAACAGTGTGCATCCTGTTGATAGATGACAGGTTCTGGTGAACAGCAGGTTATGCAGATGGAAACAACGACTGTTGGGCATTTCTTTAGAGGCAGATATTCAGATATTTTGGGGTTCAGATCTGTCAGAGCATATCTTTTCATAGTTCATTATTCATGCATAATTCAACAGCATAATCATAGAGGGTACTTATAGGTCAGAGGCATGTACTTAATACAGATAATCTAAAGTTTATTGTACATTACCAAATATGACAGTATAAGCTAGGGTCTTGGATTATGGCAGTACAAGGCCTCAGGGCACTCAGAGGCTACAGGCAACCGCCGAGGGCAGCAACGTTCTCTGCATATCGTTTTCAGACACTTTCAGACCATCGCTGTATATGTGTACCATTTTCCGTACATGTGTTTCCCCATCTTATTTCTGCTGCTGTGTGTCTTCCAATGAAAAAAAGTCTCACATGCTAAAAGCAAAAAGTGTGAAAGAGATGCATTTTATGTTAACAGCTACATAAAGTTCAGATCAATTTGGTGAACTCACAAATGAAAATACAACCAAATGTGTCCCCATTAAGTTTTATTTGTTAAGCAAAATACTTGAGAAAATGGTACTGTTTGTACATAATGTGTTATTCATACCCATTAATGACCTAAGCTGTTATAAACAGCAGAGTATCCATCTTTAATTTATTGTGTTTTATTATATTATTGGTATATATTCAAGTGTTGTTCATATCAGTTTTAACTTTGCCTTGTTAATTTCCTTGAGTCACAAGTTTAATAATAATAATAATTTATTTAAATTATAAAAATAATAATTTTATGTATAATAATAATTATAATAATTCACAAGTTTACATTTCCTAGATCTTCAGTGGGGCCATGTTTACCGGTAAACATGTATGGCATGCTGTCCATGATGGATTAATTAGTTAATAATAAACCCAATAAAGTTTACATAATAAAAATGGATATAAAATAAGGTGGAGTTGGGGTGATCACAATACTGGAATTTCTAACTTACAATACAATACCTTAAAAAATATCAATATTCAATAACATTTTCGATACCACAAGGAAAAGTACTGCATATTCTGTCAAATAGATATTTTTAATATTTCTTTTTTTGTCCATCCATGCATTGAAAGTCTAGGGCAATTGATCATTTCTTAAATGTAAAAATTATATACAGATTAATCACTTAAAGTTATACAAGTTAATCAGTCAAGAGCAGGAAACGATTTTCTCTGTCTTTTGTTTGATTTATGCTGCGTTCCAGGCAACCCATAACCCGTGTTTTTCCAACCTTCTACCTGTGAAAGTGCACTGGAACAGCAGTCAAACCCGTGACTTGCCACCCGTGAACTGACTCGTACTAGATCGATGTACTCCCAGTTACGGGTTCTGACGTCACATAGCCCGCGAAACAACAATGGCAGCCCCTACGGATGGGTGTTTATGCAAGTGCACGGTAAAATAACGTAAAATACAAGGTATAACATCTTCTCTTGCCTTATGCGTCATTTTCCTCCTCCGTTTCCCTCAAATAAGCAAGGAGTAAGCACCTTTGGCGATAGAAATTATTGTTAATGAGCATAAGCCCCGTCCGGTCCGCCATGTTGGTTTGTTTATACTCAGGCAGGTTGGCTTGACTTGCCTGGAATGCTACAAAGTCGTGAGTCGTGTTTTGAAGTCGTGACTTACGGGCTCAGAAACCTGCCTGGAACGCAGCATAATAATAACAACATAGAAAGCGGCATGTTTACTAGGCTGCTGTCCCTTTAAGACCTGACGCACGCATCCAAAAAAAAAGTTACACATGCATGTATGATTTCACTTCCAGAACTGTTATATAACCGACTGTGTTTACATTAATACTCACCAAGATGGGCATTGTGACATTATTTTTGTGTGTATTTGAACGTCAATAAGCCACGGAAAAAGAGCTCAATTTGGCACTCATGATCTGTGTGCCAGAGGCGGTTTTATTAGGTGTTTGCGTGCTTCTGATGTAAGCGACATCTGCGGGCATGAGTAGAATTATGTGCAATCCTGCACCGAAATTCAGACCCTGTCAAACCAATACTGTTTAACCGGAGCGAATGAAATGAGACGACTGAATGAGAGGAAGCGGGTGCGTTTCAACTCGGAATGGAGAGTAAGAAAGCGCAGCTGATGTATCGATATGGCAGAAAGGAGTATTGGTATTGTTTCAGATACTTCTGTATCGATAAGTATCGAAATATCAATATTTTTGACAACACAACTCTGCGCAGCGTCGCTTCAAGTCGAACACGCCATCTGTCTTTGCATGAGTTCTCATATGTTACTATGGTTTGATTGCATGTCTGTGTATTTAAGCCTTCCGTTTCTTCAGTGTTCCGTGTTAACTTTTTGGTGAATGTGTAGTGCTTTTGAGTATTCTTTGTAATTTCAGTAAAGTTTTTGTAAATTCAGTCACGCATCAAAGTCTACACGCACCGTGACAGTGATGAAGGGATACCAGAATGGTTGTTTACTGTGCATCATCTTGCATACTTGAGCGACTTTTGCACATTCTTATGTTTGTGTGATTCTAATCATTTTATAACATTGAGCTAGTGGAAGATAAGATATACAGAAACTAGAACATGTCATTTGACGGGAACATATAGTACTATCTAATGCAGTTTCAGTGTCTGTCTTCTCAGATCCATGATTATTAAGAGCTAACAGGCCCCGGTCTTGTCGAAAGGCTGGTCTTTGTTTCACGCTATCATGCATTAGGTCCCCAGCTCCTGTAAAAGCAATGTGTCCATGCATTTTTAAAGAGCACTTTACGGAAGAGAGTGCTATCTTGATCAGTGTTTTTTGCTTCGGGACCCAGATTTTACATTGCCAGTATGATAAAATACATGTAGAATTTTTATTTGTTTCGCTCTCCTAACTCCACATGATTATTTGGCTGGTTGGGGTTCGTCATTTGCATTTGACCCATCAGAACAGACCTGTGGCCCATTTTTGGGTGGTGACCTACCAATTCAGAACCACTGATCTAGATCAGGTGAGAGATAGAGAGCATATACTGTATCACATAAGGCTCTTTCTCTCTTGTTCTGTACTACCCCTCTCTCTTCTCTTCTCTTCTCTCTTTCTCTCTCTGTTTCATTCCTTTGGGAGGTAATTAAGAAAACCTCAGCTGAGATGCAGCCAAGGCTCAGCACAGCTGCTCAAAACAAGCTCCACATTTCACAATCTATTGTACATTGATGCAAAGCAAGCAAAGAGAGACACTGTTCGAAAGATGAATAAACAGGCCTCTGAGTGGAAGAGTAGTGGGAAATGCTCACTTTTAATAACACTGTTTTTGGATTGAAATCCACTTCAGCTTGTTTGAATATTTGTCCATTTTAATGAAATAAACAAGACAATCTGTAGCAACACAACTTCATCAGAACTTTGCTACTTATCTGACTCTGTGTCACAGAATGTTTTTTTTTTGTGTCAGCTTGTCGTAATCTGTGGGCTCAGGAAGGAATGAATGAATTTGATATCCCAGAAAGGTCACAATTATAATGGTTACGATTCAAGTTAGACAATCAAAACAAAAAGTCATGGCTCTGCTTTCCATCCCCACATAGCATAATCACATTTTGTCGCTGAGGTGATGCCCACAATGTAATAAAAGCTGGTCAGAGAACGCATGATGAATCTTCATCTGTATCGGCTTTGATGCTTTAAATGTATGGCCTAAACGCTGGCCTGGGGACGCATACTGCTGTCTGTGATCACTCACCGTCGTATATGGTTTTCATCTGGTGTTAAATATCCATCCGTTCGGGTGTATTAAGGTGACATCACATTCTATGCAAGTCGTCATGGAGGCCAAATCACATAGAGTCATTCACAAATCACGCGAGTTGAGTTTCAGCAGCTGTGAGGGAGCGATCCGAACAGATCAAGTGTCAACCGAAACACATGCTGCTATAATGCACACACCTGCAGACAAAACAAAATGCATATTGTTTTACGGCGGTCTGATATCAATGCCTTGTGATTGTTTATTTGTAAGTTTGACAATGTTGCCAGGGCTGGATATGATGTTATCTAGAGGAAAGGATGCATGTTTCATCAGCGCAGGAAAGAATATTGTGTTTGTAAAACAATTTTATGAGTCAGGAAGGAGGTATTCAACAGGTGTGTTTTCAATAGGTTCTTTATTGGTTCTCTGTTGTTTGTAACTCTATGTATTTTTGCTGAGTCAGTATATAAGCACAATATGGAGTCAGGTGTGTGTATCAGTTGGGGTTGTATGTGTGTCTGTGATTTATGACTGCCTATCTTTGCTGGCTGTCTCCCACTTTGTTGCTGTCCTGCCAGAGCTGATGTATGGAGCGTTTCAGCTTATTGCAGCCTATGAACAGCTTGATGGAATGGCCAAATCTATCTATAGCCTATGTGTGAGGACCCCTTCAGTTTCCAGCCACTGTAATGATAACTTAGCTTCAAAGTGTTTTGTTAAACCCGCAACCTATTTGCATGGCATTAGAGCGTTGAGCTGGTTTTTGAAACATGTTATTGTGTTTGTTGTTCCACTTCAGCCTCATCAGCAGGTGGTCTAGAACCGCTATATGTCAATCCCCTTGGGAGGGAACCCTTTCCTAAAATATAAAGGCAGCTATATATTTTCTAGCATAAAGACCCATTTATATAATAAAAAATTGCAGTGGCTATTTGCACTACAAATATCGATGGATGGTATTTACCCTAAGTGAAAATATTAAAAAAGTATTTTCTTTACATTAAGTTTAATTAGCAGGCAGATACTATTTGCACTAAGTGTAAGTGGCAGGTACTATTTGCATCTCATTGTATTGTAGTACATTATTAAACAGTATGCAATAATAACATATTCAGCGTTTGTATACCCTACGTTATGGGAACAAAATGTCCTCACAAAGATGGCAATATCCGAAATCCTTTTTTTAAATTTTTTTGATCCCCATGAGGAAAACAGCTTATAAATCATAGCAAGTGGCTTTTTGAAAATGTAAAAATGCTGAAAGTTTTCTGTGATGGGTAGGTTAATGGTTAGGGGACAGAATATACAGTTTGTACAGTATAAAAATAATTATGTCTATGGAATGTCCCCATAAAAACATGAAAACCCAACGAGTGTGTGCAACATTTTTTATTTTAAGATTATTATTATAAGAAACTATTTTATCAGTATTTAGAATGCAGTTTGGTCAATTTGATTTCATTTTTTCATTCATTCGTTCATTCATTCATTCCTTCGTTCAATTGTTCGTTCACATTTTTACACTATTTTTCTCCTAAACTTTTCTGCAGACAGCCTAGCACCCTCTTGCAGTCCCTAATTTGAAAATGAATAAAATGTTGTGCAGACACTGTCCTAAATTTGATCTTACGATCATTTCTCAGATTTGCGTACATGTGATTCATAGAATGAACGTACACCGAAAACAAGCGTACGCCTCTCTTTCTCACTTGGGTGCAGCTGAATGGTTTCAGTTCTCCAGGTTGTAAACGACACCTAATTAATGTAATTTACATATAAAAGATCAACAGTCATCATCAAGGAAAAGTGCGTACATCTGCTCAGACCCTGACGTGGCGCTAAGCACTTTTCCATGTCAAAGAATAAATATGAATGTTGCCGTGGATTTAAGCGTACGCACACTCTAAGATCAAATCCGTGTGTATGCACGCTTTATAAATGAGGCCCCTGGTCTAGTTGAAAATCTAGATCAGGTTTGACCTGTACTAACGACCATCCAGAAACTACAGAAAACTATCTACCTTCAGCTGATCTGTTTATCTGGGAGTTCTGTGGAAATACAACTGATAGTAGCACTACTGAGCGGCCCACGAGCCATTCAATGCTAATAGTATATGCAAGTGCTTTTTTGACATACATCTGTCACGCTAATGACTTTCTGAATTGAATTTATATCTGAAACATGTTTGTAACCATCTGAAGAAATTTCTACCCCCACAGCAGCCAAAAGAGAAGTGACAATCCACTGTACTGCCGTCATAAAGGAACAGAAGGGGAGGGAATTATTCTTGAATGTGACAAAGAGATGAAACCTTTGTGAGGGTATTACACCACCTCATGCTGTGAGAAAACTTTCCACTTCAGAGAGAAAAGGGGGGAAGATAGAATGAGCAAACCCATCGGCCACAAGATAAAGAGACCTTCAAGATAACTGATATCATTCTGGTGCAGTGTCTCTAGAAATCATGTGGACCAGGAAGATAATTCAAAGGCCTGAGACTTACTCTGAAAATAAATCTATACGGTTAGTATCAATAACTGCAATTTAAAAGAAAAGATCACATCATTTACTCACTTTCAGATTGTTCTCTGTTCCTCACACAAGTTTGGGCCACTTTTGCAGTGCTTCTATTTCCTTTTTGAAGCTTGAATGCCTCAGTCTCTATTCATTGTAACTGCATGGAATAGAGTGACAAGTACTGTCAGATTTTCTCCTTCAGTTTCTACGGAAGCAAGTCATAGAGGATTGGAACAACACAAGGCTGAGTAAAAGATGACAGAGTTTTTATTTTTGGATGTTAACTATTCTGTTAATGATACATACATGGAGTGTGGCAGAGCAGAGTGCAATGATCCGCTGGTATTTTTGGTGAAGTTAGACAGGTGCACCAAAATGGCCTTCTCAGTGTGGTGTTGCCATGGTGATGGAGCAGGTGTGTATTGTTTTGCTTGATGTATGAGGAAAGGTGCCCTCCAGCGAGCCAATCTGTCCTTGTGTTTCTGTCCCATCGGAGATATGATGGATTCTGAAATATAGCAATAACAGGGCCTGATCCGATCGGACTGCTTTATGATGCAATATGAAGACGTTTTATTGGAAATTTTGTCTTTTTGAAAAAGTGCATGTCTGTCGCCATACATTCGCCAATTCACTGGAACTACAGTAGATTGAGCCTTGAATAGCAAACCTCGATTTTCCCACAAATCAAACAGCCTTGTACAAACACTTTTTCAAACCTTTTATATATAGATATATATATATGTTGCTTAAAGTCTGAATCATTAGTACTCTAAAAATGTCAGCGTGTGAGAGTTATGATGAAAATTTGTTTGTATGTGTGTGTGCGAGGGTGTGTTTTTGAATTATATATCCGGTTGTCTGGAGCTGATCCATGTTGGCCAGAAAACTGCTGCGCCCTCATTTTTTACAGAACTCAACAAAACACAAACTTGTATCTCCTTCTGCTCAAGAGATGACGCAGGCCAAAGAAAAAAACTAAAACAAATAAGAAGTCTGTTATGCTCACCAAGGCCACATTTATTTGATCAAAAATACAGTAAAAACAGTGAAATATTCTTACAATTTAAAATAACTGTTTTCTATTTTAATATTTTTAAAAATTGAATGCAAAACTGAATATTCAGGAGCCATTACTCCAGTCTTCAGTGTCACATGATCCTTCAGAAATCATTCTAATATACTCATATGGTGCTCAAGAAACATATCTTATTATCAATTCAATTCACATTTATTTGTATAGCGCTTTTCACGATACATATCGTTTCAAAGCAGCTTTACAGAGAATGCATGTCAACATTACAATTTAGAGAATCTGGTATCGGAGGTGACTGTCCAATGTATGTGGTTTCAGAAATGTACATATTATCATGCAGTTAGCTAACAAAGTAATAATTTAGGCAATTTAGTTTACAATCACTGTTAGCAGTTTAATATTAAGGCAGAAGCAATGAGCTCCTGGAAATAATGAATTACATATTAACAATAATAAGGATATATAGAAATTTGGGAATGTGCATGTTTATCCAGATGTTGCGTCATCTGAAGTCCTCGCAGGTGCCGTCTCTTCAAAGGTGTTGGTCATCTGAGGTCATGATGTTATTATCAATGTTGGGTGAAGATCTGAATGAGTTCTATTGTCATTTTGACAAAGGCTGTCTCACACCCCATACCCACTCTGACTTTCTCTCTGCACAACCATCAACACCTGCAACCTACAATCCCCTTCCCCTCCCTCTTACAACTCAATCTGTGTAGAGGATCTGTGTCGGCTCTTCCAGAAACAGAAGATCAAGAAAACATCAGGCTCAGACAATGTCTCGCCCACCTGAAAGTCTGTGCTGACCAGCTGTCACCGGTCTTCACCCAGATCTTCAACAAATCTCTGGAGCTGTGCAAAGTCCCATCCTGCTTCAAATGCTCCACCATCATCCCCATCCCAAAGAAACCCAAGATCACATGACTGAATGACTACAGACCTGTTGCTTTAACGTCTGTGGTCATGAAATCATTTGAGAGACTGGTGCTGACCCACCTGAAGGACATCACGGAAACCCTTGCTAGACCCTCTTCAGTTTGCGTATTGAAGGTCAGTGGATGATGCAGTCAACATGGGACTGCACTATATCCTGGACAAACCAGGGAATTAAGCTAGGATCCTGTTTGTGGACTTCAGTTCGGCCTTCAACACCATCATCCCAAACCTCCTCCTGTCCAAATGAACTCTGTGCTCGCGCTCCACACTGCCGTGAACGTGCTCAGAGCTGTTTGCCGAGGCTGTGGATCACAGGTAGAAATGTTGTAATTAATGTTCATTTTCTTGCACAGACCGATCGTTTTGCTAGAAGACCTCAATGTATCGTCAAGAGCCACATGTATTCATTTTAATTTGCCTGTATATGTGCCTCAAAGTGAAGGTAGCCAATGACTTTCACCAAGGACCACGGTTTCACCTAAGAATCTTCTTTAGTGTTCTACTGAAGAAAAAAGTCACCTACATCTTGGATGGCCTGGGGGTGAGTAAATTAACTGAAAATTGTCATTTTTGGGTGAACTATCCGTTTAAGAAGTACAATGACAGATGCAATATTCTAAGAGTGGCATGCCTTCCAAACATTTTTTTTTTCAGCGTCGACATCTCCTAAGGATTCCATTTTTATTTTTGATGTCTGCTTACTGTGCACGACAGGCATTTCCATCATGACAGAATTCCATTAATATTTGGTTGAGGTGAAGCCTGCAAAACACGGATAAATGTCCGGTACAGTGGTGCACGCATACATACGCTCGCTAACATCCATCTGTGACTGAAACGTGCCGTTGTGCATGGCTTAATCATGGCGACGCATTTCAGCACGCTACACAGGCTATGATCATTCATCCACACCAATCAAACCCACGGCAGCTCGGAGACGCAACTCATCTGGCTGTCATTCACAGACAGCCAGACGCAGGAAGTGACTTTTACACCCCAGGAACTGGTCCTTGTATTTGGCAAGCCCTCTTCCTCTTAACACTTCCTAATGAAACATTTTAGAAAGATTAAGCTAGTGAAAGGGGGTGGGATGGTGCTGTTTATTCAGGTCAGAGATGGAGAGAGCTGATACTCACAGTTATTCAGACATTAGTAAACACGGCGTGGTGCGTGTGATAGTCTTCATCAGCATGTGCCCACACCGAAATGAATCACACTCTGGGAATTTGGTGTGGATCAAGATTAATATTATGTTAGCTGAGGTAGGAGATGGTTTGAAAAGAGCCTTTGGATTACACTCGTACCTCAGAACAGAATGCTTAGGAACAAAATCAAAGGCTGTCTCTCTCACACACATATACTTTTCTCTGACATATCAGTAAATGACGGAGACTGTTAGCGATCATTGCTTTCACTTTCTTCACATTCATTTCTCTGGTTCAAAAACAAAGATAAATTGTTTGACAGTTTTTGTCACAAAATTGCCTAGATAAAGTTACAAACAAATTAGTAATGTTTTGATATGTTTGTCATCATTTTCCAGCAGTGTTTATGAATTTTTTATAGTCTTATTTTATAATTGTGTAATTATAAAAACTGCAGTGGAAAATGATTTTTCAAAGCTGTAAATAAAACAAAGTATGTTTTACAAGAAAATACTATTTTAGTATTTCTACTTTAAAAAAATGTTGTTTACTAAAATGTCGTTTACAGCTTTCCTGTAGCTCAGTGGTTAGAGCATGGCACTAGCAATGCCAAGGTCATGGGTTCGATCCCAGGGATTGCACATACTCAGATACAAATGTATAGTATAATGCAATGTAAGTCGCTTTGGATAAAGCGTCTGCCAAATGCATAAATGTAAATGTACTTCAGTGTGTTTTTTGCCATTTCTTTGTAATTATTTGCGAGCAAATTCTGAGTGAAAATCGTTTCAGAATAAATCAAAAAAAAAAATTCAGTGTGTATAATCTTTGCAAACATTTGATGAAAATTTTTTTTGTATGTGTGCAAAAAAGTATAGAAATAATAATATTTTTTTTATAATAATGAAAAATAAATATTAAATAATACATGCAAAAATTACAATTAAAATTAAAGCTGCAAGCAGCATTCAAAGGGCCCTCGCACCCGAGGTCACTGTCACCTGGTGGCCTTAGGAAAACAGTGAACAGTAGGGCGAGACATGCATTTAAGCGGGCAAATGTAGGAGAAATATGGCAAAGTCATTTTGATGCACAACACTTCCTGCTGCCAGCAGGTGGCGCTTTGACTATAACTGAATATTGCCATGTTGATGTCTTCAGGCCAGGACTATTATCAAACATGTGAAGTTTGGGGCAGATCAGACACTGTATGCCAGAGTATAACAACTTCCTGTTTCATGGCGAAACATTGAATTTTGTCAGGCCGCCACGGACATGCCCTTCAGCGAAAACTCTTCACAATTTAATCTCGCAAAGATCTTTAGATTAGACTGACCAAATATGATGTTGATCTGATTAAAGCTCTAGGAGGAAATGGCAAAAACTTCAAAAATGTTGCAGTGAAAATTCTAAATATCTCACTTCCTGTTGGGTTTTCAGATTTTGCTACTTTTTTGTAGGTATTGGGCTGTTACATCTGTCTGCCAAATTTCATACTTGTAAGTGAAACGTAGCACGAAGGGCGCTTAATTGAAATTTTGTAGGTGGCGCTATCGAGCCATTTTGCCACACCTAATTCTGAAACCCATATCAGACGTAGATTTTCACCACTTCTGACACGTGTGCAAAGTTTCATGAGTTTTCGAGCATGTTTAGGCCCTCAAAAATGTGATTCATTTCAGAGAAGAAGAAGAATTGACCGAACAATTACAATAGGGTCCTCACACCATCGGTTCTCGGGCCCTAATTAGACATTTAAATTTAGATATGTAAATTTAAAAGTATACATTTAAATTCATTAAAAATGTAATTTATAGATTTTTGTTCTATACCACAATCAATCAATCAATCAAATTACTAAAATAAATCATTACTGTTGAGTCCTGAATGATGCCCCATATTGTGCAGCTCCGTGAGTAGAGGTGAGCTATTTTTTTTTCCTAAGCAATCAGACTTACAATTTTTCCTGGTGGATGAACCTGGTGAAAGAAAATCCCATAGAGACGTATGATAGAGATATACGATAGAGATGTTGGAGTGGCCACTCACAACCCCTTAGCAACTGGCCAGAACAACTTGTAGCAGCAGGTTTTGTCTGGACAGGCATCGCTCATGTTGTCTTTAGAAAATATTAAATTCTAGTTGGGTGCTATTGGTTGACATGATTACTGATCTCTTAAAAAGGAAAATAGCACTTGCAAAATTACAAGCCTGGCAAAAGAAATGGCATAAAAACAAAACAAAACAAAACACATTTTGACAAACAGTATAATTACAAGCAGTCAATGCAAATGTGTGTGTTACATAAGAGGGTCTTGCTTCCCCAAAGTGCTTGAATTAGTTGTGCAGGAGCGTTTATTAGTCTAATACATGCACGGAAGATGCCACGTCCATCCGGGTGCTGCTCAGCGGTCCACCCAGTCCTAGGAAAACATGGGAAAGGTCACGCTGGTGGAGTCATGTCTGGGAAATATGAAAATCTCTCATTTGTAATTGCAATCACACAACATTCCTCCTTCTCCTCTAAGGAGAGGAATCACGACAGGAGGAGGCAATCACAACATGTCTGATTACAAAATCAGACCTAATGTAGAAATAAGAGCCACACATCAGGCTTCATTGTGTTCTGTGTGAATGGGAGATGCCGATTGGTGGGATATACGTGAATATTTATTGCCTTAGAGAGTCCTTTTCAGGCAGAAGCTGTAAACCAGCCACTCTAACCAAACAACTGTTGGTGGAAACTGGATCTCTGCCCCTTTACTGTCATGCAAAGCTGCAGATCAGTACTTGTTTACCAAGCATGCACAAAGCCAGCCGCAGAGAAAGCTGATCTTTTGTTTAGCCATTTGATGAAGTTTGCCATAGGCTGATGTATTTAGGTCAGACCGTGTGACTTGAAGCATTTGTTCTGTTGTTCTGTGGGGAAAGGATGAAGATCAGAGTTAACGTGCCAATTGTGGACAAATATTTTGTTAGCGGTGTGACCTCTGTCCTGTCGGATTTTGTAAGCACAATGTTTGTAAGTCCAACCTCTAATTCACAGTTGTCTGTTTGTTTCAAATTACAAAATGCCTTATTCAATGGATATGTGGAAACAAAAATACTTATTTGTAAAAATAATAGACAGATTCTAAGTTTTATGCTTTCAAGGCGGTACAGATACAACAAGTAATCTGCATTGTGATAAAATAATAATAATTATAATACAAAAATGGACCAAATGAAAATGCTGTCATTAATTACTCACCCTCATGTTGTTCCACACCCGTAAGACCTTTGTTCATCTTCGGAACACAAATTAAGATATTTTTGATAAAATCCGAAGGCTCAGTGAGACCTCTATTGCCAGCAAGATAATAATAANAAAAAAAAAAAAAAAAACGACTTTATTCAGCAATAGCTAGTGATGGGCGATTTCAAAACACTGCTTCATGAAGCTTTGAAGCTTTACAAATCTTTTGTTTTGAATCAGTGGTTCGTGTGCCTGTATCAAACTGCCAAAGTCACGCCCCCCAGTGGTGAACTATTGAAATTTCAAAACACTTATGATGTAACAAAGCCTTGTTTACTGAAATCTCATGATTTTGGCAGTTTGATATACACTCCAAACCACTGATTCAAAACAAAAGATTCGTAAAGCTTTTTAAGCTTCATGAAGCAGTGTTTTGAATCACCCATCTAGATATTGTTGAATAAAGTCGTTATTTAGTTTTTTTGCACACAAAAAGTATTAACATCAATTTATAACATTAAGGTTAAACCACTGTAGTCACATGAACTGTTTTAAATATGTTTTTAGTAGCTTTCTGGGCATCTGAAAGTGCTATCTTGCTAACAATGGAGGTTTCTCTGAGCCATCTGATTTTATCAAAAATATCTTAATTTATGTCCTGAAGATGAACAAAGGTCTTACGGGTGTGGAACGACTTGAGGGTGAGTAATTAATGACAGAAATTTCATTTTTGGGTGAACTAACCCTTTAAAGTCGACATTAAATACAAATTCACCCTATTTTTTTTAATGCATGTTTTTGATCTTATTGAATGATTCATCCATGCATATTTCATTTTTTACTAGATCTTAACTACAGAGAAATGACAGACTTGTTTCTGGTGACACATGCTGGACTCATCATCCAATCATTTAGCCCGCTTAAACCCCACCCCTGTCTCGCAATCGACTGCATTCAGATCTGCCTCCATTCAGTCAACAAGCAATGGATATAACCAAGTCCCCAACCTACATTTTTTTCTTTTTAGATGATCTTCACTCAGATGTACATAACAGTATGGAAGAAAAGAGCTGACGCTACTTCTGTTTCATCACAACTTTAAGAGTAGAAAAAGATGTGCTATCTAAATAGTATTTTTCAGATAATATTAATTTGCTTTGGATTCAGTACAGCAACAATATATAATCCATGCTTTTTCACATACATGAAAATAGCTGTCTTTATAATTTAAAAAGTGTGTCATATTGGGGGATACAAATAATATAGTTTATAGTACATTTTATATCAGTATAGATATCAATATAGATCATTTTATATCAGAACTATAGATTCAAAAACAGTGTATGGTTATGGAAGGGATTTGAAATCGGTAAAATGGAGATTCTGGACAACACTGCAACAAAAGATTCTAAAACAATGGAGAATGACGGAGGTAGAAGAGTAGATGCCAGAGGATGTGTGTGTAAAGGACGGTCTCTGAAGCGGCACGGCGTGACTGTCAGGAAGAGAGTGACAGCAGCTCCAGTGGGCTGAAGGTATTTCAGCTCCATCTTACAGCTGCTGTCCTCCACTGTGATGAGGACGTGGGCACTGCCTGCATAATCACAATTAATAGACTAACAGCTGGAACAGAGTGTGTGTGATGGAGTCACTGAGCACAGGAGTGTGTGAAGTGCACATTTCTGCGGATGTCTGTCATATCTTCTGTGAGTGTGTGTGTGTGTGAGTGATGATGGCCTTTTGTCAGCTAGTCTGGAGTGTGTATGCAGCTGTCAAGGGGTGGAAAAGATGCAAGTGTGGCTGTCAGTCAGAATCCATGTATATGTGTGTGTGTGTGTACGTGTGTGCATAGAGAATCCACTGTCAGGCAGTCTAGGGATCAGAACAGCCTCATATGAATGCAGTGAGGCTTCCTTGGGAGCAACAGGAGGCAGTGTGAGAGAGAAACGCAATTTGCTTTTATGTTTTGTAATATTTACCTTGATTTTATCGCACGTAATTGCTTTAGCAACACAAATACACTTGTCATGATTACAAAGCCTTGCAATATTTATTTTTGGCGAGTATGACAGAGAGAAACGGTGAGCTGAAGCTAATGCAAATGTAGGCGTGTTAGTACCCTGGTCACAGGAGCGGCAGGGGTCCCACTAGAGAGACCGCCGAAAACGCAGCGGCAGCGCTAATGAAGATCTGAGCAGCGGGCTGAGGGGAGTGTTGGCAATAAAGATGGAATTTATGCAATTTGGATCCCATCATCAGTTGCCTTGTGCGCATTCACCTGCACGTACACCTCATTAGTTGTTTGTAGCAAAACTGATCAATAAGTAAGCAAGGGTTGTGGATTTGAGTCGGTCTGGTGGTGGGTGATGCTTTTTTGGGACTGTGGGATCGTCTGCTGTCTGAAGCTCCAAGCAGAGATGTAAGCGGGTCTGACAACAGGTGTTCCTCTCCGGTTCTCCCTCTTAACTCCCCAGAGAGTAAGCGCCCTGTCAAGAGAACCAATCAGATTAAAGCATCCCATTTGATGGGGACATCAGATAAGAGAGGCAACGAAAGCATTTTGCCTGGCAAACATTTATCAAATGTTTAGAACTAGAACTGATGGGAGAAAAATAGAATATGGTGACGCCTATAAAAATGATTTTGCTTGTAAATGTACCTAATTAAAATGAGTCAAAGCAACACAATTGCTGAATATATTGTTTCTACTTAATTGCATACTTAAATAATAAGTAAAACGGAAGTATTCTTTTTTGAGTTGGGTGTACCTGAATATTTTTTGTAGCATTAACTGAAACTGAAAGTATTTTTAATTCCCAACATGCTTTGCCTCTGTGTCCAAAATTGCATATTATATTGTAGTTACTACATTTGATTTCAAACTTACTTCATGGCCATTCAAAAGTATGTTATATAGTATGACTGTGTGTAATGAATGCAATTCAGACATACTGCTTCTGTCATGTTGTCAATGTCATGTGACCTACGACATCAGTTGCATCACTTCACTCCTATTCATATATCCTCTCCTGTGGCCTCATGGGATAGTAAAGCGTCCACTGGATACACACTTCAGAACCTCGCCGGGTACTTTCTGCCCACCGTTTTATGAATACAAGAATTCAGATATAGGCTACTACTTGGCTCACATACTTTTTTTCGCCTACTATATATTATGGAAGCAAAGCATATTCGGATGTAGAGTAAGTATTAATTTGTTTTTGAGTGAAGGGAAAGACCTGTTAACGTTTAATGTTCAGTTATGTTTGACATTTAAAAGATTATCTGGTTACCATTTTAGGTTTTGTGGTATAATTTTTGCTGAAGAGTAGAATGTGGTTAGGTTGTGGGTAAATGAAGTTTATTGAGTATGTTCCTCCACTCAATGAGCAATAGCTGTACTAATGTTAGTGCAGTACCAAGTAACTATTTATTCATTGAAAACATTGGGTATGTGAGCTACAGAAGCTGTAAGAGTTCAATTTACTCACTTTAGTTAATTAGTGGTGTAATGTATTGACAAATGTTAGCCTTCACCTAATTTCTTTTAGTGTGTCATAGCAGATTCATTTAGTCTTTACACAACACATGGAATGAAATCTACCCAAACAAACTGAGTGCAAATTACCTCAACTTTAGCCGCTTTTCCACCGAAATTACCCGGAACAATTTGTCCCAGGAACTTTTTTCCCCAGACCCGTTGCTGTCTGCGTTTCCATCGCGGTCCGTGAAGATTAATTCCGGTGATGACCATCGGTTGTATTTTTTTTTAAAACTCCATTGTTGATTCGAATAGCAAATAACTCTTACTGCATGCACCACAACACAATAAAATGCTGCGTGGAGTCAAACAATCAATATGTTCAGTGCCCAAGTCCCACCTCCGAAAGTACTACCTCGGAGCAGGTACTTTCTGAGAGGGAATTTTTTACCCGGAACTTATCATATCAAATCTGAGCTGCCTTGAACTTATCGTCTGGCACTTTCATTGAACCAAAGGACTTTAATGAGCAACTTTTTGAAAAACACCTGCTTATTGGGGTATCCATCAATATGGACAATATTTTGGCTCTTTGTCGTGTTGATTTCATGGCACAATCCTTTTCACAATCTCTCTCTGTCTCTCAGCCTCCTGTTGTTCCTTGGAGCTTGATGGAGTGTTTTCATTTTCATCTTGATCATCATCAGAGAAATGCTGCTCATTAGGCCTAGTCTTTTGATAAATGGCAAGACAACGTCATATTTTGTGGAAAATCATACAGCGGTCCATCTGGTTAAAACCTGGTTAGACTTTTTCATGTCTGGTGCTGCTGTAGGACTAGTCCTGATGGTTTAGCAAAATAAAATACAAAGATGTCTGGAAAACGATCTCATCTGGCTCAGTCAAAAAAAGATTAAATGTTCGGAGCTTCCAGCAATTTCGCTCGCGAAATGCAATTTTTGCAAATAGCTTTGAATGTGTGGAACATGAAATAAATATGTTCACTAAACAATCTGCAGTAATATGCCAGCATACACCGATTTTCTTTTTTTTGAATGACTTTTATTTTCAATATCATTTTCCCAGTCCAAATAACACCCCATAATCATTTTACAAACATTTGATGGTGTTTATAGAAAGACAGCCCATTTCATTTTAACATCTTATTAATAGCAACTTGAGAGAGTACTAAATGTACAGATTCATTCTGATGACAGCTGCATTTACAGTGGCCAAAACACAGAGAGCTTTAGAACAAGAATCAAAATCAATGTCACCTGGAAATGTAACTTTACCAATACCTACAAAAAGAGAAAGAGAGAGACTCAAAGACACAAAATAAAAGTACACAGCACTATTTCGACACAGAGACTGTTAGTTCATACAGCATCCGTGTATGTTTTCATGTGTGTTTTCTCATATATTGTGTTGTGTACTATATTCATAGATCTTATATAAAAGAAAAAAGAGGTACTCATCGATATATTAGACACAAATATAAAAAGTTAAGGTACACAAAGTACAAAGTTTTTATTTCTATGGCAACAACAGGACATGTGTCAGGTTGTTTTCGAATGGAATATGGAGCAATGTAATAAATTGTACCTGCAGCAAATCAAAAGCCAAAGACCATCTCAGATACTCCCTGACTAGGCCTCAGTAAAGAGTTTCCGGTTTCTATAAGTTTAAGCGCTTTTTACGGATCTCTGTCACACAAGGAGGAATTTGGCATAATCTCTCC
>RJVU01041010.1:353508-403424 GCA_003731715.1 Anabarilius grahami | reverse complement strand
ATAACTTTATATGTATTGCTGTCTTCTGAATATGAAAACAGGAATCACAACTCTCTACTGGTTATAAACATTTTGAGTAACATCTGAAAACCTATAATTAAATTTACTCCAAGATGTTTCACTTTCAGTGACAGACTATTGCAAACAACTATTTTCCTCTTTCACAGTGTTTGCCTTTGTACAATATGTAATTGCAACCATTAAACATCTGTTTTTGGGATCATATAGTTATCCTATATGATAACTATATGACTATATATAGTTATCCTCCCTCTTATTTTCTTTACATATCATGTACAGAATAACTGTCCTGGTCTGTTAACATACTGCTACCTACAATGGAGTTCTTTGGTCTAGTGATGCTCGAGTAGAGTGTTGTGATCTCAGACAGACACACGCACATGCACATGCACGCACACGCACAAAATCCAAAGTGTAATTTATTTCCACTGGCTTTATGAATTATTGAAACTGATTGGCAAGTTACGTGCTGTTTGTATATTACTGCATTTCTGATTGCTATTAAAATTATTGGCACTAGACGTTGCAGTTTCTGCTGATGGAATATTTGCCTTTCAGTCAGTTCTGCTCAAATAAATCAAACTGTGAAAAACAATAAATAATAAACTATTAGCTCAAATTAAAAAGTAGAATGTAGCACACAAAGAAATGGACATTCATGATTTTGTTTCAGATTAAAATATAGAAGTAAACAAATTAAATCAAGTTGGCACAAATTACTAGGCTTTTTTAATATATGCACAAGGCTGATAACTATTGACTGTTGTCTTTCTGCAATTTAAGCTTTGTATTTAAAATGTAGAGGTGGTTTATTAGCTATTTTTTTAATTAGCTATTAATAGTATTAATAGATAACTGATTGTGTTATTTAGGATCGACCCTTAAACTAACACCTCTCTGAGGGTCTGTGAGTCCGTAAACATGAATAACCCGTACATGTAATTTCTCATCAGTGATAAGAAACGGAAACTCAACAAGCGTCTGAAGAATGGCTTTGGCAAATCAAATAAGCTTTGAAAGAATATTGAATTTGGTATCCACATTGTTTGGTAGCTTAAAAAAAAAAGAAAGAAAAAAAAGAAAACACTTCAACATTTCATTGAACCTCCACTCGCAGATTAACAGTCCCAACAGTCCAGTTAAATTAGGTCTGTCTGACTCATTAGTAACCTCGTTTGTATAAAAATAGAGACTATTCCTTTAAAACGGGGTCTAGTAACAATGTAGTGAAATTAAAACCTGGGTATTGTACTATTCCTCACTGGGTTAATTTTTTTTTCTCATCTAAATGAATAGTGCTCCATATAAATATTTTTTGGACATTTGTAACATGTTTCCTCAGCTATTTCAAAACATATTTCAAATACATATTCATACTTTTTATACAAAAACGGATGACAGATTGATATTGGGAGACAGTCACTGAAATTACTTGATGTTGTGTCAGTAGTTTTCCACGAAACTGAACGCGTCCCATCTATATATGTAGTGGCACATAATGGCATTATTGGCACAAAGTTCAGGAGAGTCTTTTCTCCACACAAGCAGACGTATCGTGTCAGAGAGCGTCCCCACGGCCTCTCCGCAGCCGAACTCCACTCCAGCACACCCACATGTGCAGTAATACACGTATATAATATATCAGCTCTATATCAGCTCTAAAATGATCACATGTCTATGGAAAATAATTTGGGACTGGTTCCATAGCACTGCATCAGTCTAGAAAAATAAACATCTTCAGTCCATTTCTAGAGAGATCCAACATTTGTACAAAACCGCCTGTTCGTCTCGGTTCCCGTCATTGTGATTGCTTGTCGTTGTTGTTCTTGTGGTTATGTTTTGCTTTATTGTGTTTTAGTCTTTTTTGTGTTTGATTCACAGGTTTTCCAATGAGATCCTGAAAGTACAGAAGATTCAATTTTAGTTGAGAATTATTAAACTGATATCACTTTTTAAATAGAACAAGAATTGATAGTGTAACTTTGTAAATAAACTACTCTAAAAAATTATAATGCATTAAAGGCACAATATGTAAATTTTCACCACTAGAGGTCGCTTAAACAGGCATAGCTTGATGATGCCTTGATTTAGCGGAATCATGGGAGGTGTTGTCTTCACGTCTACAGCTGGTGGAAAAGAATCGGGACAGACTCGGGCAGAAATCATGTTCATTCATGGATGAGAGTATTAACGTTACTGTAGTATGAAGCAGAGCAGGCCCGAGTGTTGTGCGAGCAGAAACGAGGCCGCTGGAGCGATTGCTAATGAGAGACGAGCATGACACACGTCTCGAGAACAGCGGAATTTTTATTATGCCGCAGTCGCCGCTTCTGCTTCTTCAAGTCAAGCATATGTGGGTAAAGCAGCGCTTCATATTAGATACATTTGTGTGTTGAAAGATGATATAGTGCTACTCTGCATTCACTTGGCGGCTACTATGAGGCACTTGTTGCACACTGCAGTAAGCTAGATCGATATTAGTCATGGTAAAACATGGTACTCGCAGTAAATCAAGAAAACAAGATTTAAACAATAAGACTTACTGTGTTGAGCTATATAACATGATTCGTTTTCTGTCTATGAATGTATCCATCGAAACTGTCTAATAAAACATAATATATTAAAGTGTCTTTGGTGTTTCCATGGTTTCTACAAAATAAAACCGGAAACCGAGGGTAACGCAGGTATGATGTCATTTATAGGTGATGCACAGACACGGTCCGTATCCTGGTTAAAATTGCTTATTTCTCTTGATTTAAACATTCTTGGAAGTACACAAGTCAACAAAATATATAACACTGTTCTAGTGGTTTTTGGATATTTTAATTCAAAAATCTTACATATTGTGCCTACATGTTACAACTTGAAGTGTTAAAAATATATGAGTACATGTAGAAATTACCATTAATCTAGATTAATTAATTGGTAACACTTTACAATAAGGTTTTATATATATATACAGGTATTTGTTAATATTAGTCAAGTCAAGTCAAGTCAAATTTATTTATATAGCGCTTTTTACAATTGGTAATTGTTTCAAAGCAGCTTTACATATTAGAAGCACAGAAAAAAGATAAGTGGTTAAAAATAAGCTGTACAAGCAAGCGTGGTAATATGTAATATTAGTCAACTACTAGTGAACTAACAATGGAAAATACTTCGAAAGAATTTCTTAATCTTAATCTTAAAGTTAATGTTAATTTCAACATTTACTAATACATTATTAAAATCAAAAGTTGTATATGTTAATATTATTACTGAACCTGAGGTAACTTACACTAACAGTCAATAGTTGTTTTATATAACTAATGTTAACTGTGACATATGTATTGCTCGCTGTTAAAGTTAGTTAACACATTGACAAATGGAACCTTATTGTTATTGTCACCAATTAATTCTGTAAAAAAAAAAGAAAGAAAAAAAAGAGATTGTGGTTAGTTCATGTTACCTAATATAATGAAAGTGTTACAATTGTATTAGTACTGTCACATCACACAATATTTCTGCTGTTGCTGTACATCCTGTATCAACACAATTTTTGAAAATATATAAGCTACAAGCCTGCAACTCATTTTAGTTCTATGGCTGGTAAACTATTCCTTTTGAAACCCGAGGAACTGTGAATCTCTAGTAAGTACACAATCACTGGAAAACTAATTCATGCCAGAATTACACCATGTGAACTTCAGAGCCCTACAAAATAAAGTACGTACCAGGGCACAAACTGAAGACGTGGGCTCAACCCAAAGGTAGTAAAAGGGCCTCAACAGGAGATCTCGAACCATTTCTCAGACACAAAGGCCACAGGGATTAGCTGCCTTTCAGTGGGCGACGGTCTGAAATAGACAGACAGATCAGCTCTTCAATCCTGCAGATATAAGCACTTCTGTCCCACTCCCTGATTCAAGACTCTCTTTTAAAATGGCATTATACCACAAACAAAAGCACCCACAGTAACATTTCCTCTAAACCCTCTCATCTAGGTTTTGTATTCTGAAGCATACAGTATTAAATGAAGCAGCACAGAAATTATTCACACAATTTAAGCTCATACCCAGTCTTTTATAAAGGCGAGGGCAATGGAAGGACAAAAAACAAGACTACACAACTGTTGCAACATGCTTATCTGAAAAATAATGACTCTCTGGCAGATTAAACTGGTTATTTCCAAAATGCACATTAAAGACTAAATTATTCTATTATTGAAGATTGTAGTAGAGAAAAATATGAAACTATATATTTTCAAACAAAGACACATTCAAAAACAGTTTGAATGGAACAGAATGCAGGGCTTTTGAGACCACTGCATTTTAAAAGTTGGACTATTATTGAACATGACAAGCTGTCATAAATAGCTCAAAAATAGCTCATGAATACTTAAAAAACAGCATGAGACAAGATGCAATGCCAAAGAGTGTGTCTGCATGTAAATGGCTGCAATGATTGAACATTAAAGCAGATGAATTAAACTTTTCTGAGAAGGTTTTAACATGCAAACTGCTAAAGCACAGGTTGATAATTAAAGTCCCACTGTTAAAAAAACAAAAACAATCATAAAAATCAAAGTATGTTGAAAAGAATATAAATAAAATAGGTGACCTTGGATGACTAGTTGACCACAGTGAAATTTAGTTTCAAAATGGCAAACAGCCAGGGCCAAATGTGATGTGCATTTTAAATAGCAATTTATACATTTGTGCATAATATGGTCCAGTGTTCAACCTTTCAGAATGAATATTATTTCTGACAGCACTAAATCTACTCTAAAGCTACGAGGAAGCCAAACCATGTCAGAAACTACGGACAGGACTGTCAGTGCAGTCGACTCGCTGTCCAAACTACTTGGTCAGCAGTGCCAACATCCAGCCTAGTTGATCCTACTGAATATATATTAATCATGGCCTCTTGCCTGTTTCCATTGTAGGAGGTCTTGTAGATGGGTGTGTGCTGGATCATCTCATCCGTGTACACCGGTATGCCGGCCCGCACGCACTCGTGTGAGCACTGTAAACTGTCGTTGTAGGCGGTGAAGATGTCCACCTTACTGGGCACGCGGGCAGGCGTGAAGTCGGTCAGATTCTGACAGCTCTCCTCTTGCTGGTTGATCTTTCTCTGATGGCTGCTGTGTCGGCCATTCCCGGACTGCGCACAACTACAAAAACACGCACCAAAATCACAAAGCCAACATAAAATCATACCTTGAACCGCTGTGTCTGTCCTACATTTAACATGAACTGGGGAGACAGACACAGACATATTAGCTCTGTTCCAAAAACCTAGTGAGCTGCCTTGCTGTGAATTTCATAAATAGGCATCCTAATTGAAATGGAACCTCATAAGCTACTTTCACACAGCAATCCCGGTAAATTACTGTAAAATTACCAGAACGACTTTTCCTGTAAGTACACAAATGTGGTTCACATAAGCAATGGCGTTCCATCTTTTTTACTGGCAAGATACCATTCACACATCAGAACCAAAATACCGGTAAACTCTGATTTCAATTATCGGAAATGAAATTTAAATAACTGATGTGATTTTGCTCCTAAAAACACGAGACGCATGATAGTTACTATAGTATTGTAGTTACTATAGTACACCACAGTAACTGCAGAGTTGCAGCGCTGAAAGAAGACAGGGACTCGTGCGCGAGACGCGGTGCAACGGTTCGTCTAGTGCATGTTTACATGGAAAACAATCAAAAGCGGCAGAATTTACCGCAAACAGCTCCGACAGAGCTTTATGATTTGTTCACACACAGCCTCATACCACAAATTTACTGGTAATGTTACAACTTCTCACACTCGTAAAAGGCCAGAACCGATTTACCGGTATTTTTTAAAAGGTCACGTTCAAACATGATCTCTTAACGACAGGCCCCGCTCCAGCTTTGAGATTTAAGGTGGCCCAAGTCACATTCCTGGTGGGCTGGAGATTTAACAATATAAAATTTTTTCCCCGTAACAGATTTTGTAAGTTTATTTTATAAAAAAAGGGGCAGGTCTTAAAAGGGGCTTTATATATAAAAACCAACACAGGCTCATTGGAAAAACGTACCGGTGTCAACATTTTTGCAAAACGCAAAATACATACCAACACGTACTTTTCACTGCAGTTTCTAAAAGAAATGAACACTAGAGGCAGTAAAACAGCAAGCACTTTTAATCGTGTTCACACACAATTATGATTACAGGGCCATATTATGGATTAATAAAAACTTGTATTCACGTGGCTCCTTGCACAATAATGTTATGACCTCAAAACACTTTTTACCATAGTGCATGATTTGTAAACGAATATATTTTAGAGTTTGCATCACTTACCCAGCTCCAGATTTTACTGATGGAATGAGCTTGCTCGGTAACTCAGCTGGTACAGAATTGCACTTGCGATGCGAAGAGCTCAGGTACGAATCCCGTAAAAGACGAGTCACGGTAAAAGAGCTCAAAGACAAGAGTTCAAAAACAAGCTAATATGCCATGGTTACAATTGCATTTCTATGCCACATTTGCTTTTGTTATCACTGTCGGGTAGGTTTAGGGTTTAGTGCAGGTGTACGTTATTAAACGTGATGGAGCATTAAGCTTTTAGAGCCACTCATCGGACATTTCAATTCAGAACTGCGGTGATACGTACAAACTCCAACATAATAAAATGTTATAATAGGTTCATCTGTTCCAGGAAAAACTAAACATGCTTTTAGCGCCACTCACTGGACATATCACTTTGAAACTGTTGTTAACACAGGTAAATTCTAATGAGCCTGGGCCTGATAAAAACACAGGGCATAGCACTAAGGAGTTTACTGGTTACTTGCCCTTGCAAAATTTTCACTGGCCCAGCCAAAAATGAATAGATTAGACAGACAGACAGACAGACAGACAGACAGACAGATAGACAGACAGATAGATAGATAGATAGATAGATAGATAGATAGATAGATAGATAGATAGATAGACAGACAGACAGACAGACAGACAGACAGACAGATAGATAGATAGATAGATAGATAGATAGATAGCACAAATTCTAAGCAATAGCACAAATAAATACAAAAGAACAAAGATACAAGTGAAATAAACAGATTTCAGAGAAGTCTAATACTCTAATGTATAAATGAAATATATATTAATCCTTTTTTCTTTTGTTCTTTAATTAACGTTAATGACAATGCAGCAGCAGCTATATTAAGCCACTGTCACTTTAATCTGACACACATCGGATTTTCTCCCAACTTTTTACGTTCATTAAGACCTTTTATTTTTATTTTAAGACTGTGCTTACAAGGATACTCACCAAAACGTGCATTTTGACGTTATTTTGTGTGTACTCGTCCGTTTAAACACGATAAGGCGCAAAAAAGAACTCGTTCGGTAATGGCGCGCTGTCTGTGTGTGCGCTTTGTGTGTATGCGCACAGAAAACTGTGTGCAGGTACCGAATTAAGTTTATTTCGCGTCTTCTTGCGCTTGAATGGTTTAAAATGTTTATGAAGATTGCAGTCACTTTCTAACACTGCTTTATAGTTTCCAAATAACATGCAGATTTTTTATACTAAGTGCACCGAAAGCATGATCTTCCTCAAATTCTGGCGCTGAACTGAACATCGCACCAATTTTGCAATCGGTCATTATTTGGCGCAGGGCCAGGGTGGTCCAAGCTCCTGATTGGGTGTGCCAGGCCCTTTCTGGCCCCCATGTGGAGGTGGATCTGCTTTACAATAATTTAACGGTAATTTACCATGACTGATCTGAAACAATTTACATATGCAGCAAAATTGCAAAAGTGACTCGACTCTCGACTGATTTCATTGCAACGACTCGATACTTTAGAACGACTCAAAACGTTAGCATAAATATAAATATAAATTGTACACAAACTGGTGTAAAATAGTATGTTTACTAATAATTAATTTATGTAATTGTATTTGATTAATTTAATCTTGGTGATGAACATTACAGTTATCGACAATTATTGTCAAGAGATTTTTCACATCAAAAGACTTTTTTTACTAAACATTGCAATGCACTCTGGGATTGACCTCTCTGCAGAAGATACAGAGTATCGTAGGTGCCTTAAACTGCCTACAGAGGAAGCTCACTGGGTTTGGGGAAAAAGCAATTGTGTACGAGTGTCCTGACTGCTTTGTGCAATAAGGGGTCACTGTCCACATTGACAGACAGAGGGATAGGATGATAAACAGACAGAGGAACAGGAACAGGAATAGGGAGAGAGAGACAGAAAAGTCATTGGCACATTGCTGAAAGAAAAGAATGTTTCCTACCAGTTTTTAAGGACTAGAGTAGTGATCAAGGCTGCAACGATCATGATGAGGGACACAGTGATGGTGATGATCTGGTGAACAGCCAGACCTAAGAAAAGGAAAACAAAGAGAGCATAGTTATCACTGTCTCCATGGCAACTAACATGAGCACCAGTGCCTTTTGTAAGGTATTTGATTGCAATAACACTGATACTGCATCTTAACATGTCTCTCTCTCTGTCACCATAGCTCTTTTTAAGCCCTGTCAGCTACAATGACAATAATTCAGTTGTTCCATTTATTTGACCATTTCACAAAGTCTGGACCATGAAACAGCTTGACTGAAAGCAACAGGGAGAAGATGGCAATCACACCAGCTGGCTAAAGGTCAGCAAACAACAATTAATGCAGAGCAAGAACTCTCTGTTCCAGAATAAAGAGTGTCACAAGAACTATGAGCTACACTGTCTTTCTCACTCCGTCACTCCTGAATGGATAGAAATGAGGCCCCGCGGGGAGCCGCAGTTACAGACTTTTAGATATAAAAAAGTGCCACGACTTCCATTTCTTGCTGGGGCTGATAAGAGTGAAGGAAGCAATTTTATGGATTTCCTCATCAATATTAAAGTGTTTGTGTGCGGGTCTGCGAGGAACAGCACCATCCATATTAAAGTATCTGGGATATGAGAATGCATTACAGCTTGGTGCAATTATTTGAGAGGTTAGTTTGCAGTACCTAAAGAAGTTTCACAGTTCCAACATTAACCATTTCAGAGTTTTAAAGGTGCCCTAGAACTTCTTTTTAAAAGATGTAATATAAGTCTAAGGTGTCACCTGAATGTGTCTGTGAAGTTTCAGCTCAAAATACCCCATAGATTTTTTTTTATTCATTTTTTTAACTGCCTATTTTGGGGCATTATTAACTATGCACTGATATATAGGTTGTGGCCCCTTTAAATTCTCGTGCTCTCCGCCCACGGAGCTTGCGCTTGCCTTAAACAGCATAAACAAAGTTTACACAGCTAATATAACCCTCAAAATGGATCTTTACAAGATGTTCGTCATGCATGCTGCATGCATGCTTCGGATCATGTGAGTAGAGTATTTATTTGGACGTTTACATTTATTTCTGAATGAGTTTGAGGCTATGCTCCGTGGCTAACAGGCTAATGCTACACTGTTGGAGAGATTTATAAAGAATGAAGTTGTGTTTATGAATTATACAGACTGCAAGTGTTTAAAAATGAAAATAGCGACGGCTCTTGTCTCCGTGAATACAGTAAGAAACGATGGTAACTTTAACCACATTTAACAGTACATTAGCAATATACTAACGAAACATTTAGAAAGTCAATTTACAAATATCACTAAAAATATCATGATATCATGGATCATGTCAGTTATTATTGCTCCATCTGCCATTTTTTGCTGTTGTTATTGCTTGCTTACCTAGTCTGATGATTCAGCTGTGCACAGATCCAGACGTTATACTGGCTGCCCTTGTGTAATGCCTTTCATAATGCTGGGAACATGGGCTGGCATATGCAAATATTGGGGACGTACACCCCGACTGTTACGTAACAGTCGGTGTTATGTTGAGATTCGCCTGTTCTTCGGAGGTCTTTTAAACAAATGAGATTTATATAAGAAGGAGGAAACAATGGTGTTTGAAACTCAGTGTATGTCTTTTCCATGTACTGAACTCTTGTTATTCAACTATGCCAAGGTAAATTCAATATTTAATTCTAGGGCACCTTTAACACTAGTTACCTAACCTGGCACAGAAGCTTCACATGGGACTAAGTGTCAACCTGAATATGGGACGGTGCATATGAGTGTGCACTAATTTGCTATGTAAGTTCTTTAATAATGTTCTCTTGGTTATTTGTCTGTTCATTTCGTGTTTTTGATATTTTATTGAAAGACATATACAGTAAATACATTTATGCCACCTCTATACATTACAAATACAAGTTCGAGTCTATGCAAATGCTCCTTATTGTGATATATGTGTAGTTGACGTGAAGTCCTTTTGAGACCTTGACAATTAAAATAATTGTAAAAATATTTTACAATTATGCATGCAATGTTTATGATCTCATATTAATTGAGAAACTAAATGCAATATTTATACAATTATATGATTTATTTATCATGCCACAGGACCCTTTAAATAAATTAATGAAGGTAAAAACGTGAAAAACATAACTTTCACATCTTTATTTTAGGTTAAATTGGACATTTCATGCATCAACTACCCATATACTTTGCTTTCACAGCTTCTTCCAGGCATATCCAAGGCTGAAACGTACAGTAACGATTTACAGTAAGGCATGTTGACTGGATCATGCTGTGTGGAATACTTGCTCTCATGAAAACTGCACCATATCATAACCAGGAAGGAATCTGAACAGAAAGTTGTCTTCCTCAATTTAATTTTGGCTATATTTGGGGTGGCCAGAAAAAAAAATGAAGTGAAAACAGTATTTGGCAGTAAACAAAAACTAATTAATTCTACCACAGTCCTCAGTTTGCAACCACTACACTGTCAGACTGTTTGCATTATTCAGTATATAGTAATACAGGTGATACATCATCTCACAAATAGAAATTCTTCCTAATGCATTTTATTTAGCTAACAGGGCAGCAAATTTAAGTGCTTGCGTTATGTGTGCGCGTTTGTCAGTTTGCACATCATCTCCCTTTCTAGTGCCCTTGTATTAGGCGTGTCTCATTTTAGAGTCAATTACAGGCATGTCTCAGCTCTAGCAGGAAGGGCCAAGTTGTGCTATACTGTGTTGCTGTACAAAAACACTGGACTGATTCACTTAACCCCACCGACCTGTGGGGTGCTGAGTCCCTCATGTTATGGCTGAATAATCAATACCAGAAGAGAGAGAGAGAGAGACAAAAGAAAGAGGAAGGGATATAAATAGCGGAGAGAGAGAGTTAAAAGCCTTTTGTGCACATGTGTGCACGTTTACAAACCTGTACATGTATGTGTGAATGTGATGTTAAGCATCTGGGCCAGTTCTGACAGATTACATTAGCCCTGAAGGCCAAAGAGCTCTGCTGAGCTGTAGTCTTAATGGTACATTGAGAATGTATGAGAATTAATTCCCAGCAAACTCCTCATATTAACAAGTCTTACTTCAGCAAGCATACTAAATGAGTTGAAAAAATATTTATGTCTAGGAGAATAAACTGTAAAATGAGAAAACACTTAATAGACTGACAATCAAGGTGCTTCAATTATGTTTTTGTACCTGAACAAGAAATGCAAATAAGAGCAAATAAAAAGGCTTTTTAAAAATGGAAAAAGGTTTGAACAGCAGGCTTGTTTCTGACTGCATATTTTAGTCTGAATTATTGCGCTCACTTAATGTTGTGCACTATGTTGGGCGCGCACAAGCATGTTCTCATTCAGTGAAGTTTAATGGAGCCTCGCTTGCTGTCAGGCTTCATTCAAGTTTCAAGTACTGTTTCACATTGCGCATTAATAGAGTGCTGCAGAGATGATATACTTTTGTAGACCAAAACCTGAAAACGAGTTTGCATTTTAGCATTTCCGGTTCTGTTGTTCTGAAATCAATAAGTTTACTGAAGCAGTTTTTGTTTAAATGCCTGAAGAAGGTCTGTGGTTAACACAAGCTCAAGGTTTTTTATGTTTTATTCTACAACATAAAATAAATCAGAAATACCCCCTTGTGATTTTAACTTTTACTTGTCTTGAAAAAGGTGGTTGCTAACAAATGGCTAAATGGGGGGTTGAATAGAAGTTGTCTGTCTTCTTTCTGATGAACACAATCTGAGTTATATTAATAATTATCCTGCGCATCCAAGCTTTATAATGGCAGTGAACGAGACCAACGATTATGAAGCTGAAGAAAGTGCATCCATCCAACATAAACGTAATCCACAAGGCTCCGGCGGGTTAATAAAGGCCTTCTGAAGTGAAGCGAAGCATTTGTTCGGTTCCAATCGCTTTCAGTACATCCTATGCCGTCCGTATTCAACTTACGAAAATGCGACGTCAGTTAAGTTTTTTAAGGTTGAATACGGAAGGCGGACTGGAGGAAGCTAGACATTTTCATTTTAAAGTGAACTAATCCTTTAAGCGCTTCAAACAGACTCACATGAGTAAAGCATTCTCGCATTTTCGGACGTCTTTCATTGTGCAGATTTCCCGCAGCAGCTTTTTTGGATGCATTTTGTCAATAGAAATGCAATTTTCACTACTGCAAAATGGCGATATTGGCGGAGGTTTTCTATGCATAGCCTACAGACCCAACTCTCTATAATGAAAATAATAATTAAAGTTAATTAAGATAAAAATAATAAAAATAAATAATAATTAGTAAAAAAAAAAAAAAAAAAAACCAACAAAACCTGTGAAGGACATATTCTGAAAATAATCAGTATGCTCCAATGCAGTTTTGATTTAATACATAGCGCCAAAGTCCCTTTAAGACAAGTCATTTCATTCGACGGCCATCTTTGAAACGCCTCTCGGGCAGCAATTTCAGTCATGTAATTCCTATATCTTTGAATGGGGAAACAATAAATTCTCCAAAGCTGTTCACCAAGCTTATATTTGAAAACACCAATGAAATCTGACAACAAATGTCCCATAAATGTTGTTTCTTATGCTCAATTGGCATTAAAAAATAAATTTTCAGGCTGGACCAGCCAATGCGCATGTGTAGTCCTAAGTGTGCATCTCAGAAAAAAATGGCTGTTTCTAACCAGAACTTCTAATGGCAGCTGGAGTGATGCAATGACTTTATCAATCAGCGATTGGCTCTTTTATTTAGAAGGTAGGACTTATTCCACCATATTGCGCGTTGCATTTTCTCCCATTCATAGTAACATAAGTGGACTGTCTTTTTAGATATAAAGTCTTTGGTAGCACCTTACTGTTTTTTTTTTGTTTGTTTTTTTTACCTAGAGGAGAATTCATCACGGTTCAGAAAAGTTCAGGCACTCGTTTACTTCATATTGATGTTCTGACCCTTCCTGACTGCTTAGCTGGCACTATGACTGATGAAAGCATGCAGATGTATCTGGGAAATGCTCGCCTCACTTTCCCTTCCTGTGTCCTGCGTCCGGGTCAGAGCTGGATTAATTTTATCTCAGTCCCTGGCCTGAACACTGCTCCTTGGCATGGAGTCCCCCAGCGACACCAACACATAAACATATCGGACAGCTATTTAAATTTCCCTCTCTCTCCCTCTGTCCCTCTTGCTCTGAAATGGTAGGCAGCAGATTAAATTGAGAGAGTGTGTCAGGTGATATATTCAGGTGTTTATGCATCTGTGAAATTTTATGAGACGAGCTCTCTGTCCTCGACCTTGCTCTGAGTCAAAACTCTCGTTGGCTTCTTGGCCTGTTGTTTTATGTATTGATTTCAGTTCGAAAGATTCATTCCCCCCATTCTCTCACACCGAACCCATCACATTTGTGTAATATAGAGCTTTATAATACCGGAGTAGACGAATGCAAATGTACCCCCATTATATTCTTATTACTCAGGCCCAGGCTGAGAGAACAGGACGTATATCACCTTGTCTCACCTGGCCCTGCAATAAGAGAGATAGGCACACCAATTCCAATCAGGGAAAGTGTCAAAAGAGGAACACAGGCTGGTGCTGTGGTACCAGACTCCCTCCTTCATAACTCTGCCAGTGATGGAGTCACCTTGCTTCAGGTGCTCGGGGTGAGCCTTTGTTTTCCTGGGAACCTTGCCAATAATAAGGACAAAAGAGCCCAACCCTCAGAGGCACTGTACTTCCCAAACTCCCCAAACCTCAGAGATGTGCAGACCTTACACACAGAGATACCGTTAAATGTCTCTACTAGAACAAGTTGAACTATTCAACTTTTTTGGAGTGCTGCTTGTTTAAGTTATATCGAAAAGTTCAAGGTTTGGCTGATTAGCAGGATCTAGTTAGCCCCAGTTGGTTGATTCTGTAACTACATAACTTGATAAACAAAAAGTTTTGAGTTGGTGTCAATTTAAATGCAACAAAAAAGCAAAACTGACTGTATATGCTTTCCTAATAAACATTCCTAGTCTTACTGTGCATGTTCCATCAGTGAATGTTATTCTAAAGCCCGGGACACACCAAGCCGACAATCGGCCGTTGGGCAACGTTGGATAATTTTTAAACGTAACCAATTTTTAAATGTGACCAATCAGGGATATTGTGGGGAAAAAATAATCCTCAGTTGGAGTTTATAGTTGAGTATAAAAGATTTCACTCCCCAAACTGAAATGGCAAGAGAAGTTTCTTTAATTAATGAAGACAGTTTAGGTTTGTCCTGTGATAGAAACTAGTCAATTTATAATGTATGCTTAGACTAAAATTAAGAACATATGATCATATAACCCCAATTTTCATCTCATCTCTACACTGGTTACCTATTAAGTTCCGTATTGATTACAAAGTATTGCTAATGTACTGACCTTTAAGGCCCTAAATGGTTTAGCTCCTGTGTATTTAATTGATCTTCTATCCCACTTCAATCCATCATGCTCTTTAAGGTCACAAAAGTCTGAACTTTTGGTAGTACCTAGGATATCTAAGTCCACTAAAGGAGGTAGAGCATTTTCACTTTTGGCTCCTAAACTCTGGAATAGCCTTCTTTATAATGTTCAGGGCTCAGACACACTCTCCCAGTTTAAATCTTGATTAAAGACATCTCTTTAGCCAAGCATTCACATAATACATCGCATAAACTTGTACTCCAGTTATATCCAATTAAATGCACATGACTATTTATTACTTAAAATGTTATGAAAAGCAGCTACGATAATTATTTTCCATTTGCTTTCTGTTTCGTAAAGATCTAGCCATTACACCAGCTCCAGTTTGGATCCAGCCTCTTAGGAAGATGTCAGATGACCCAACACATGTGAAGGACTTCGGATGACGCTAACTCTAAATCAACATACCCTACTACCAAATGTTCTATATATTGTAATCATTACGATCATAAATTGTAATAATTGCTTTAATGAGCTCAGTGTTTCTGCTTACATGAATACATGATGTTAGCCAACTACATGGTTTGTGCTATACAAATAAATGTGAATTGAATTAAAATCAAAATGTAATAAATAACAATAATAATACATTTATATTTTTGAATTAAAATGGGAGAGGTTACTATAGTTTGTCTACACTATCAAAGCTTTTGTTAAACGATTCACAAAATATCACATTAGTCAGTCAATAATGTCCACCAAATTTTACTTTTTTTACGTTTGAAAAAACACAAACTTTATAAACTATGATAAAAAGGTTAGCAAATACTATTTTGCACAAAGGAAATATGTAAATATAAGAAATATGTAAAATATGTAAATATGTGTTTATCCTCCACTACATCCATGCAATCAATAATACTATAGGACATTTTTTCAATCAAATCCTGAAAGAAATCCTGTAGCATCAAGCCCCATTTTGCTGTCAATCTGTTTAACTTGGAGATACAATGAATTATGCCACTGCATATGCCATGTAGTATTTTCTTTACAAGAAAAAAGAAAGAAAGAAAGAAGTAGAACCAGGATATACAAAAAGCATTAGCAAAGACCCACTAGTGGCCAATAATATATAGCAGAGTAAACTGGTCCAGACAAAATTAGGCCTAACAAACTGAATTGTCATGAGACTGACATTAAAATAGGACAGTAGTGGAAAGAAAAGAGTTTCAAAAAAATCTAGGACAAATATAAACCCAAATAGCACAGTTTTAGCAGACAGGACCTTGAAAAATATATGCAAAGGAGACACATACACAGGGGGCAGTATTTTAACTGAAGGTTATGAGTTTGTGCTGCTGGGGCCCCATAGAGTAGAAACCGCAGAGACAGACACTCCTCTATCCACCTAAAGGACATTTAGAGGTTTGGAGTGGGACATCGTGTGGATCTGTCGGCTAAATGCTCTATTAGTGCAGCCCAGGCCTGGCATCTGCAGCTACAGATGGCTGTAAAGGGCTAGTGAGATGGAGTGGAAAGGAGATGCCTTCACTGAGTGCTTTCAATCATGTTGCGGTTTGGCTGGAGGAGTACTCATGGCAAAGCAACAGCTTTGAGTTCACATTCAAAAAGCAAGAACATGAAAACCAAAAAAGGTACTTCAGATTTATATGCAGGAGTATCCTGATCCGTCAAACTTCAAATGAACTGCTGTGCAGACGGCAAGTTTAAAATGACTTTACAGGAGCACCAATCTAACCAAAATCACACCTTGGAATTTGTTCAGAGCAAATCCCAGCACTAACACCAGTGATTTTTCACAGTAATCTAAACAGTGGATTTAGTTTTAATGGGAAATGTTGTAATTTCATTATAAGTGAAATCTCAGAAAGAAAGAGAGACAGCAAGAGCAATCATTCCTCCATGATGACTGTGCGCTATTAAAAATGTTCTTTTTCACTGTGTGTTAAAAATGATTAGTCTATGCATATATTCTCTGTGCATGCAGAATCTCCGGGGTTTATGAATCTATTTTTAAATCATTTTCTAAAAGCAATTATGCATTTTCTGTAATATGGGGATTTGCGGTGGAAAGCCAAATTCAGAATCCAAGTCCCTCTTGCACCCATCTTTCTAATGACAGATATAGAATATACAGTAGTCACCATAGAGGGCATGGACCTTTAACCCACAGGCTGGGGGGGCTTCTTAGCCACTTTAGCTGCTTTTATATTTGATATATTATGATTTCTAGTGAGAACAAACTTCATTAACAGTTTCTTTTTGCACACTTTTATCTTCTATATAAGAATTTCGATGCACACTACCGTTCAAACTTTTAAAAAGTGTTTGAAATAAGTCTCGTTTTCTCACTAGGCTGCATGCATAAAAACAAGTAAAACCACAATAATGGGATATATTAATACAATACAATGTATGTCAATTTAATTTCTTCCTGTGATGGCAAAGCTGAATTTTCAGCATCATTGCACAGTCTTCAGTGTCACATGATCCTTCAGAAATCCTTCTAATATAATACACATTTCTTACTATTATCAATGATGAAAACAGTTGTGCTGTTTAATGTTTTTGTGGAAACTGTGAGACATTTTTTTCAGGATTCTTTGATAAATAGAAGATTTAAAAGAACAGCATTTATTTCAAATAGAAGTTTTTTGTAACAGTGTAAAAGCCTTTACTGACATGTTTGATCAATAAAAAATAAAAGTAGTAATTTCTTTCGGTAACACTTTAGTTTAGGGTCCAATTCTCACTATTAACTAGTTGCTTATTAGCATGCATATTATCACGAGATCTCGCGAGACTAAAATGTGACGAGATTTCTCGTTGAGGCGAAAAGTAGTCTCGTGATGTTGCCATGACAGAGTGTTAGGATGATTAGGAAAGAATATACCACCGCTACATTTACATTACGGCTCCATTGTCGTTTTGCTTTGTATTTAAATAAAAAACATTGAATTCAGTTGGATAACGGCCGCCGCCGCTCCATATTTACAGAGTACGCGTGATTGCGAAAGTGAAAGTAAACGCGAGCGCGCATTCAAACGCGATTTCAACACCCCGCATTTTGAAAGCGGCTCCCTGATGAATGCAAATATCTCTCAATATGAAAGCTATTTTAGGCTGCACAGTGTAGTTGTAACCATCTCTTAGCTCTGTATCAAAGAAAAATTTGGTCTTATTTGCAATTTGAATATTGAGAGTGTGCGATTATGGTTGCACTTATTGTAAAGTGTTACCATAAAAATGAATAACAGTTTTCTCTTAATCTTATTAAGCACAAACAATAAGGTTTCATTTGTTAACATTAATTAATGCACTGTGAACTATCATGAACTAACAATGAATGTAATAATAATAATAATTTTTAATTAACTAACATAAACAAAGATTAATAAATACTGTAGCAACTATATTGCTCATTGTTAGTTGATGTTGGTTAATACACTAATGTTAATAAATGAGACCTTATTGTAAAGTGTTACCATTTTTATTTATACTGTTTTTATTTCTATGATCAGTTTGTGGAAAGGAGTTCAGTTAGGAGGTCAAAAGTTGTAGAAGCTCATAAATCATGTACAGTAAGGTCTGAAGAGACTGAAATCATACAGAAGAGAAGTCAGTCAGTTGAGTTAGTGGCAAAACCTTTCACAGTACTTGAGTATTGTTGTCTTTTACCGCATATGATAATTCATACTCAGAAAGAAGAACTGAAATGACATTCATTACAAGAACGATACTTTATAATTCAGCAGAGGAACAGAACTTGCTTCATGGCCACATAATTTTACTTTGAAAGTTTTAAAAGTGTGCACACCAAAAAATGAATGTGAATGAGAGGGTTCCACTTATGAATGGAATTGTAACTTATTCATGGGCGATAATAGGAATAGCAATGCAAGTACAGGCTTGCTCATGTGTAAACCCTATTTGCACAGTACATTATTTAAAAAACTGTTATTTCTGCACCAGTTCTCCTCTCACAGACCAGTGAGAATGACTAAATCTCCATCAGTTACATCCTTGTGCTCTTTGTGATTCTAGCTACTCTTACGTTTGATTGCATCAGCTTTCTGTTCACAGAGCTGTTGACTCCTGCTGAGTGCCCTTCTCTCATTCATTTGTGGAAACGGGCTGGATGAAAATCTTTACCAACCAACCAACACCCACAAACTGCAAATATCCAGCTCTAATTTTTAATGCATTGGAGCTGTAGGGGAGGGAGAAAGGGCTTGAAGTCTTTCCTCCTCTGGGTGTTAACCTTCTCCCCTTGGCTCCGTTTGCTGTCCTCCCACACGCCCCACCTGATCGCGGGAAAACTCTCATCGCACCTGCTGATGGTTCACAATTGCCAATTAACGTAGATGTCAAGATGTCAATCTCACTTGACTTCCACTGAGCTACAACATTCCAAAACTCTTACTGCAAGAAGACCGAGAGAAAAAGAGAGGAAAAAGAAAGACAAGGAGGATGAAAGGCAATTATTCTAAATGCCTTTTCCCAGTGTCAAAGGCTCCCCTGCATAATTAAATCGCTCTGTACAGTACAGGAGGGAGAGGTGGTCAAAGTAGACTCTATGATTGTATTACTTAACAGATAATGAAGTTGTCCTGGATGGAACTACTTCACTGCTGTCTGTCAGAGCAGCCCTGTGAGCTTATCACGTCTTTAAAAGGTTTACCTCTGTGAAACCGAACGGTCCTATTGGATGAACAGTTCGAGAAAGACAGCACTTCTAACATAATATAGTTCATGTATTACAATGCGGGTAAGACACATCCCTAAGGGCTTGTGAGTGAATTTAGCACACCTTTGACAAGGAAAAGTTCGCCTTTTAATAAAACTGGAACACATCAAAATGAAAGCAATAACTAAAGCAATTTACCTAAAGTCAGTGCGCCTTAAACTATCTCACAAACCCCGTACTGCTGCTACAATACAAGGTTGTCTGGTAGGCCTAAAATTATGTTATTCTTTCAGTAGCCAGAAAAATAACATCCTGGGTGGAGTGGCATAATGGAAGATCATTGGAGGTAATATGTTACAAGTAGTGTGAATAGAGGTAAAGTACATTTAACATATTTGTTTTTTAATTTCTTTTGTTGTCTTCTGTATAGTCATATTGTAGATCTTTAACTATTTAATTTTAAATTTTGTCATTTTAAAACTTAAGTAATGTGTTACTTTTTGTGTTACATTTACACCATATCTTTTTCAGTTAAAGGGATAGTTCACCCAAAAAATTCTGTCATTAATTACTCACCCTCATGTCGTTCCACACCCATAAGACCTTCGTTCATCTTAGGAACACAAATTAAGGTATTTTTCATAAAATCCGATGGCTCAGTGAGGCCTGCATTGTCAGCAAGACATTTAACACTTTCAATGCCCAGAAAGCTACTAAACATGTATTTAAAAAAGTTCATGTGACTACAGTGGTTCAGCCTTAATGTTAGGAAGCGACGAGAATACTTTTTGTGCGCCAAAAAATAAAACAAAACAACGACTTAATTCAACAATATCTAGTGATGGGTGACTTCAAAACACTGCTTCATGAAGCTTAGAAGATTTACAAATCTTTTGTTTTAAATCAGGGGTTCTGAGCGCGTATCAAACTGCCAAAGTCGCTTCATAACATTAAGGTTGAACCACTGTAGTCACATGAACTGTTTTAAATACATCTTTAGTAGCTTTCTGGCCATTGAAAGTGTTAATTGTCTTGCTGGCAATGCAGGCCTCACTGAGCCATCGGATTTTATCAAAAATATCTTAATTTGTGTTCAGAAGATGAACGAAGGTCTTATGGTGTGGAACGACATGAGGGTGAGTAATTAATGACAGAATTTTCATTTTTGGGTGAACTAACCCTTTAAGTTATTCACATGACTGTTTTATTTATTTGACTTATTTACTGACAAATACAACTATAAACATCTCCATGCCTCATGGTGGGAGAAACTGCGTCGTATGTGAGCATTATGGGTATTGTAGTTTTAGCAATGCACTTTAAGAGTTTGACTGCAGTCATACTAAACTCAATAATACTCTATAGCTGCGTCCCAAATGACGCACTATACAATAATAATAATGTAATTAAAGCTGCGACAGTTGAGTGCATGAAGTGTCCAACATTCCACACTTAGTTTTTTCCGTTAATTTAGTGCATCATCCGGGTATTTAAAGTGCACTTTTTCTTTTTGGAATTTTCTGTGTGAACGCACTACTCGCACTATTTATACTTAAAAACGTCATAGAATAGTGCATTAGTACGCGAATTGGGACGCACCTTATGTCTTTTTAAAATGTCATGTCTGTATAAAATCATACCTTTTCAGTATAGCCTATACTGTATATCATTTCATGCAAACTACAGGCCTATTCGGACGTTCTAAACAACGTTTAAGTTACAATTCTTATCACTCAATGTCTGTGATTTCATGTATCGATTCGGACGGGACCAACGGTGGAAGAGTGTGTTTTAGATTTGGGCATTACAGAAGGTCAATTGCTGTGCATGCATCACATATATGTCTTTTAATTTATTTTTGTTGACATAATTTTAGTTTATTTTAAAAACCATATTTAACATTCCCAAATAATGATTACTACTAAAGCTGTGGTTTAGTAATCAAACTTTCAACATGCACATGCAAGACCCAGGTCAGATACAGTATTTTCCCTCAGTAAAAGTAGAACTTACTGTTGTTTATCTACAAGAGAAGGATTAGGTGTGGATTAGATGAGAAAATGCATTTGAGTGGAACATGGAAATCATATTTCCAGCTCTCCAGTAATTATTATAATTCTTATTTTACCACTGAACATTCTTCATTGAGCAGAGCGTTATTGTGAGTTATTTGGATATTACAGCATAATTTCATTAAATTAACAAAAAAATTATTTTTCCAACCATTAACTTTGAATCACAGTCCAGCTTGAATAAATGCATAATTTTGTCTTTTCCTTATTAAATGTTCAATTAACCTTTGAGCCTGGGGAGGTGATAACGAGCTTGCAGTGCTGAGCAGCAGGACTGTAAGGCATTTTAATCAACTCACGCACGTCGTTAACCTGACGGCTCCATCTGTGATCTTCATGTTAATGCTAGCATCTTAGATGAAGACAAAGGACACACACACACCTTCACATAGGTATGCACTGAGGACGTTTATAAAACCAAGAGAAAGCAATTTGTTAGAATTTCCATTCATCTCAGCAGGTACATGACCCCTGCAAGTATGCCATTTGAAATAGTACATCTTTGCTCATGGGTGCTGACTTCTAATTCACTTACTTTCCACTATTCCATATATACATCGAGCAAAATAATTAATTATTTGCAATGTAAATGTTGCTTGTCTAAAAAAAATACATGGGGTTTGGGTTGGCCATCAATGTATAACCAGATGGTGTAGTTACGGTCCATACCAGCAGGGACTAACTACCAACTGGCCTAAGCTAGACAGCCAAACCTTGACCTCTCTGAATGCACATACACGTGCACAAACACGCACAAACTGATGGGTAAACAGCTGAATCATGTTTGGTCTGCAGCGATAAAATCTTACTTGTGCTGTATCAACAGACCCGCAAAGTCAAGGCTGTCACCAGCAGGAATAATACGTGACTCTAAAATATAGTCTAGTCAGCACTGAGCTGATGGTGAGAAGCTTGTACTTGATGCATTGCACACAGTTGAGATGCAATGGTCCTTGGGGAAAAGCTTGATATAGTTCATCATTAAACTGAGTGAAAGGTTTCTAGGCTGTCTTGGATGACCGCTATTAAAGGAAAATTAAAGAGATATTTCATTCAAGAAATAATTTCTGTCATCATCATATACTTGTTCTAGATCTCCGTCGTGTGAATAAAAAATGAGGTATTTTGCAGAATGTCCAAGCTGCTCTTTCTGATATAATAAAAATGGATAGAGACTACATCTGTCCCTATAGTAGCAACTAAAAATGCATTTTGATAGTTCAAATGTTGTTTTAGGTCCCGTTGACTTTGGAACAATATGAAGGTGAGTGAATGATAACAGAATTTTTTTAGTTCATGGGTGAACTATACCTTTAAAAGCCCTGCAAAAAAAAAAAATCAGCAATGGTAAAACATAATGCTGTTAGTGTCCTGGATTTTAATCAGGCATGTGAACGGTTACACTGACCTCCATGCACTTCCCATGCTCTGACATGAACTCAGCTGAACACCCGCTCGTATGCATGTCTAATGCTCTAGTTTTGTATTCACAGCCCATTGCTTATTTTCCCCCCATTACTCTGCATGTCAGAAGCAGTTTAGGACTGGTGCAGGTGTTTGCGAAGGGCTAAATTTACCCGGGATGCTTGCTGAATGAGGAAGCGGAAGGATTTCACCTTGATAGACATTTTGTTTCATCAGACAGGTTCGGCTGTAGCTCGACAGAGATGGATAATTATGGCATGCCTTAAGGGCACAATATAGAATTCACTTTCATACTATATATATGAAAGACATGCCAAGACAGCATACTACATACTGCATTTGAGACAGATATAAGACCTTCAAGAGACACCATGCAGCATTTGAAGTTTTTTACTACTTCTTTCCATGTGGATAGTGTACAACAGTGAATGATTGTGTTCAGAGATTTATATCAACAAACTATTTTTTCATTCTGCAGTTCCATCAAGTTTTAATATTCTCAGGTTGCTTGTTATTTGTTAGAGTCACTGACGAGTGACTTGCCATATTTTTTTCCCCCTTACGACAAAATAGTACTTAAAAAAAGAGCTATACGGACTGTGTGCAGCAAACAAATTATTCAATTTTCACGCCTCAGTTGTATTAAAACTGCAATTAACACCGGTATTCTTCCTATTCACCAGATAATTAAAATATGCAAAAACACTGCAGCATTGTCAGTAGGAAGTACTAGGAACCCATTACACTTGCTTCCACACACAGGAGCCCAAAAACAAAACAAAAAACAACAACACCACACAAACCAGTCAAATTAATTTAGTGGCAAATATTAGATTAAACTGCTTACTGCACAAATAGTGACAGTTATCTACGAATGTAAGCCACTACCTTGGGGTTCCCGCAAAGCACAAAATAACCAGCATTAACCAACATATTTGCATTCACTTTTATATATAAATGATTTATATATAAGGTACTATTTATATAAGGTAACACTGTTTTTGTAAGAATATTTATAACTTTATAAGCTATAATCACTAGCTTCCGGTAACGGCCGTACGCAAGTCGAGTTCCGACAGAAGAGTGAACTCTGACCCGACGCATGATGTAGGATTTACATGTAGGAATAGCGTAAGCCTAGGTGAGAGTAGACGCCTCTCACGGTTCAAACAAATAGGGCTGAGCAACAAACTCATGCTCCTCCTTGTTTTAGACTTCTAATTTGTGACCGGTATTTTGTTTTGCTCTATCCTCTGCGCTTCTGCGTTCGTCAATACGTCATGTGTCGGGTCAGAGTTCACTTTTCGGCTGAAACTCGACTTGCGTACAGCCGTAACCGGAAGCTAGAGTTGTCAAAAGTACCGACTATGGTTAGCCTGACGTGGTCATACTCAATTCTAGTCAGAATATGAGTCTGATACTGCTCCATTGGGCTTTGATTATGGGGGCGTATTTCAACCGATCCAGGAAAGACCTCAACTGGATAGACCTACAACCAATCAGAGCTACAGAGTAAGTGACGTATGTTGAGTGACGCACAGTTTTGTTAACAGAATTCAACTGCACACATGCTGGAACTAGTAGAAGATGAGCGTAAACAATCTTTGCCGGTGTTGAAAAAAGAATTTTAAAAGATTTTAAAATGAATGCGCTGTCGATATCTTCTATAACGGACGCGATGGCGGAATCTACACATCTCAGTTCTTCAACAACAGCCATCATTGTTGTAAACTAATTCAACCCAAGCGCTCTTTGATGACGTGGCTGATTACGTTTCTGGTGATAATCTGTCAATCATCGCCCTGACAATGTGATTGGTCCGAACAGTTTCTGTTCGGGCATAATTACTCCTCTACGGATCGAGTCCAGACTGAACTTCCCCGACCTAAAAATGTTGTTGGCGGGGCTAAGTTCGGCTGGCATCCAGGCTAGACTATGGTACCAATCGGTACTGAAATTTTAAAAAATGTGACACTTTGAGGGCTGTTGAGCGGATTCGTAAGCACCTCTGATTGTCCATTGTGTTGATGCGCTCATCGGATATGTCTGTGATTGGCTTCAGTGATCAATGCATGGGAGCGTTTGAAACCACACGGAAGTGTTTGAATTTGAAAGCGTTTTGAAAGCGGGAGCGGGAGCAGGCTGCTTTCAAATGCTTCCGTGTGTTTCTGTGTAAGCGCTCAGTGAAGAGCATCATTGATAACTATTCACAACATGTTTTTGAAGCGTTGATCATTGTAGCCAATCACAGACATTTCCGATGAGCGCATCAACACAATGGCCAATCAGAGGTGTTTAAATCCGCTCAACAGTGCTCAAAGCATCACATTTTTAAAATTTCAGTACTGACTAGGTACCGAAGTCAGTACTTTTGACAACTCTACCGGAAGCTAGTGATTATAGTTTATAAATTTAAAAATATGGATATTTTTCTTACAAAATTGCCTTGCTTCACATCAGAAGGTCCTTATTAACCCCCTGAAGCCTTATGAATTACTTTTATGATGGATGGATGTGCTTTTTTTTGGGCTTCAAAATCCAAAAAAACAAGTTACAATTCACTCCCATTATAAAGCTGGGAAGAGCCAGGATATTTTCTAATATAACTCCGATAGTGTTTGGCTAAAAGAAGAAAGTCATATATATTTAGGATGGCTTGAGGGTGAGTAAATTATGGGATAATTTTCATTTTGTGGTGAACTAACCCTTTAAGTTTTCTTTACCAAAAAATACAAAATGTATAATATTTATTATGTATATTCATTGATGCTAACTGAATACTATTTTAGCAATTTTAAAACCCTAACTATGTTAGCCCGCCTAATATTTCAGTCAGCAGAATGTGCAACAAGCATATTTAATGCACTCCAGAAAAACAAATGTTTTCAAGTTTCAAACACTCTCCCATTGTTGAAGCCAATGTTATTATGTCTAGCCCATTTAGGCCTTACAAATAAACAGTTCAATTACATTTTATGCCACTAATGGAACAGAAATTATACACTTTACATTTAAGAAAAAAAAAGAGAAACATATTACATGTAGTTACCATAATAATTACTATAAATTATGCATAATTACATGCGACTAACCCTAAACCAATCCCTAATCCTAACTCTAACCCTATAGTAAGTACATGTAGTTAATTGTTATTACTAAGTACTTAAAAATATAAATTACACTGTAACATGGACACTAGGGGTGCACGATTAATCGTAATTGAATCGAAATCGCGATTTGGCTTAGTGCGATTTTTAATTATATAAATATGTACACAGCGTGTTAGTGAAGAGCTGCTCTGTGATCAGTAGTAAATTACGCTCCATCTGAGAGCACTGCATTAGAAAAAAAACACACGTCAAATATACAAACTTTCCAAACATGAGAAGCCTTTATGAACTTCTTTTCTAACAAAAGACAACATTTAATGTGTTTTTACTCCAAACTCACTTCATAACGTCAGGTGAGTGTTTGAAATAGCATTTTGATTAGCATTGGATTATAAATATACTTTATTATTACGGAAATACCCGAGAAGGCTTGAAGAAAACAACATATAAACCATGTATTGCTGTAGTCGTCTGTTTATTTTATTCATGTTTAATCAATCAAAGCGTTTCTACCTTCTTTTTATTCAGTCACAGCGATAGCATGATGCCCATTGGGGATTTCCTGGAACAGCGTTTGTTATATTGCGTATATTTGGAGTATCTGCTCAAGGGTGCCCTCCGGGGTCCAGTATGAAACAGACATGTTTAGAGCCAAGTAAAGCTCACTCAATCCTATTCAGGGTAAAAAATAGGGAAAATAATTCCTCTCTCTAAAAGAACTTTGAGGGGAACATATAATCCATATGTTTTTCTCCAGCATACATAAGTGTACAGGGTTTTTTTTTCTTTCCACAGTGGATGCATAAGAGGCACGTAGTTCATATTAAATACATGGACTCTATTTTTGATTTTGCATACCTCCTGACAAAAATAAAGAAATTGAGACAGATTTTTATCATCATAATATAATATTTGATAATAAATCCTTAGACCTTTCTAATGATTTATAGACATACTGCTTGCATGTTAACAGGTAACCCCACATTTTGTCATACAAGTTTTAAATATTATTTTCTAATTATTATAGTTATTTATAATTAAATACTAATGCTAAATACTTTAATAATGAAAGTTATTACAACAGTAATATTTCTTATTTGGTTTAATATTTTTATTTAGCAATAATGATGATAATAATAATAATACAATTTATTAGTCAAAATAATATATTAGCACACAATTTCGGGCCAAATTGTGCAGCCCTACAAACAAGCAAAACAAGCCTGGTATTGTTTATAATTTTTTTGTTCATGTTTTATAAAATCGCATGTTAAATCGCAAATCGCAATTTTAACCAGAAAAATCACAATTCGATTTTTTCTCCAAATCGTGCAGCCCTAATGGACACCTTAAAATAAAGAGTAACCAAAACTTGTATCATAGTGGGACAAAAGATTTGTTTTTTGTTTGTTTTTTTAACTATACATAGAGGTGTATATGAGACAATTTGAAATGATCCTACAATGTCCTCTATTAGTGTTAGAATGGGTGGTTGTGAACTGTCAGGTGCGATTGATATTTTACCTAGCCTTTATAAAGATCAGATGAAATGAAGAAGAAGGAAGGCAGAGAGGATTATTGGAACAGCACTTTAGAGATTAAGGGAAACCTTGCTCTGGCCTTTAGATGTAATGACACTGCCGTCGTCACTCCAGATTGACTTAATTTTGCTAATCATTCCTATGGTTAATGAGGCCGTGACATTTGATTGGAGTTTGACCTTTGTGCTGAAATATAATTCGACATGCATGGATGTATGTAAGTTTCCATTCAGGGGAGTCGTAAAATTATTCTACTTGTATATTACTCTCTATGAATCTAATTTTATGGGAGTCTTTATTGTTAATATCCTTTGCAGATAATATAATCTATGGCATTCTAATGTGCAAAGCTTCTGAAGATTAATAACTTCACAGTACTGCAGATCCGTGGTGTAGAATTAGGGGATTAAATCATCTTTTTCTGCAAATCATCAATGTGTCTGTTTTTGAGGTCATGCTATGTGTCTTTTATTATGTCTGCAGCTGATCCACACACTTGTGTAAACTTAATTGTGCGTTAAACTTTTGCCCACTTCGCAGTCTATAACAGATCTCAATGCATGACATACACAGCTAGAGTCAAGCCAATTAGTAGAAAGTGTCAAGACATTCCCCCCTTTTGCACAGATTTATGGAACACAATAGTTGATCTACCCAGAGGACTTTGCATTGAATGGATGACTAGCCTAATACTGTGCAATACCAAACACACAGGACAGATTGTTGCCTAATGGCATACATGAGCGCTAATGCCAATCATCATCCTTCTAGGACAGAGACTAGAATAATCTCCCCAGGATACACAAATACAGCTGACAGATACTGAGGCTGCCATATGTAGGCTACTCTGTCATGCCACGGACATGATATCTGGTCTAGATTATGCAATGGAGCCAAAGATGATAAATGTAACAGTAGAAGAGTATAAAACCCGTGTTCCTGCCTCTGTTCCCAGTCAATGACTAAACAGGCAACATTTTTATCTTGAAAAAAGATATACTGTAAATGTTACGGTTCAAAATATTTTTTTCGTAAGAAATTAATACTTTCATTCAGAAAGAATGCATTAAATTGAAGAAGTTGCAGTAAAGACTTTTACATTGTTACAAAAAAAAAACTATTTTAAATAAATGCTGTTTTTCGAACTTCTATTCATCACAGAAGTATAACAAGTAGGGATGCACCGATACCATTTTTTAAGGACCGAGTACGAGTACCGATACTTTTTTTCTAGTACTCGCCGATAGCGATAGCGATACCTATACCTATACATTTATTAATTTATCTCTCTTTTTTTTTTGTGATGTTGCAGTTTTCCAAGCACAACACAGTGAGTAAACTAATGCATGTAGGACAGCTTCTTTATATTTACTCTAATGAAAAAAGTTATAATTTTTATGTGATTGTCACAAACTTAAAGAACAAAAATTTCACAGTGTCCAATAACCTTCAAAGGGCATAATTACCAATATATATAATTGTTGTCATATAAAAAGACATTTACAAACAAATTACTACAAATACTATAGAGATACAAATTAAATTAACTTGTTTTTTCAGATAAGGTAGGTTTATTTACCATGTATACATTTCTTTAACATATTTTGTTTTATTAACATTAATGACAAATATAGGCTATGGTCCCTTCAAGACCGAATCCATGGATAGGCCTACTGACACATATCCTGTTTTCACCCAAATGTTTACGTCCACTTAAGCCATAACCGACTGTACATGAGATACTCCACACGATGGACATTTTGACAACTATGTGTGCATGACCATTCAGGCACGAGGAGAACCGATCGCGCTCTGTCTGAGAGAACTGGGATCCGCATGCAAGAAAGAGAGAGAGAGAGCGCTTCTGTTCTGTCATTCAGCGCGATTCCGCCTATCCTGCCTTCACTAATCGATAACGAATTGTGATTGAAAGCATGCAGTTTGCAATGCATGGGTTGTCATCATTAATTTTGAAGTATTTCCACACCTCTGATGCTGACATTGTTTCTGCTGCTGCCACCAGTGTCTCTGTGCACGGACAATTCTGTCAGTTACGTCACGTGAGGTATCGGTCTTTGGTATCGGAGGTATTTTTACGAGTACGAGTACAAGTACAAGTACAAGTACATGAGCTTGGTATCGGGCGATACCGATACTAGTATTGGTATCGGTGCATCCCTAATAAAAAGAATCAAGTTACAAAATTATTAAAGGTGCAATGTGTAAATTTTAGGAGGATTTATTGACAGAAATGCAGTATAATATTCATAACTGTTTTTAGTGGTGTATAATTAACCGTTATATTTTTATTACCTTAGAATGAGCCATTTCTATCTACATACACCGCTGGTCCCCTTACATGTTAAGTCGTCATTTTGCGCCGGCAGATTCTACAGTAGCCCAAAACGGACAAACTGCTCTACAGAGCTACTTTTTGCTTTCTTAGACGACATCTTTGTCCTGTGTTGGCCACTGTAGCTTCTCTATATTGCAATTCACAATCTCACCACTAGATGCTGCTAAAATTTACACACTGCACCTTTAAAGGATTAGTTCACTTTCAAATGAAAATTACCCAAGAAAGTGCTTCCATCCATATCCATCCATCATAAACGTACTTCACATGGCTCCGTGGGGGTTAATAAAGTCCTTCTGAAGCGAAGCGATGCATTTGTGTAAAAAAATATCCATTTTTAACAAGTTATGAAGTAAAATATCTAGCTTCTGCCAGACCGCCTTCCGTATTCAACTTACAAAGAAAGTGTAAAACCTCGCAGTTCAAAAAGCTTACGCTACGTCCTATGCCTTCCCTATTTAACTTACAGAAAAACCTTAACTGAAGCGTCGCCAGTTTACACTTTTCTTCGTAAAATAGATATTTTAGATATTCTAGATATTTTACTTCATAACTTGCTAAAAATGTTTTTTTTGTTGTTTTTTTTTACAAAAGATATGGATATGTTTTAAAAAAAAAAAAAAAAAAATTCACAGAACACAACCTTTATTTTTTAGACCAGCTTGGAAGAACAGTTTATTTCCCAAAATGTCATTACCAGTCCCTTTTACTGTCATTCCATTCATCATGCTGTGAGTGTGGCCAGTTCATTATAAATTCACTCTCAATTCACATTCAAACTGAAAAAGAGCCAACACTGGATTGCCATCTTTCCTCTGTATTCGTCCAGCTTAAGAAACTTTTGACACTACATTCCCATTAGTCTAATAACCAAAATGTCAAACTTTCAACACCAGTATCTTGTGTTATTTTTCCATATTTGCTTGTTTTCCATAATTATACAGCAGCTGAGGTTTGTCACACCAAAATTTTACAAGGCAATATTTTCACACAAAAAAAAGCTATCTCTTGGCCCTTTGACAATTCAACCACCTTCTTTGCTGTAAATTGCCGGGCAGTTGTGTGCCAATTACAGCTTCGTGAATATTTTCCACCCTCAGTTTTTCAAAGAACCCACACAGTGTATTTGATGCACTGCATTGTGGTTTGTGACCCAAGAACCTTTGCGCCATGTTCATGAATGACCTTAAACCGCCTGACGTTCCCTAAAAATATCTCTGCGTGTTTCACCGCCTCAGAATTTTAAATACGTGATCAAGCATAAGCTGATTAAGTGAAAAATGAAAAAAAAATGTGCCATTCAGATTTATGTCCTACCTGGTGTCTCCCCAAAAGGTTTCGGTGGTTTGGCAGTCACTCTGGAGTTGCTTGGCTGTGTGGTGCTGTGCCTCTTAGGATGAACGGTTGTAATCACCGCATACGTCCTTTGGGGACTGCGTGTGGTAGTGCTAGTTACGGTAACTGTGGTGGTGGAGGGGGCTAAAGAGGTGACGGTGGCGTTCGTGGTCACCTTCGCCTCCTCCTCAAGCCCCTCGTCGGCCCCTGTAGGGCCCCAGTCAATAAATCCCGCCACTGTGGTGGTCCTCCCTTCCAGGGAGTCGTAGCTGTCCCCTTTCAGCTGCCTCCGTGAGCGAGATAAATGCAGATTTAAATCAGATTTACTCCCCTCTGGTAATGCAACTAACTTCCCTTTGTCGGAGGGGGTCAATTTACACTCCACACAAAGTTGCCGTTTCTGGAGTGACCGGCGGTTTTTCCGCCCCCACAGTTTGGTGCCCCCCAGCTCCCAATGGTTGCCTAGTGATGGCAAGGATGGGGGAACACCACGATGCAAGACACCCAGAGTCCTCAAGTGCTGGCCGTTGAGCGTGTCCCGGCTGGGCAGAGGGTGCGGCTGCCGGCGGGGCACTGATTTGGGCAGTAGTTTGAGGGTGAGCCCCTGGCCTGCTGGTGCACACAGAGACAGATCCATTGTGAAATGTACAAGGATGAAGAGGATCCACATTCTACATCCCAGCATTCCTCCAGGTCTCCAAGCAACCATGGAACTGGAGAGCAGAAAAAAAAGGAGAGAGAAATCAGCCACATTGGATCATCTTAAACAAAGTGCGTGATTTCTTCATCACAGAGAGAGAGTATGCGTGCTCAACAAAATTTAAACAACTTCTTTACCTTAAAGACTCTCTTATTAGATCTTTCAAGGACTGACTACAGTAGATTGGGGGGCTTTACGGGCACTCTTTGTAATGTCCTTATTTCCAACACCATTTTCCAGTCTACTGATTTTTGCTCTGGGCTTCGTTCTGCTCTGTGACTCACTAAGTTCTCATAAATTGAACTCCAATATTAATTAGATGTGTGATTCTCCTTTAACAGCTAGATTCTAAAAGCACACTTCAATGTTGTTTTCAAAGACATTTACTTTCAAACACTTAGCCCTCACACTCTTCAATTACTTGGCTTCGTAAACAAATGTTCTTGTAGCTGAATTGATCTCATGACACTAGCAACATCAAGGTCATTGGTTTATACATACTGAAAAAATGTATTGCTTGAATGCATTATATGTTGCCTTGGATAAAAGTGTGCTAAATGCCTGATATGTTTTGGAATCTACTAAAATTAGTGTCCGTCAGTGATATAATGATGAGCCACAGACTTATTAAATATAAACACAGCTAATAAATGTATATAAAAAAATTTATAAAACCCCATTTATATTATATTGAGGACATTAAGTACAAATTAAGGAAAAAACTGAATGAAATAGTAATATAATCAATGTGGTGGTTGTAAAAATAAATAAATAACCTCATGTCTTTTGGCTAGACTTTTGAAAGCAGAATGAATACTGATATAATCAATTTTGGTGGTTATATATAAAACAAATTAAAATAACATTTCATTGTTATGACAGCCCAAAAAAAGCATTTTGTACAATTTCTCTCAATATTTCCGTGGACACCCTAGCACCCCCTTGTGGTCCCCTGAGGATCCCTGAAACCAGTTTAAAAGCCACTGATAAAATAACAAACCCCTCAAACCACAAAATATCCCATTTCCACTGTGATTCTACCTCTATGATTTGTTTTAGCTGGACTTCTACTTGAGGGGTATTGTTTATTTTTTTTATTTTTTATTCCAGAACCTCGAACACATTGGAGTGAGCTGCCATACCTTCATATGAAAAACCCTAGAAGCCATGAGTCTCTATTGATCCAGATATAAAGAGACTTCATCAAGGCATATTTGTAATCTTTCCTGTCCTTCCACAATATTGGTCACAGTCAAAGGCTAATTTATAGGCATTAAAGAGCCCACACATAATATGAATGGCCTTTGCTGTTGCTTTGAGTTCAGACGTGATGGATTTTATTGAGTTATCTGACCCTGAGTTGATGAACTAGCATGTCTGAACCAACAAGTCAACCACATAAAGTGTAATATTTGAAAATCATATATCTAAAAAATACTAAAAGAGTTTATAAAACCACCATTCCAAAGGGGAATAAATTTCCCTTCATCTAAAGAGCACTTTCATTTACCTATACTTCAATGTGTTTGGAATGCTGCTTCATCCATTCATGAATAAGATGGATTCTTCAAGCACACTAGAAGAGGACCCTTGCTCTCCATTTTTCCCTCTTCTAGCTTCTCTTTACATTTCTCTCCACTGCTATTCAAAAAAAAAAAATATATATATATATATACTTGTGGGATCTGGTCTGACTGAACTGGGTCAGAACCTTGGGTTGGCCACACAACTGAGCGATTTTACCTCACTAATAAGGTCCTTCAATCCCATTGGGCTGGGCCCCAGGGGGCCTGACTCACACTCCCTGTGCTAATGTGTTCCATTAGAATGTAATTCCTGTCAGGAGCATCATTGTATTTACTTAAGGAGATGTATCGGAACCGATGTTGTGCTATTAATGATCACCCGTCCTCTGGTTTTTGATGAAATTAGGTGGCTACATTGTGAATTCAAGGGGGCTGCTGTGATATTAATGAGGGCTAAATTAAGGGTCACACAAGGCAGGGTGTGAATTAGAGTGAGAAAAACTGAGGACATTTTTCATGAACAACCCCTCCCTGCTCTTTACTTATAACGCATCAGCTACGATTCGGGTCAGTTCAGCATTGTGCAACCCATTTAGATTCTGCATTGTAATTCAACACGTCGCCCACAAAGCAAAGGTCTTGTTTTTATTTAGATTTTCAAAGTACCCAGTTTGAATTTACAGACTACAACAGGGACATTCGGGATTCAAAATTAGATTTTTTCCCCCACACCGACCAATTAAGATGACATGGGCAAACCTCTTCCAATTACTTGCCATATTCATATGAAGATTTGTGGTTGTTTTTAAACATTTCATCACAACTTGTTCCCAAACAACTGATTAAATTGCATTATGCATATATAAGCATAACCTATATCTCACAAATCAATCCAAGTAATATAAAAGTTCTTAATAAAATGACCAGCCAGCTGGTGAATTATGTTGTTTTATTTACTCACCAAACTTACATTCGGTGCAGTTTTGCATGACTCTACGATACACTGAACTAATAACATAAGAAAATGAATAAATAAAATAAATAAAGCAAGGAAGGTGATGCAATAAATCAAAACTACAAGGGACAAAGATGAAAAAAATAGATGAATAAAGAAGATTTCCCATTTTGAATATTCATTAGGCTAATGTTCACTATGTTTGCAAGCTTGCATAAGATTTGTGCTTAGTTGCTTAGATTTAACAGCAGCACAAATATAGACTCAGTGGGAATATATAATTTCTTTTCTCATCCATATTCATGATAATGAGGGGGAAATATATTTCATAATAAATGAAAGTGCTAAAAGAACATATTTCCTGAGACAAGCAAGTTAAAAGAAGAGGCTTGGGACTTCCTAAAAAGTTAAGTGGAAAATATGTGATCTGAAAAAGCCTGAAAGATAATGATAAGATCATAACACTGACTGAACTGAGTCATGAGTTTTCAGTCCTTTTATGCCATTTTTGTACCACCCCCAGACAAATACTTCCAGTCAAATAAGCTGCAAAATACACTCTGTGGAAAGCCTGAAATCTCCAAAACTGTTTGCCAAGCTTATATTAATTTATTTATACTTTATATCTGAGCAGAAGAACACAATCTCCATGGTCAAACATGGAGGTGGTTCAGTCTTATATAGGGGTTCTTTGCTGTTGCAGGAAGTAAAAATATTGACTGTATGAAGGGCATCATGAATTCTTTGAAGTATCAAGCCATTTTGGCAAAGATGGTGATGCCTTCAGTGCAGAGACTGAAGCTTGATGATCAATGGACTTTCCTGCAGGACAGCCGTCCCAAAGTATACATGCAAGCAGTGTTTATTGGAGGTTATAAAGAATAAAAGAATCTGCACAAAATTCGACTTTTGGGGGTTGTATAATTTTGTACACGTATGTTTAGAGCCAGTTTGATTTTTTTTTCAGTTTTCATCAACTTTACATTCTTAGAATCACTCAAACGTGCATTAATAAATGTTGTATAATAGTTTACTGATGCCTTTGATAAATTGTTTTCATAAAATTTCATTTCTCAAAATTTTATTTCTCAGCAGAAAAATGTCTTGCAGGTTAAGGGAGTTGAATAATTTTGATTGCAACTGTATAACAAATTATTAATAAAACCAGCCAAAATGTTTTATCTTTAGACCAAATCAGGCTAAATTAGTTGTTTCTAAAATAATTTGTCCAAACAAACTTCACTCAAGATATGTTTTCTGAATGTCTTAATAAAATAAAATACTGATCCAGATTTTTTTTTTTTTTTTTTTTTTGACCTCAGGTTCATTTGATTTATTTGTGATTTCCAGGAAGACTCACAGCTTCGGTCTTTCTATGTAAAATATCTGCTATTGTAGTGAAGTCCAGTGTAATCTCATATCATGTTCCCATTCTATACATCTTGCATTTGTTGATCATTGTAATTTCCTCAATTCAAATTTGATTAAATGGCTTGGCTCCTCCTCATATTGTCTGTGGTTTCACTGATTCACACAGAATGGGGAACTACAGAAGCACTTGTTCAGCTCTGAAGCTAAAGGTTACAGACACTTCTTGTATCATTCCCCATTATTTTGCATCATCAAACAATAAAAGGGTTTATTAGCCATTACACAGAGAAGAGAGAACACTCTTTTGACCACTTGAACTTTCCCCCTCTTTTTCCCTTTCTCTCCCACATTTCTCTGTTCTTATTAACATCCATTGTATTGCTCAGTCAGTTCTGATTAGCGTTGCAGGGTGGAACAGGTCTTATATGACCTCTTATAGACAGTCATTTACTGCCCCTCTCAGGACTAGATGTCAAAATCCAGGCATGACTATAACACATCACACTGTACTTTTGCTGGACAACCAGCAAATAATACTGACAGCTATTTAAGTTATAGGCCTACATTATAACACCGGGTAGGCAGATTCCTTCTGTAATATGCAAGTTTGATTATCTTTGCTGTAACAACAGTAACAATCAAGCTGCATGAATTTTGTGTAAAACCTAATGATTTACTCTAGCATGATTTGAAACGATTCAAAGAGCATCTTGGGCTTCGATGGAATCAAGAACATCTGACCATCAGTAAATGTCGCAAATTCGATTAATGACCAAGAAATTGTGCAGAATCTTGAATATTTATTCATTCCCCTTATATTGCAACATTTATTTATTTGTTTATTTTTAAAAATGGGTAACATTTCATTTTAAGGTGTCCTTGTTACAGTTAAGTTTAGTAATTTTGCATAATTAACTGTTATTACTATAGTAAGTACATTTAAGATGTGTAAATGGGCACACTGTAAAATAATGTGTTACCAAAAAATAAAAAATAAATAAAAGTCCTCAAACTTTTTTTTTTATAGCTTTGTTTCTAGGTCTCATATTGTTAATGTGGGACCCCACTGTATGTTACACAAAGGAATATAAAAAAATACACATGCAAGCGCTATATTTCCAGAGGGATTATGGTAAGTGCTGTCCCAGGTTACTCTTAATGAGATCGGCGGGTTGGTAGATCAGCATATGGCTGGTGGAAAATACAGGAACATCCAGTACTAGTTACTCAGCTGTGTTCACATCCGATGAGTGAATGTCTTCACACAAGACAATCAAGTGCTGTGAACTCATTCGTTTCATTACGAATCATCACACATACTCTCTCCAGACACAAGAAACGCAACTTGAGAAACCAGACCAGAATGGTTTCTGATGGCACGCCAAATGCTCAATGACATATGACTCATGGTCCGATTTTTCAGCTGAATTACACTTCAGAGAAGTGTTGCAAATAAATATGGATTCCATGCCTGTATTTTGGATAAGCGGGCAGCTTAAATGTGAGTCAGTCTGATCCTCATACAGCCGACTGAATCCTTGGATCAGTCAGTTGGCTTATACTAAGCAGAGTGGAAAATAACGGAAATGTAATTGAACAGGTAGAATTATCTGTATTTACAAATATTACATACTAATATATTTTATAAGATAAACCTGTGGTAGACTGAATGCATCAAATGGGCTAATATTTACTTCCAATGACACTTATAATAATGAAGATATCCCATCTAATTTAGTTCTTATAGTCTGTATTCATAAAAATGTATGAAATGCATGAATATAGGCCTACTAATACAGTCCCCCTGCTGTTTTGCTTATTAAAAAAACATGCTGATCAGATTAGTATTCATAGCTATTTGTATGTAAAGTGTTCACATGCATTTTCAAATGATAGTGTTTGTATGATGGTGTAAAAGTCTATTAACACTAATAAAAGTCATATGCACCCTTTGTTTTACTTTTTTTTTTTTTTTTAATTCATGTGCTCTCGTAATCTTTAATCAAAATACCTTCCACTAACTCTGATGAAGTGTTTTTCGGTGTGAGGGCGGGGCAACCTGTCACTCATATGAGATCACAGCAATAGCAAACCACAATCATCCAATCAACTCCAGATGGACAAAATCAAGTCCCGCCCTACATTTTAGTCGTCTAGTAGTTGAACTCAGATTAAAGTCACAATTGGGAAGAACTATCTCAACTTACATTTCACACAGGGATGCAGGACATATCGGCCACCATATCAGTATCGGACGATATATGTCCATTTTTAATGTTATTAAGAAAATTTGGCCGATATATATTTTATATTTTTTCCCTAAGCTGAGACACTTCAGATGCGCACTGTTCTCCAAGATGGTTTGGAATTGCTTGAAATATGATTGGAGTCACTTCAAAAAGGAAAATACAGTTAAGTGCAACATGCACAGCGCATTTTATAGGCTACAAGAAGTTATAATGATATAATATAACATCATTATAATTGTGTGCTTGGGACATGGCTTTTAACAGTGAGACTTTTGTTTTTGTAATCAGGCTCTCAAAAACTATATAAAAATTTGGATTTAGATTTATCGGCCAATATATTGGTTATCGTCTTTCAAATATAAAAAAATTATCGGTTATCGGTATCGGCCAAAATTTTCATATCGGTGCAAAATATAAGGTGAGAATATTGCTCAACCCAAATGTACAAAAAAAAAAAGTTAATATTAATACCAATTAGACCGCACTGCAAAAACGTACCATCATTGGACACAACTGCACTTATCTTTCATATATGGTTCATAAATGAACTGGAAGGATTTCATGTTACATATTTAGAGAGTGGCAGTAATGAACAGGCAGCTGTTGTCCTCGCACAAGCCCATTAGCACATGAGCGTATAAGAGCGCAGCATCAGAAAATGCTTCCTGCTGGATCACTGGGATGTAAAAGACTGTTTCACATGCTCTGATCTGTGTGCTACAGAACAAGTGTGTGTGTGTGTTAACCACTGGAGAGATCAGCTGTGTGAGTGTTTGTGTGTGTTGTGACTGTGGGGGAGATATCTCCAACAGCCTTGCACTGACATTTCATATCCCTGCCACAATGATGACAGAACATGACTCCCTCTTCACACATACACCCTCTCAACACACACACACACACACACACACACACAATAGAACATATACACAAACATCTATACAAAAAAAAAAGAAAAAAAGTAAAAACCCACATTAAATATGACAGGCAAGTAATGCTAAGTTGTGAATAAAATAAAATAACACAAAGCCACATTGTACATTTACCAGGCAAATAATGCTAAGTTGTGAATTAAAATAAATCATATAAATTAAATAAAAAATTATAAAATACTGCATTTATCTGGACAGCAGCGCTTATTTGTATGGATTAGAATTGGCCAGTGGGAGGCTGTTCAGAAAGTATCTCTAATTATACAGATATAGAAGCGTCAGAAGCAGACTGGAAAGACATGACAGGGGTGTCTGCGTATATAAGTGTGTGTAATGAGGCTTAGCCAAGGAAAAGGACAAATCCCTGCTCTCTCATTGGGGAGTTGTGACGTCATTGCAAAGCCCTGCCATTTACTCGCTATAGGAAAGATTTCACACATTAATCTGCTGACAGGTTTTAGGTAGTACAGCAAATCAGTGAGATTATCTTCCCAGTTTTTCAAAGACATGCCTGAGCACTTCAGTGTAAAGATGTTATTTCTCCAAACACAGATTTATGAATCAGCAAAAAAAGGTGCAATACCTGCAGAAGTAAGACATAAAAGTCCCAAAAGTGCACTGGGATTACACTGAACAACATTTCCTTGAGTTGTTTCAGAGATGTGCTAGACAGCTGATGCTGTCTGGAGCTGAGACTCAAATCAAATGAGCAGCAGGTCTCTCTTCAGCACCTTGGACAGCGCCGCGGCTTCTGGCTGCCAGTCACAACAGCACAAGATTGGGAAAAAATGTCAGGACAAGGCGTGGGTAGGCAAGAGTACAGAGAAAGCTCATTTTGAGGCTCTTTTTTGTCCAGTTTGAGGGACCTGTAAACCACCGAGTGTAACTTTCAAAACATCACACTCAAATACAAGACACAAACCAGCCTCATTTTTCAATTTAATTCATTTAGATCCAGTTCTCAGTCCTTTCAACCAACAACATACATGTATAAAAAGACAAAGAGCTTTTTTCAACCTGATCTCACCCTAAATCACCCTAAGAGACTTTTGTTGCTTTTTGATTGTTTAATGTCAGTAAATGGGTGGTGACTGGTGGTTGCTTCGAAATGAGGCTTTCTAAAAGCCTCACCCTCTCTGTTCCTCTGAATTTCAATTTCCTCAAACCTCAACTTGATCTGCTGAGATCATCACAACCTTTACGAAACAGCTGAAGACACTTCATATGACTTCATATAATAACTCCTATTAATAAAGAAAAAACAAAAACAAGTTTCTTTTCTGCATTTCACTTCAGCTTGTGTACTAATCTAATCTTACACTTGCCACTGTGTACCGCAAATATTGTTGGCTCCTGATAACTTGCTTGTGGCACTCCTTTATATTTGGATAAAAACATATGCTAAACTAATAAAGTAATGTAATATAATATAATACACTATCGTTCAAAATCACCTATTTTAATATATTTTATAATGTAATTTATTCCTGCGATGGCAAAGCTTAATTTCATCAGTGTCACATGATCCTTCAGAAATAATTCTAATATGCTGATTTGCTGCTAATGAAACATTTCTTATCTAGAACTGGGTTGAAAATACTGATTTCTCGATTTTATAACACAATTCAAACTATAAATATCGCTCTAGTGCTCTTTAATGTGTTGTGCGACAGATCGCTGTAGTACCTCAGTTCAAGCAAGAGCACGGAGCTCACATGAACTGATCATCTCTTCCGCTTTACTACTTGTTACAGCACGAAATAAACACGAATGAACATCAGAATGAATTTTGAAAGATAGAGTACAACTTACTGAAATCCATATCATGTCTCATGTAATCACTCAATCAGTGTTTCAACCGCAGAAAGACACCAATAATGTTACATTTACCTCAGGAAAGCCATTCACTGTCCAAAAACTCAGTTAGCTTAAAACAACAACAACAAAAAACTCTAGAGAGGAGCATTTTGCTAAATATATGTACTATATTGCTTTTCATTATATTTTTACTCAACCTGTACTTCAAAATGTATTATAAACACTGTAATTTAAATCTAAGTAGCCCACAAATCAGTTCATGTTAACCTTTAATATTAGGCTATAGTGATGTACCAACTGCTACATAAATTGAGAGATATTTTTTTCCCTTGAGGAAATCGCTTGATTCCCGAATCGAATTGAATCAATTTGAATTGCAAGCTTGTGAATCAAATCAAATTGAATTGAATCAAATCGTGAAATTTGTGTCAATGCCCAGTCCTAATACTATCAAGGTTGAAAACTATTTTTGTGGAAATTATGATACCATGATTCTGATAACAGATTACTCTAAATTGTAATGTTGACATGGATTTTCTGTAAAGCAGCTTTGAAACGATATGTATTGTGAAAAACGCTATACAAATAAATGTGAATTGAACTGAATTGATACATTTTTTCCCCCCAGGATTCTTTGATGAATAGAAAGTGCAAAAGGACAGCATTTTTTTTAAAACTGATTTTTTGTAACAATTTAAAAGTCTTTACAGACACTTTTGATCAATGTAATGTGTCCCTGCTGAATAAAAGAAATAAACTACCTTTCAGTAGTAGGCTATACATAAAAAAAATATATGTTTTCAGGTCAATTCAGTCAAGCAAAAGATGTTGATTTATTTGACAAAAATAGTATTAATCTTCTCAGGGCAGACAAGCAGTGCTTTTGAGGATGCCACTATGCTGAAGATTCAGAGAAGAAAACTTAACTGAAGATGGAGGTAATTTTGAAAACCGCAGCAGCCTAATCCATCATGTGTTTATACAGTGTTGGGGATTTCTGATAAGCACCGTGGCTTGTGGCTCAAGAGAGTGTAAGTGTTAGTGAGCAGAGTGGGTCGAGCAGCCCTGAAATGATCCTCCAAACACTCAGCCCTTTACACACATACACAGTAGCACATGCATACAGTAAATGTGTGCCAGAACACACACACACACTTCCTGTCCATTCAGCCCGTCTTTCCTGGGTTGTATAGCGAGTATCTCCCTGAGCAAGTCTCCATGCTGCTTTTCACACACCTAAAATAGAACTCAGCACATACAAGAAACCTTTCATTTGCATTGCGTTAGAAGAAGCTCATGAATAGCTCCATGAGGGTCCTTTTGCTCTCTCTCTTTCTCTCCCTCATGCATTTCTTGCTCCAGGGGCAACTCTTCATGATCAAACATGCCTATTCATCTGAGTGGATGGGACTGCCTAAATTCAAAGCCAGAAAGATAGATGGATAGATAGAAAGAAACAGAGAGACAAGAGCATCAACCACTCTTCTCTTTATCTTACAGTGATATTTGCCTTTTCCAAAAGCAGTCTAATGGAAAACAGATAACTGATGACCTCCAAATGTATACACTTTATCCCTCTCTTCTTTCATTATAGAAGAAGACTTTAAAGTTTGCTTTTGGCACCTCCCCTGCACTCAGAGAGAGAAAAGGACAGATTTTTTTTGTGCTCAAATAATACTGACAATCACTTCTCCATAAAAAATTGATGCGGAAAGAACTATAATAATAATGAAATAAATGTGGTTTCTGTGGATTCATCAGAAAAACAGAATGGACAGCCCACACGTCCTCGCTTACCCCGGATCACTGAGTACCTGTCTATAAAACTGGCCTCTTTAATGCTCAGTGGCTCAGTGTAATTCTAAATGACAAGCATCAACGTTGTTTTATTCTGGTCCTGAAACCACAGGCTAGATCTGCTCTATTAATAATCTATGCTTTCAGCTTGGCTGCACTATGAGGTCGGCTCATGCACGCCGGCACGGGGCGTGGGAGCAAGACAGGAAATGCGCTGTCTCACCTGTACATGGCCTCACCTGTAACCTGCCTGAGGTGCAAGCAGTGAGGGAGCATGAAATACAACTAAAAGAAGGGGGAAACACCCTTGCCAGATTATGCTACACTACTTTTCAAAGGTTTGGGGTCAGTAAGATTTCTTACTGGGAAAAAAAATAAAAATATTCAGCAAGGACACTGAATTGATCAAAATTGATCAAAAGTGAAGAAATGTATAATGTTTCAAAAGATTTCTATTTCCAAATAAACAGTTTTATTTTAACTTTCTATTCATCAAAGAATCCTGAAAAAGGTGTATTACAGTTTCCACAAAAATATTAAGCAGCACAACTGTTTTCAACGTTGTTAATAATGAGAAATGTTTCACTAAATCAGGATATTAGAATGATTTCTGAAGGATCATGTGACTCGGAAGACTGGAGTAATGGCTTATGAAAAATCAGCTTGTATGGAAGCTTGTTTCCGCCACTGAATAAAAAATAAAAAAGGTAACCGCGACTTTTTATCTCACAGTTATGACTTTTTTTCTCAGAATTGCGTGATTAACTCACAATTGCGAGTTATAAAGTCCAAATTGTGAGTTATAAAGTCAAAATTGCAAGATACAAAGTCATAATTGCGAGTTTATATCTCGCAATTCTGAGAAAAAGTCAGAATAGAGAGATGTATACTCGCAACTGCAAGAAATAATGTCAGAATTGCGAGATAAAACATCGCAGTTATCTTTTAAATTGTTTTATTCCATGGCAGAAACAAGCTTCCATAGCTTTGCCATCACATCACAGGAATGAATAATATTTCAAAATATATTAAAATAGAAAAATATTATTTTAAATGATAACAGCATTTCACAATATTACTGGTTTTACTGTATTTTGATCAAATAAATGCAGCCTTGGTGAGAATAAGAGACTGAATGGATGTGTATTTTACAAAGATCAGCATATATCAACAGCAACTGTGCATTTAAAGCCGTTGTTGTAACTTTTTCTGTCTGTTTACTTGAATTTTTGTACTGAAGAAACTACTTGTTTTGGTTCTTGATATCAAATGCTGGTCAGGACTCCAAAAAGCTCCTAAATGCCGCCCCAGAGAAAGAAAGTGAGAGAGATAGCCGAGAAGAAGGATTCACAATAGATAAGAAACAATGACTTGTTCTTTTCGCTGCCTTTAATAAGAGTTTGTACCTTTAAGGCAGAGTGGACCAGAATAATAAAGGTTGAAGAGAGTAGAGAGGTCAACACTGCTGCATTTTAAAGCCTTAAGATCGGTTCTGGCTCAAGCGTCTGAGCAAAACGCCTGTCCGGAGGAGCAAGCAGATTATGAGCAGGGCTGGACTCCATTTTCTTCTGCACTGCCTGTGCATGCTCAAGCCAAGATTAATCCCGCAATTATTCTACTCGAGTCTCGCACCACACACATATGGAGCAGTAAAGACAAGACACTAATTAAGTGACAGTGAGAGAAGGAGAAAGAGAGAGAGTTTCCCAAAGCAGATCTGTGAGATGAGATTACTAACCTTACTGAACATAAAGGAAGATCAGTGTATGCGGAGGAGCCAGAGCTCTGCTGAGATGATGAATGTGTGTTTGTGTGAGTGTGTATAATGTGCCCTTATACCACAACGTGATTCGATGGTCAAAGCAATTTATGACTCAGCAAACCAGAAAATTCATTAATACATAAATTACACTCAGATGAGAGAGCATGCAACTCAGAAAGTAATCCTAAACAATATTCACCCTCGTGTTCTTATGTTACCAAAAATACTCTCCAGCTCTTACCTGCCTTTAGGGGTATCTTTAAAGAGGACCTATAATGCTTTTGTTTACATTTTTTACTTTCTTTAGTGTGTAATGTTGCTGTTTGAGTATAAAAAGATCTGCAAAGGATCCAACTTGGTTATGTTAAGCGGCGGGACATTTCCAAAACAAGCTCGAAGTGGCTGATCAATCACAAAATCCAGCTGACCAATCAGAGCACATTGCACTTTTCAGAAGGAGGGGCTTCATCAAGACCGGAATAGCTTGTTTGCAATCATGTGGTTCTGATGACGCGCGAAATTCAGCTGGAGGGCAGGAAGTAAAGAAACAGAATGGAAGACATAGACGAAAGTCCATATTGTAGCGGTTTAGACTCTATTTCAAAAAATAGATATAAACAGAAAATCACCACATATGTTGGACGAGATCCTTGTGTTATGAAGAGGAGCAATTTTCCACTGAATTGAAAGACTTGCCTGCCATCGAGGCAGTAGATATAGAGAATAAGAAGCTTCTGCCATGCCGTGTTGAGTTCTAGTCTGGTTTGTTTATATCGTGCTGCCTTTCTGCTAGTGAGTTTAGGGCAGTATTTTGATTTTCTGTTGTGATTGTGAAAAATGTTGTCATTGTAGGCCATTCATGCTGAATCGAGAACTGAAATAGGAACTCACATGATTATTCAGGGAAAAAAAACGGACGGTGTAATACAATTTTCACATTTTCTATGTGTAAAAACAATAAGGGAAGTAGGTTGAGGAGGTGACAGGAAGATGCTGTATAGCAAATCTAATAATGTCACTGATTAAACCCACTGCCTATCACTCAATAAAATAATTACATTGCTGAGTGTTTTTGAAAGTTTTGTATTTTGTTTGATTTAATAATTAACATTACATTTGCGAGTATGACTCTCACTCAGCTTGTGAATGAGCATAACTGTTTTCACAGTTACTTAAGTGAAAACACCAAATGATCATGCAATGGGATAAAATAGCTTCTCTTCCCTGCAATCGATACCATGAAGAATGTGAATATTTAACCAAGTCAAAAAAAAAAAGTAATCCATAATAATTTCAGTATCAGCAGACACAAAACACTATTAAAGGATGCTTTTTTTTTTACGTTAAAAAAGGATAAAAGTTACGTAAATGATAAAAGCTCCTGGTGGTTTCTCAGTTTGATCGATTTGAGCAACCACCAAAGATGCAAAACACAGGAATTTTGAGTTTGTGACAGAGATTCCTATATAGAAAAATCACTTCCTGCCCTCCAGTTGCATTTCGTGCCACAGCAATGAAATTAAACAACCTATTAAACAGAGTGTTACTGACAGGTATAATATGTAAATTAGGGTACAATATAATTAGATATATTATATCTAGTACATCTTCACAGTACATTTTTAGTACATCTAAAGCATTTTTTGTGAAGTATACCAGAATCAGTCTTCTGATAGATAAATGATTCATGTTGAGTATGCTGTATTGCATAACTGCAGGAAAAGGGAGTAAATAAAACTGACTTACATTCCAAAAACAGCAGGAATTATGATGCACAACATAACGTCATGCTGCATACTGCTGAAGTATGCCTCAAATATCAAAAAATTTAACTAATTTTTTAAGAAGGATTGGTGTATGCAATGTTCTTTGTTCCTGTGTCTGGCAAGCTCTCAGGAATGTGGTCAATTTTACAAGCCTTTGCTCACTCACAGCCTACTGCTAATCAGGAACGAAACGCTGAGCTCTGTCAAGGAATACCGCCGTCTTCTTTTCTTAGAGAGAAAAGATTTAGCTTAGCCCATGTGAGGATGTTCAAATCTTCCTCATATTGAAGTCTTCAGTAGAAAATTAATTGGTTAACCAAGCATAAAGCTGGTTTGATGGAATCATATTTCAGTAGAAAGCTCCCCATTGAAGGCAATTATGGAACAGTGTGGAGAGGGCCATGGGGGTCTGAAACCTTCACTGAAGCTGAATTTTGTCTGAAATGCTGTCTGGTTTCAAGGTCATCACTCAAATCTCAAACTGGGCATCAAGTTTCAAAGGAGCAAGATTCATTACAACATTTACAACCTTTTAATGGATCGGAATATGGAATATCAGTAACCGCAGGATCAAAGCAAGTCAAACTACTACTGACCCCCAAGCTGGATATTTTTACCTCAAAAATGTCCATGAGATGATTCGGCATGCTCCTTGGACAGCCTCTGGGGTAGACTCATCTATTTTCTCTCCATCATACTCCTCTACTACTGCTATCTGCCAAACGTTATACCACTTTGTCATTACTGTTCATGTCCAATCAAATGTGATGTCAATCAAATCTCCATAGAGACATCATAAGCTTCAACACAAGTTCACTGAATTCATTTTGACTTGCCAATTCTGATTAAGTTTCAGCCTAGTGTTAGTTTCAGTGTACTGAAAAAGTACAACTGTTCATAATGTTAATAAATGTAGAAAAGGCTTTTATTTTAAAACAATATCCTCTAAATCCTTGAATTTGTATTGGTTGATGTTGCATAAATAAAATGTTGAATAAGCTGGTGTTAGAAAAAAATCCAAAGCAAGCAAGTAATTAAATAAATAAATAAATAACAAGACTATAAATAACAAAACTTCTTTTGAAATAAGTCTCTTGTGCTCACCAAGGCTGCATTTATTTAAAGCTGCAGTCCATAACTTTTTTTGGTTAAAAATTATCCAAAATCATTTTTTGAGCAAGTACATAACCAGCCAGTGTTCAAAACTATCTCATTATCTTGTCTCGATTCACAACGGTAAGCTTGTAATAATGTATTATAATAAGAGCGACATGGTGGATTTCCGCGGGAAATTTGAGCATGCAGCAGTTCCTCTGTGCGCCCATAAACAGAAAGAAGGAGTTCAGGCTAGTCGGTTTTATCACGTGAGGATGCTGCTGGTAGCGGATCATTTATAGCCTTTTCAAACAGCAGCTGAAAGAATTAAACTTTAAGAATTAAAATACTCCAGTTTTCAACACTAATAATAAGAACCATTATAAAAATTGAGCCCTAATAATAAGTACCAAATCAGCATATGTGACCCATGAGGAAATTTTCAAAAATTATTTATTGTTATTTTCACATTCTCAATTTAAAAAACTTCAAAATGATGTATGATTTTGTTGGAATCAGACAAAAAAAAAAAAAAAAAATGAATGAGCTACACCTGTTTGGTCGATAGAGTCAGCAAAGTCAATTTTGAGAAAAATTGAGTTTAAGTTTTCTGAAGGTTCCCAAACAAAATCACCTAGCAAGTAACCATACATTAAAATCCCTGGTAATGACACCAAAATTGGCACACACCAAGTCAAGACCAAATATCTATAGGAAAAATATATATTCAACTTTTTTTCCCCATGATACCACAATTGTTTAATTAACATTAATGAAACAGACAGCCTCTACACAACAATGTCATAACAAATTTCAAGGCCCAGAAAGGTAGTAAAGACATCATTAAAATAGTCCATGTGACTACAGTGGTTCAACCTTAATGTTATGAAGCGACGAAAATACTTTTTGTGCACAAAAACAAAACAAAAATAACGACTTTATTCAACAATTTCTTCTGTTCTCTGTCAGTCTCCTACGCTGTTTACGTTTGTACACATAGTGTACCGCTTCCGGGTTCTATGTCAGAATGCTGATTCAATGGCCAATACTGAGCCGGCGTTCTGATGTAGAAACTGGTAGCGCTGCACTATGTCGGTGTGCTGTGTACAAATGTAAACAGCGTAGGAGACTGGCAGGGAAGAGAAAAAATTGTTGAATTAAGTTGTTATTTTTGTTTTGTTTTTGCGCACAAAAAGTATTCTTGTTGCTTCATAACATTAAGGTTAAACCACTGATTTCTGAAGGATCATGTAACACTGAAGACTGGAGTAATGAAGCTGAATATTCAGCTTTAGCCATCACATGAATAAATGACAGTTTTTTTACCTGTAATATATTTTCCAATATTACTGTTTTACTGTATTTAATCAAATAAACGCAGCTTTAGAGAGCATAAGAGATTTCTTTCAAAAGCATTACAAAATCTTAATGATTCCACACTCTGTACACACACACACATTTCATTCCAGCCATGACAGAGTGCATTGATCCACCAGATTTACCTCTGTTTGCTATGTACTGAATGTGAATGGATGGCTTTATTGGTATATCTGTTCCCTCTGTGTGCAAAGTCTCTTAGAGTGGATGGCTACGCAAACAACTTTTTGCGTACCAGCTAATATGGGCATACAGAGTGCTGTAATTTATATCTCTTCTGTTAGTTCCTATACCAACAGAAGCTCATGTTTGGACTAACATGATATATTGCATTTCAGCACAAATTAATGCCTCGTCACGCTAAATAAACGATCCCTGCTTGACCTCAATAAGTCACAGTGTATGTAAAACATCCAGTTAGCTTCCAGAACTCTCTGTGGCAGTTTATGTGTCCCTGGTGTCCATATTGCTGTCACGCATAGTTAGCAATTACACTGTCCAATTACATTTCTAAACTATCTGAGACTTGTAATTAGCATGTAAGCTAAAGTTCCCCTGTCTGCTTGCTCTGATGTAATGTTATGGGAACTCGAGCGCAAATCATTATCACAGGCAAAAATATGGACCTGAAAGAAACTCAAAGACTGAGGGTCTGAGAACAAAGTTTTCAATTATTCACTTAAACTAGTAGCCTGACGTGGTCATACTCAATTCTAGTCAGAATATGAGTCTGATACTGCTCCATTGGGCTTTGATTATGGGGGCGTATTTCAACCGATCCAGGAAAGACCTCAATTGGATAGACCTACAACCAATCAGAGCTACAGAGTAAGTGACGTATGTTGAGCGACACATAGTTGGATGCTGGAACTAGTAGAAGATGAGCGTAAACAATCTGTGTTGTAAAAAGAATTTTAAAATCTTTTAAAAATGAGCTGTCGATATCTTCTATAACGGACGCGATGGCGGAATCTACACATCTCAGTTCTTCAGGTTCTTCAACACCAGACATCATTGTTGTAAACTAATTCAACCCAAGCGCTCTTTGATGACGTGGCTGATTACGTTTCTGGTGATAATCTGTCAATCATCGCCCTGACAATGTGATTGGTCCGAACAGTTTCTGTTCGGGCATAATTACTCCTCTACGGATCGAGTCCAGACCGAACTCCCCGACCTCAAAATGTTGTGGGCGGGGCTAAGTTCGGCTGGCATCCAGGCTATTAAACTAGGGCTGGATGACGTAGAAAT
>RJVU01041010.1:301566-353396 GCA_003731715.1 Anabarilius grahami | reverse complement strand
CACAGACACATTTTAGTAACAAAAATAATGTTAGACCTGGTAAGTTTATTTTGTTTCATTGAATCATTTCTTTATCATTTGCATCATCAATAAAAAAAAAATTCTGAAGAAGTTACATTTTGATGATGTTAATATAAGGATTAAATATCACTCTTCCTAGAGTAATTTAGTGAAAAATAGTAAGGAAAACATCTTATTTTTAGCTAGATTTTTACTGTGTTTCAGAATTTAACAACAGTAGCTGTTTGCTCAAAATGAAATGAAAATAAAAAAATAAATATATCACCCAGCATTTTCAGACCTAATAAATAAATACTAAGATACATTTATCATATTGACAAAAACCAGACAAATACTGAGATATAATTGTTCTAGCTGTACTGCCCAGCCCTAATTTACATCTACAACCAGTCATAAATTAAACAGTGTGAGTAAATTACATAATATTAAATTTCAAGAAAGGGCTAATGATGGATAATGAATGAATACAAGTCTGTGAGCCATTACAGCTAGCTGCCACCTCTGCTACTAGCAGATTCGCAAGAACAGATTAGTGGAAAAATTATGACATAATTTGATCGTAATAAATGTAATGGTTTTCTTTTCTCTTGAGTGGATGAATAATGGACTGATGCCACTAGCATCTCCCCCAGGACAACTGTTTGGCTGCAACGTGAAATGTCATATTTCTACATTCTGTTTACTCCCATTAAATCCAAAATGCCAAGACAATGCTCAGATCAGATCCAACAAATACTACAGCGAACGCCAAACAGCAACCCGAGGAATGATCCAAATTTTAATCCAATAATTAGGCTGATTGGCAGAATGAAACCATTGAGCAGATTAAATTGTTTGAAATGGAGATCGCCTCTCAAATAAATGTGAAAAATAAGTGGAACTGTGCAAAAAAATTGAATTGATTGATGATTCTAATGCAATTTAAATTGATTTGTGAAAGATATTAGAATCTGTTCAGCATCTACACACATTTTGTTATTTAATGGTAAAGAATAGATATTTTTCAGATGTAATTTTATGGTTTGTCAAACAGATGTTCTGGTGAAAATGAATGTTGATGCCCCCACTTAGTAATTTATCCACAAATAATAGAGTGAATACAATGTATTTCTCATCAGGGTTAAGCTGAGACAACGTAAACTGGTTTAAACTGCCTTGAAAGTAAATAGGAACCGCTATCCTTTTTGTAATTGGCGTTAACAGACTGTGTCCAGTGCTGGATGACTTATATGTGCGTGTGTGTGTTATAGTAGGTCAAGTAAGTACAGTCAAGTGGCACTTTAACACAGTAAACAACAACAAAAATGTGCTGGCACACTGACACACACACATACACACACACACACACACACACACAGAGACTCTAACTGTGTCTAATACAGAACATGGCTTGGAGGAAAGGATCAGCTGTTATTATGGATGAAAAGATCTGCATTGCATTTGTACTGCAGGGATCTTCCAAACTAAAAGTTTGCAGATAAAAGAGCCTGAACAGCCACAGGCATTTACAGACCCATTACAAAAATCCCTCAGCATAACTGTGTAGACTGCCCACAGGCCCAATAAAACATGAGCACATACATTCAAGCTTAAACAATGAAAACCACACACTTCTTCATTACTAAATGTGTAGTTTCATTTGTTAGAGGCATTGACTTGCTCTCAGGCCAAACCTAGACGTCCTGAATGTTTGAAATCCTCAGAGTCCTTTTAACCTCATACAAAAGTGTTTACTGTTCATTTTCAAGATGTGTGTAGAAAAAAGAAAGAAGGAGAGAGACATGGCCCTGGAGGGTTAGCAGGCACTGCTGGTCTTGTGCCATGACGGATAAATTTGAGGCTTTATAGAGGTGGTATTGATCGAACAACGGCACTACATGAAACGTATGTGTGTGTGCGGTTCAGGTGTGCCCTCACTGCCCTGTTTGACAGACTGTGCTGAAGGGTACAGGGCACTCGGCTGCCATGGTGACTCAACTTGGACAATTAACACTGACTGTGCACTCTAAAAAATAAATAAAGGTCCAAAAAGGGATTCCATAGAAGAACCATTTTCGATTCTCCAAAGAAGCTTTCAATGAACAGAAAAAAACTTTTAAAGAATCTGACGAACTTTTTTTCCACTACAAAGAACCTTTTGTGCAATAGAAAGTTTCTTCATGGAATTATAGACGTCAATAAATAACCTTTATTTTTAAGAGTGTGCGCATCTCGAGAGTCTGTATGTTAAATACCTCTGCTCTATAACTTGTGTGTTCAATCTGACGGAATGCTATATAATATTTTACTCGACTCCGATCAAGGCTTTGAAGAAACTCTCTGAATGTGCATATGCTAATGCCAGCAATTTCCCTTGTGAAATGGCAAAAGTTACATAACTCGAATGTGTCGAGCTCTACTTTTGAACACGGTGTCTCAACTTTATTTATGCCTTTGAAGTAGTCAAAACCTTGAGTGACTATTCCTGAGTGGAATTGTAGAAATTTTTTTAGACTCAAATTTTCCTGGTCTCTAAAAACTCTCCTGATTAAGATAACTTCGGTTTTACTGACATCTGCGCCATTAACCGTGGTATGGAAAGTTGTTTCTGGCTTACTGAACCCTTGAAGATGTTGTTACATAACAGTTTAATGTGGGCCCAATCAAATCGTCCTGCCATTATATCGGACCATCAAGAGTGTCAAATGAAGAGCAAAAGCACTCCTCGCACTAACCAGGCATGCATTACCGTGTGCGAGCGAGCGAGCGAGCTTACATCCGGAAAGAAAAAAATGGTATAAAAATTACAGAAGTGTCATGCTATTACACGCTACAGTGTACATGGTAATGAGATAGTTGTGTGCTGCCATTTAAGACATTGACGGCTGTACAGTGTGCACTTAGAGGAACTCGTCTGACAGGGAGAAGAAGAAAATGTAAAAATATGATCAAATTAAGTTGTTTAAACATTTTTAAAAAATAAATAAATTACCCACCGGCTTGTGTCAAGGCAAAAAACAAGCCAATTCTTTCCAGTGACAGAGCCTGTCATGAACCAGCTGCTGCTCAGGTCAGTACACGGGCTGATATTCCCCACATTCCCATATAACTGTTTACTCCCCTAACAGCTTCCAGGTCAGTAATCTGTACACTGAGATACATGCCCAGTCTGTTGCATATGAGGACCCATTCGCCAGGCTGTCCTAATATGAGAACAACAGCATAATCCCTCAAGGTAAATCTGAGAATCAAGACTCTCGAGAGAAAGCCAGAGCCGTGAGAGGATGCATAACCTTGATGTGAAGATATTAAAGCAGTTGATGGAGCAATTAAGAGATGCGGCTAATAATCTTCATCAAGGCTGTTCAGCTTACTCGGGGTAGTGAGGAATTTTATAAACCGCTAAAGGGAGATTCCCCGCTGTCTCATAACTTGGCAGCTGATCAACCTCAGGCCTTTGCTGGTGTGCAACAAAGCATGTACCTTATTGCCACTGTGTATTGTAAAACTAATAAAAAAAAGTGGATATATATAATGCATGGGGGAGGCTAAATTTGTAGTATTTCGTTGTTTTTTTTAGTAGCAAATCCCAGCAGCAATTTCATACCTAATTTTCTCCATATGCAACACGCTGCTAAACTCCAATAGCAATGTCTCATATTACATATAACATATGAGCTCAGTTCCAGATCCTCAAGATCGTCTTCTTTGCTATTGTCATACCATACTGAACTGTTTCTTGACACTTTAAATCAATGAAGCGCAGAGAAAAGCCACTAAAAACCAAGATCTTTGAGTTTCTGTACATTTTCTGAACAAAAAATCAACAAGGATTTTGCACCAATTTTTAAGTAAGCCCAACTATAACCAGGTGGTATTGTGTTTGATGACCAGTCTGGACTGTATGACATTGCTCTACAAAGAAAGAACTCATCTAAACAGAACATGAAGAAACATTTTCACTTTATTGTATGTCACTGTGTCCTTCTGGAGATCCCCTGAATGCAAGACTGCAGCATCCTACCTCAGGTAGAGAATGAACAATAATGCTCACTTAGCTCCATCATCATTCCCACCTTAAACATGTTTTTCACATTATGCCTCTGGATCAGCTGCTAAACAGATGTAATGGCAAGGACAGCTGTCAAATTCTGCCACTTTGAATAACTGAACTTGTAGATGTGCATTTTTCATCTTTGGAATGGGGTTCCGAAGTGCTAGGAAACTATTTAGGCTGGAGTAATGAACATTTCAATGAAAAGTGCTTCCTTTTTATGGCTCTTACTCATGGGCTCATGGTATTGCTTAACATTTGGCTGACTTTGTGTCCATGCAGAATGTATAATAAAGATTTGTTGCATGCATGTCGGATTTAATCCTACTCTTGCCATATACATACAGTAAATTCTAAGAGCTCCTGTAAACCATAAATAAATCCCTGGCCATTACAGCTCTTCTGATTCTGACTCAACCTGACTTTCCACTGGCAAATTGCACATCATTTGAACCCTATGATCAAAATGTCACTCAAACAGTGAGAGATGTGATTCATAAAATGGCATAAATGTCTTGACCGCACAGAAAATGTTGTCCTGGCATGCTATGTGAGGGTGTGAGCTGATACTCGACCTAATTTGCGCGCGTCAAGTATTTGGTATTGAATCGCGGTTATTTGGCGGCCCCTAGCGAGAGCTTTGTGAATAACGTCAACTCGATTCGCAATCTGATTAATTACGAGCCCTCTAGTTATTCTCAAAAACCAGCATCACTTAAAATGTTTCCTCGGGAATATTAACAATACAAAGCTGTGAGGTTTAAGTAAGACATCGCATTAAAAACAAGTGAAGTGAAAACAGCATGACGCGCATCAACTTGCCACAAAACTCTTCACAGATGACAGGATTTTGGCAATGGGCGTTTAATGCATTCAGCCATTAGCTGAGAGATTTCAAAAGGGATATTTATTACCTGCGTGTGACACACCGTTTCAGCCACATTTTTCCAGACAACAATTCCGAATCAGTCCTCCTGGTATTCGTCCATTTATGCGTTCCAACAAACGTCGACGCTCGAGCGTAATGGTCACCTTAAGTTAGACACCTTACTCCAAATGTTATGGATGCTAGCATTCTAATGTTATATATTCCGAGAAACAGAAAGCTTGAAATAGCTCCACGTCTCTCCAGAGCTCAACAAACGAGGACTGGGCGAAATATTCACAAAAAACAAGGACGCGTCTTGTCCCCTTTTTTTAGTTGCTCGCTGTTTTCTCCTCAGAAGTGCGCACGGACGTGCAGAGCGACCCAGCGGCAGCGTGGGCAGCTGGACGGTTCAGTTGCTTCTCAACAGCCGCCTTCTTTTACATTCACAAGTTCATTTAGATTATACTCCACTGGAAAAAAAAGTCAAGAAGCGATGGGAACCAGACGGCAAGGTGACGGCGTCAACATCGCCCGTGCGCTGCGCTCGCGGTCACCGCGCACTTTTTCTACATTGCCATTATGAGACAGAGCACAGGCAAAAACGGAAGATAAAACATCGAGATTTCCGTGGCGCAAAAGCATGTCCTACATCGGCTGTAGAAGCTCTTCGATAGTTCGCGCAATCTTTCTAGAGTCCAAATAAATTGGTGATGCGGGAGAAGAAAAAAAAACAAGAGTGAGGAATGAAACACCACTTCACGGACGCGCGTGATGAGTGGAGCGCGTGAAAGCAACGCTCGTCATTTGGTAGATAGATAGACAGATAGTGTTATCACCACTGCGCGCGCTATCCACCCTCACTCCCTCTCTCTCTCTCTCTCTCTCTCTCTCTCTCTCTCACACACACTCTCTCTCCTTTCCTCCTCCGTCTGACTAACAACCTGCCAGTCCTGCTTTGGCTGACAAACCCGTGACGTCATTTTAAAGTAAAATATGTAACATTTTAGACATCCTTCCCCCTTTTTCCCTCAGAGGAGTTCATCCGAACCCAATTCTATCCCAATCTTTGCTCGCAGAGATAAATCAGTCTGCATATAGGCTATGAAAAGCTCAACCAGTGTACAGCACTTTCCACTAAGGGGGAGATCAGTTTCTCATCCCAAGGTTAATATAGTGTCTGGTGGGTTTACTGAAGCAATAGAGCCATATCCTGCAAATTACACGAGAGTGTAATGCCACATTTTTCTTCCTTGTGAAACACAGAAACTCTTTTTTGTTGTGAAGGTGATTGATATTCCACTCCAATTTACCATATAGGAAGAAGAAAGAGACAGCGGTGGTATTGAATAATGTTGAATTCCTGTTTATTTCACAGGAAGGCTTTAGCTGGCTGAAAATGAATAAAAACTCTGTAGACTGTCAGGCAACAGCAGGAAAGCTCATTAAGCCAGTGCGTTTGAGAGAGAGGCTTTGTGAAAACAACCCTGATGAAGAAAATACATTCTTAAAAAAAACGTTAGTGTGTGTGGAGGTTATGAAATGTCACGTTTGCCTTCATTGTGTGGACCAAAACATCCCCACAAGGATAGTTAAACCTATTGTGTTGACCAGCTAATGGTCCCCATGAGAAAACGGATTAATAAACGCAATAAATAATGCCTTAATAAAAATCTAAAAATACAAAAAAAATACATTAAGGGTTACATCTAGGGGTAAGGGAAAGAAAATATATTTAGCTCACTATAAAACAATGAAAAGACATCAACATAATAGCAGGCTTATATGTATATCACTTTATACAGCAAATAAGCAGAGTTAAAAGATATGTTTTCTAAATGCGAGGCATAGAAGGTTTACAACATCTGTGATCATCTAGGAAAGCTGTTTTAAATTGTGCCAGTATAAATCGGGTGTTTGTGGAAATAGAAAATGAAGAGATAAATAAGTAGCATTAAAGTGCAGTACGGCAAATCAAATCCAGCCTTAACCGCAAATGTTCAGCAGATTCCAGCAGCACTGCATTTTATCGCCATTACAATCTTACTGGAAATGTATTTTAGAGAAACTATATTTTTTAGCATCTGTAAAGATATCATTTACACTACCGTATGCACTTAAGAGTTCTTAAGCCTGATGTAATGGAAGAAAAAATCAATGCATTTAACCATATACTGTATGTAAATGTATTATATATCAGTTATATGTGTTCAATTTGTGCTGAAAAAGATAAACAAAATTCAAACAAATTGAAAATCTATATTCTGTGTGTGTATGGTAGCAGACCTACAGTCATTTCACTTCCTGTAAAACATGAAATCCTAGCAGAAACCTCAGTTCTAAGAAAACAGTTGCGCAGTTTTGCTGAGTGAGTTATTCATAACGTTCTGTATGTATCAGGCTGGGTATTTACTCACACAGGATTACTGTGTAATCCTTACACTGATGATTTAAGCCTCCAATGTAAAGACCCCTAAATGCTGACTCAAAATAGCATTTTGACAACGACATCGACCGCAGCAATTCCAGGTTCAATAACAATTTGGGCATGTGGCTAACCTGCAATAATTAGATACAGTAACTGTGATTAGTTAAACTTGTCAAGAAATTGAGGTCTTATCTGTCTTGTTTTAATTGAGCTATTACTTCAGCTTCAGACAATTGTGTTATCATATGCAAATAAAGGGGAGTTCACTGGGTATAGTCTTTTGGAATCGCACTCCATTCATTTAGCTGATTCTCATTTGAAAGGCTGACGGGTCAAGACCAAGGGTTAGTCTGAGTTAGTGTATACTGTCAGGGAGGCTAAAGGTGAAGGCGTGGACAAGAGAATTCTTGGTCATGAATTTGAAGCAGAAGTTATGCAAGTATGAAAGTATTGGATTCTTAAAACTTTCATTTTAAACCTACAGATACAGTCTGTAGCCTATTGAAGCAGTTGCAGGATTTTTTCAGCTTTAGATGTTTTATGATGATTAGATTTTTCGAAACAGGCCTAGAAAGAGATTGCAGATATTGAATCACTGTTCGCCACACTGTCCATAGTGATTTACACAAGACAGACATGTTAATGGGATCAACATCCTATCAATCAAATCCCTAACCCTAGTCGGACCGCCCACAGTACATCCACTGACCGCCTGATGCAAGTCAATCTGATTCTATGCTTGCAATTTCTGACAGTTGGGGTGCAGTTCGCTTGTCCATCTGGAAATAAAGTTGTTTAGAAGGTACAAAGTTGATGAAATGAGTGCTTTGTTGTTCATGTGGGCAAGACAGACCTAGCCTGTAGGCATTTCTATAATCTGCAAGGATGTTTATGCATGTCTTAATTGTGTAAAGCGTGTTAAGCATCCACAGAACATAATCTTAACCCAAAACCAAACACGCTATTCAACTTAATAGCATGCACCTGTGACCTGAGTACTACCAAATGTGACCCTGTGCCCCATAATACTAATAATTGACCATTCACTGTGACCATAAATCCAAAACGTACTTCAATCAGAACCATAAATTCACTACTTCTAGCCTACTCTCAATGTTCAGGACCAACATCATATTGTCACAGCTTGGTTGCAACGAAGGAGAAAGAGGGATATTTTTGCAGCAGTATAGTATATATTTAACAGCACTGAAAACACTAGGAACACTGAAGAGCAAAACAAACACTATACAGTACATGATGTAGAACGGACAAATGAACATAGGAAACTCAGGACTTAAATACACAGGTAAAGAAAACTCAACAGGTGAACTTAATTATGCTAACAGGCAAACACAGGAAACTAGTGTTACGTCCTAATTCGGATACTATCCGTCCTAAATAGTATTCGAAATTAGAATTAGTGTGTCCCAAATTGTAGTATGTTAAAATGAGTTATCCAAACCATACCCGGATGGTCTACTTTTTCTGATTATCATCAGATCTGTGCACACTCTAATGGCTAATATTGCCCACAACCCATTGCATGTTGGATGAGGATTCGATTAGAACTACAAACACGAATAAAAACTGCTTAAAAAAAACTACAAACATGCCGGATGTATGAGTCCGACAGTTATGTATTTTAGATACAGGGGTTTGAGTGAGTGATTAATAATCAGTATCTAACCTGACGATAAGATATTCGTTCAATGTTATCCACATTATATTTCATCTGCAATAGCACTGTGAACTTTTGGAATGATTGTTTTGTAATGTTTGCTCATTAACTTTTAAAAGCATCATTACACAAACTGCAAACACATGAGGAGAGTTCTCCGCATGAAAGACCCACGACCAGCAGAGCAACGTGCTACTACATTTCTCTAAAATTAAATTGAATGTTGAGGATTTTAACTGTGACAAGATGATTGACAGGGAAGTTTAAATGGTGTCAGGACGCATGTAACTAAGCGACCGAGTTGTCCGTTAAAGATGCAATTATGACGAAGTAGTATGTCCCAAAGCTTGCCTACTATTCTGCTACACACTCAAAAGTATGTACTTTTTCTTCACAAAAACAGTACATACTTTTAGGGCATAGTATATGTAGGCGAACTGGGATGCAGAATAGGTCAAGATACACATGGCAAGGAAACACAACAGAACCAAACCAAAATACAACGAACAACATTGAAGAACAAAATAAATAAACTCTTTTTCAGCTGCCATTGCTCCAATCGCCAGTGTTGCACGATCCATCAGAAATACGCCAATTTAACATGCGAATTTGCAACAGTTGTGCTGCTTAATATTTTTTGTGGAAATCATGACTTTTTAAGATTCTTTGATGAATAGAATAAATTCATCAGAACAGTTCAACAGAATAGCATTTCTTTGAAACGTTACAAATAAAAGTATTAATTTCTTTAAAAAAAAAAAAAATAAGTGTAATAAAAAAGATAAATAATTTTATGAATTATACAAGGCATGCAGTATTTATCATGAGGAATATAACAGATTTGATGCACATTCAGTTCATACTCCGCCCACATCTGGATCTATCTGAATATACAGACACGTAATTTTGTCATTGTATCAGATACACATACAGTACACATAATGGCTTTGCTGTACATTTTTTACTATCCCTTCAGTTTTGACTAGTAGTGCCTAGTTAGCATAATGTCAGACCTCCATTCCCCAGCTGCTCCATTCCCCAGCTCACTAGCACTCAATACATCAAGACATGTTTACATTTTGAGGGGTTAATCAATGCTCTATATTTAGAACTGTAAAACTACATAATGATTTATTGATCCTTCAGCTGAACCCGCAAACACAGTAAATTATTAGTGGAACACCTTGAAACCAATATAATATTTGGCCAGGGTCAAATCAATAATCGGTTTCAAGATGGCAATTAGCTTTTAAAAAGGTATATGAATAAGAATCCCAAGTACAAGTAATGTCCCTGGTCATTCCTCTTCATTGCATAACAGTTGTGTTTCTTTTATATAACTTTTTTTTATGACTAACAATTGTTTCACTTATACAAAAGAACAGCAGGACTTGAATATTTCAAGGAACACTCTGCATTATGTGCTCAATATTCTCAATATTCAGAGCTATAATAACCCCTTGAAAGGTGGAATAATTGCAAATCACTTTGAACACAACATGAGACACAAATAGCTACCACAACAATAAGACAGTGACCATGACAACCGGATTGAAGAGCGGACATCTCCTCTATCTGATAGTGAAACGTTGGAGATGAGAGAAACAAAAGGGCCCATTTGAGCACAATGTGAGACATAGATAGTTAACAGGACAATGGGCACCCAAAAGGGCTTATTTGCTAGTTTTAATCATTACTCTGGCAGTCCATAAACATGTAATACTTTTTTTACAATTAAGTTCAACAATTAGTTGATTTTTTGATCCACGCAAGTATATGTAATTCCATAATTACTTCTATTGTCTTTGAATTATGGTTAAAGTGTCCTGTTGAATGTATAAATAAGTGTTTTTCTTTAAAGCATGGCGAAAGATAAAAACAATGATTTAAAATGCTCTTTAAAATAATACTTTTGATTTTAAGTAGTGATGAAAGCTTACTCTTTTTAAGTACACTTAAATGGCCTTATTTTTTTCTAATATTATATATATAATAAAATAGAATTAAGTGCACTTTTTTTCACAAGCAAGATTTCATGCAAAAATTAAAATTCAGTCATTATTTACTCACCCTTGCATCGTTCCAAACCTGTATGGCTTTCCTTCTGTGGAACACAAAAGAAGATATTTTGAAGAATGATTCAACTATTTTGTCTATACAATGAAAGTCAGTGGAGTCCAATACAAAATATCCAACTGACTTTCGGAGTATGGACCCAAAAATGTAAATAAAATGAAAAATTTGAGATTTTTTAAAATACAGTGCCTATAGAAAATGGGTCTATAAAAGGTCTATAACCTTTCAAAAACAACTTGTTTTTCAACAGCCACAATTCCTTGAATTTAAAAACGATAGAATATCAGTATGCACACCAATAGAGCAGTCTTGAGTAGGCACTTGAGCAACAGATGGTATTATTTAGTACACATCAGAGAATCCATTTTCTATTTCAGGTGTTTATGGTGAAGAATACAGAGTGTAAATTAGATTTGTTTGAAATGTTTGAGTGTCTCAGCTGCTTTACAAAGCTCATTTTACATCAGTCATTCTGCAAATAGTGAGGCTTTCAGTTCAACAGCCACTTATCTTACAAACCTCTTAAGAGTAAAAGGCCAGCAATAAGCCCCAACTTGGGCCTTACCCTCCAGAGGAAAACATACAGAGCGTTCAACTGGTATTTGATGCACAGAGCTCTCGTTCAGGTAGTTATAGAGGCTTCTATAAGAGGATGATGGGAAGAATCACAGGTGATAGACGGTGCATGAGAGGCACAAAGAATAAAACAGAACGACAGGGACAGAGTGAGCGAGAAAGAGGAGCCAAATGAGGAGGTGTGAGCCCTGGCCTTGTGCATTCATTCTCTGCTCATCTATACTCTGAAGGGCAAGACATGACATATTACCACTCCCCCCCCCACAGCTATCTAGAGATGCACACTTTGGTACGCACACACGCAGTGTAGCTGAATATTGACTTTTAAATATTTGCATTTCTATCAGCACACATCAGGTCGGGTGTATGTTTGATGTACAAGCGGATCTGAGAACTCATAAACATGCAGATGCCGATATGGACACATATTACGGACCACCTTCGGCCATTTTTAAGTGGGGATCTTCGCCCAGGCAATTTCAATAATCTCATCTCCAGGCTGTGGAGGCGGACCTCAGATTTGCCTGACATCTGATGTTGTCTTTGATTAAGATTCCTGACAAGGCCTCTGGAGTCTGGAGTGTAACACAGTTCTCACCTGGGAAGGGTCTGAACGCTGAAGTGTAGAAAAAGTCATTGCTATGGAAACAGGCATAATACTGAAAACGAAGAAATTCACTTGAAAAAAAAAAAAACAGAAGGAGGCAGATTATAGTGTGCATTCGGATCAGCAAAGTCTTTGGGAAAAAAAATACGAGCAGACCAAGTGCCGTTCTGCCTGACCTGCATGGTATCAAACTGGTTGTGATCAATGTGCATAGGTGACACTTTGATATAATGTTAATGTATTTGGTCTTGGCGGAATAGTTGCTATGCTACAGAGAATTGCAACTGCTAATACATCAACAGACATGCTGCTGTGAACATGAAAGACATGCTGCTGCTGCTGCTGCTGCTCATATAATATAATAAAATACCCATAGCAGATCTATATAGGTGGAGCTGGGGGAGGTTGAGGGTTTGGGCAAATCTACTTACAGCAAACGAAGGACCAAACTATTTAAAAGTTAAGCAGCAAGCTCACTGGCTGCAGAATCAGCTAAATCCAATCTGCTCGAGCCATGTTAGATGATGTCATTGTTTGCGGATTGCATTAAGAATGCATGAGCCTGAGCCATCTAGAGTTTACAAACTATATTTTTGCTAAACAGAAACTATAAAAAACAAATGTGAAAACCTGACATTAATTAAAAAAGACACTGGTTAAAAAATAGCTTCGCCATCACAGGAATAAAACAATGTTTTTAAATATATTAAAATATAAAACGTCTCAGGTTACGTCTGTAACCCTGGTTCCCTGAATAGGGAAAGAGAAACTGTGTCGATGTTTCCATGAAAGGGAACAGTTATTTTATATTGTAATATTTCACAGTAGTACTGATTTTTACTGTATTTTTGATCAAATAAATGTAGCTTTGGTGAGCATAAGAGACTTCTTTCAAAAGCTTAAAAAAAATCTTACCAACCCCAAACTTTTGAACAGTAGTACACATTTTTGAAATGAATAGCTGCTTATTGTGTGATGTCACCCGATGCATCCATTTCATAATGCTCATGAAGAGGTTTTCTGAAAGACTTTGAAAGCAGCTAAAAGCAGATCCCATTAAAACACTCAGAAAATGCAAGTGTACATGAACAGGTGCAGGTTGCTGTTGTTTTATCTTTTGTAAGACAGTCCTTACGTAAGTCCTAAAGCTTGACTAACACAGCAAAAACATTTTCTTATAAAGTATTTGTCTTAATATACAGTAAAATCATTTAGACATCCTTAAAACAAGATACATTTACAGAAGCAGAAAAATATATAACATATAAGAATAACATATATTATATCTAAGAATAACATATATATGTATTGCCATTTCTTTTTATAAGCATACAGTAAAACAAACTATATCTTTTGTCAGAAGATGTTTGCCATATTTATTCTGTAATTTTAAAGCCCAAAACCATAGTAACTGTCACAATATGATTTTTTTTTTTAAAAATGTTTTATTGTTGTGACAAAGCAACAGCAAACAGGAGTGTTTAGGCATTTGTTTTCTGTAATGGCCCACAAATTACTGCAATTAAACATCATACTTTAATTTATCAGGGAAAAATATTTTATTATATTCTTACGGTGATTGTTTTATCTCTAAGCATAGCAGATATTTAAGCTCTTTGACCTGAAAAATACTTCAATTTAACATTAAAATAAAACAGTAAACACTTAAAAAGCATCCTAATCTCTAATAGAATAACATGCATATTCAATGTGATTTCTTTGAGTTCAAAGGTGAAATTTCATATTTACATTCAAAACTCACTATGCGTCACTGCAAATGATCGACAGGAGCTGAAATACCAGCCTGTATGTGAGTTTCATGGACTCAAGCCAGTGACTATAGCATGCAAACAGGCAAGGAAGAAATCTGTGCATCTATTTTAATTCAGCTACAGGGGAAACACCCATTAACCCTGTGTCTTGTCACATCCTCTCTTCTTCTCTTCCATCTGACAGCTCACTTGTCCTTTATCACCTCAAAACTGAAACTGAAATGTGTGCTGAAGAACTCAAAATAAACTGACAGCGATAACGAGAGGATCCCTGATGTATATAAGCAATAAAAGTGTTCATTTGAGTGCCTTCGGCGAGATCAGTGATTGCACTTGGTTTTTAGGTTATTTGTGTATTTAAATGGGTCATTAGTGACCTTTTTTCCATTTGAAGGGAAAGACAAAAACAGAATGGATGCATTAAAGTAAAAGAGAGAGGCAATGATTGACATATGTGCATTTTCCCGGAACTCATGTTCCCAGCGTGTGCTCACATCAGTGTGGTTAATGGGTTGTATAGTACAACTTCTTGCCCCTTCAGTGACCCCGATGGTCAGGTTCAACATGCCGGCAGCGGTTGCTCTTTCTTTGGGCTCTGCACAGGCTGTCACCTGTGAGACCTGAGTCTTTTTCCTGTCCTGACACTTTATGAGATCTGAGTGTGAAAACACCAGCCCTTTTCAAAATGACCCTAAGTCTACCTCTGTCCCTTTCAGCCCCCGTCTTACCATCTGTGTAAATTTCAATGCACCTCTACATGTTTTTTGTTTTAGAAGGTGTCGGAAGCGAGATCAATTTTCCAAAACCTGAAAAAAGGTACCACTTTAATTCGATGGCCCACTTTAGACATTTTACTAACTATAAGTTACTTAGAAACTATGTCAACTAACTCTCAGAGTATTAGCAGACTGTCTGCTTAATATCTGCTAACACTTTGTTTTGATTCTCCCCGAACAGACTATAAGTAACTTTGCAACTACATGTAAACTTGTTCTACTCACCCATACCCTAGCACTTAACCTAACCTAACAGTTTTAGTAGAATGTCTAAAGTGGACCATCAAAATAAAGTGTAACCCTGAAAAAATTACTTTGTGCACTTTTAAATTGCATGAACAGAGAATCTAATCACAAAAATCATGCCGCTCTAACTGTGTGTCCTTCATATATAATAAATAGCTGATGCTTTGGGCATGTACAGCTATCTTGTAGCTTATCAAGCTGTATCTCTCAATAGAGAGACGTCAGAAAGCTCCTGAAGGTTCAAAGCAAGTTGCGCAAAATCAGCTATATTTTCAAAGTACCCTGACACTATGCTCATACATATTGAAGATTTCTTGGCAGTAAAGAATCTTATATGTGTTTAAGCATTTGCCAACCAATATGCTAATGTTTTTATTTAAAGTCTGAGAAGTTTTGAGTTCTGAAAAAATAAAAATAAAAGGAATATTAAAATCATCCCCATTAAACTTGATGTGACAACATCCACCAGTATCCTGAGGCCTATAGTCAATATTTGATAAGATGGAAATGCTCTACAGCTTCTGTAATAGTATAGTTGTTATGATTCCTGTCTTGTTTAAGGACTCTTATTTTGAAGTATATTCTTATTCCTATTGTTTCTGCTCTTCCTGTAATTAGTTCCGGTTTTATTTTGCTGCGTCCGTCATACTGTATAATACGTGCTACATTTGGTTTGAAACTTATTTCGTGACTGTTAAAAAAGAATGCACTATATAGTGTGAATGTGTGTAGTATGAATAAAATTCATACATACTACATCCGTCATGTGACCTATGGCATCAGTTGCATCGCTTCACTTCCATTCACAAAATCTTCTCCTGTGGCCTCATGGGATAGTAAAGTGTCCATAGACACTTCAGAATCTCACCAGAAGTAGTAGGTCATCACGGTATTTTTTGCTTATTGTTTTCTGAATACTATGAATTCTGACAAAACTACTCAGCTCACATACTGTTTTTCGCCTACTATGGAAGTAGGCATATTCAGACGCAGTATTTGTTTTTATAATTTTTATTGCATAGTTACCTTGTTAGTTAGCTACTTTTTACCCACACCTGTTCCTTGTTCCAGCCCATTTTATCTTGTGTATTTAAACCCCAGTGTTTCGTATATTCTTTGTCTGGTGTTGTCCTTAATGAATGTCACGTGTTTCAGTTCTGTTTTTTTCACTGTCCTGAGTTTTCTGTTTCTGCCTGGTTTCACTTTAGTTGTTTTGTTGAAATAAATGCTTTGATTGCACATGGATCCAACTTTCCCTCGTTACTAAAACAGCCATGCTAAAACAGTGTAATTTGAGAAAATTTTTATTTGATGATGAATCGTGTAAACTATTGCAAACCCTTGTAAAAATGTACTTTAAAGGCCCACTGAAGTGCCTTGGAACAAGCAGCTTTATTCACTGTGTTGACGTAATTTCCATTGAAACAGGAAGACAGGGCGGGATATTTCTAGAAGTTCCTTCCCTTTTTCCAAAATAGCCAATAAGGTTTCACCTAGATCACAGCTCAGCCAGAGCCGTTGAGCTCGTAAAACCCAATTTTCCTCATAATCTCTAACCGTTCTCCTCCATATTGCTTTAAAATATAGCATTGTTTGCAGATTTCAAATGTGCCTGAACATTTTGTGGTCTGTGCCGACTCGTGCGTATGATCCGCTCTTGTGTCTCTGGACCGAAGCAGACTGTGCTCGCGCTGCAGTGGTTCACGTGACACTAACGCGCAAATGGACTTAATTTGCGTCATAGGAAAGCATATTTATACTGTCTGAATCGTTCCTTATCCTCTATATAGTGCACTATGTGCCATTCACCATATAGAAACTAGTACATGTGTGAACAAATGACTGATTTAAGCCACAGCTTCAGTGTCTGTTTATAGTGTAGGAGGGGGCGGGACTTCAGATTCTAAAGAGCATTTGATTGGAAAGAAGATTTGATGAGAAGCTGAAGTCCACGGTGATGTCATTAAAATCCGTGATCCTTTTTAGCAGAAGTGAGAGACTAAGTTTTGAATGCTTATATCTCCTAAATGCGAATTGTGTCATTGTGTGTCATTCATAACCTTAAGGCTAACATATTCATACTAAAAGCTAAAAACTTACATTTTGATTTCAGGGGGACTTTAAATCAGGCTATATTCGATCATTCAAATGTTAAAGGTGCAGTGTGTAAATTTTAGCGGCATCTAGCAGTGAGGTTGCAAATTGCAATATAGAGAAGCTACAGTGGCGAACACAGGACAAAGATGTCGTCGTCTCAGACAGCAGTGAGAAGCTAGTAAAGCAAACGCGCTCTGTAGAGCAGTTTGTCCGTTTAGGGCTACTGTAGAAACATGTTGCCACAAAATGACGACTTAACATGAAAGGGGACCCGCAGTGTATGTAGATAGAAATGGCTCGCTCTAAGGTAATAAAAACATAACGGTTCATTATGTAAGGTTTTTATACACCACTGAAAACATAGTTATATGTATATTATGTTGCATTTTTGTCAATAGATCATCCTAAAATTTACAAATTGCAACTTTAAATAAAATAAAATAAATAAATAACTGACAACTTCAGGCTAAAGAGACCATTTAAAATATTATGTCAAAGAGACCCAAAACATTATTCAGTGTTCACAATCTTGGCACACTCAGCTACTGTGAGATAATAAGGATGAAGTACGATCAAGGTTTGATTGGATAATCTTTTAAACATACATCTAAATGAAGTTCCTTTAGGCTCACTATGAAAGGCCATTGCACACACGTCATAAGAAGAGGAAACGTGATGCTAATTTATGTCAAAACAGCAATTTATTAAATTTAGCTCAGTGACTGCAGAGTGCACCACACACGCGGCGAGCAGTATTGTTTTGAAAGCATGAAAGAAGTATCAAAGGAGTCAAGATGAATGCAGAAATGCCAAGGAGATTGTTCAGGACTCTGGTGAACACAGGATGAAAATCCTTCAGAATCTCAGATAAATGCTGTTTAAAGCAGCTGATGTTTAACTGTGAGCGGTCCACATCTCTCTCCTTCTCGCTGACAGGAGCTGGGTGAATAAGGCGTATGGCTAAAGTTATAAAGCAGGGATGATCACTCTCTTTCCTACACTCACACACACCCAGACAGGCTCCTTTCTAAATGTCAACCTCAGAAAGGATGGGGTTAGAGAAAGAGTGAAAATGAGTCGGGCGGGGTGGTATGGAAAAAGAATGAGATGGAAAGACGGAGTGCTAGAGAGAGAATTAAAGGGAAAGTTCATACTAAGAGTGCCTTAAATCTGTGCTGTCACATTTTTTATAGCTTTTCAGCAATGATTTAGTCGAGTCTATAACGGTATGACCTGTGGACTACAGCAATGAATTTAATCTAATTCAGTCTCCATGACTGTCCGCACACCTCTTCACGCCTTTGGTGTTTTCCTGAACGGATCAAAAGTTTCCTGAACATTCACCCAAAACTACAACTACAATGAATGGGGACCGAAGCTTTTAAACTTCAAAAAGGACACGAATGTAAAAATATCATATGATGTATGCACTGTCTTCTGAAGTCTCACATATAGTTTTGTGTGAAACTTTTAACTTTTAAGTGCCTTTCTTATGGAAGCTTGTTTCCACCACTAAATAAAAAAATATAAAAGGTAATTGCGATTTATCTCACAATTCTTTTTTTCAGAATTGTGAGGTTATATCTCGCAGTTCTGACATTATATCATGCAATCGCAAGCTATAAAGTCAGAATTGTGAGATATGAATTCACAATTCTAAGAAAAAAACTTAAATACAAAGAGAGGGTTCTTGAAATTACAACTTTGAGTAAATGACAGAATTGTGGTGTAAACTATCCCTTTAAATAGCTTGACATCTCTTTCAACTACAGTAGCTTCACTACAAACACCATACTGATCCACCAGCTTTACCAACTACTTTGTGTCAGTAATAAACCTACTAAGGTGGTCTTTTCAGTATTGACGGCCACCAATCAACCACATTTGGATTTAATATAAGTGTGTTTTCTGTTGGCTCTCCAATAAATCACGACAGATTAGCTACACAGACAAAAAGCTTTACCTTCATTAAATTATTTAACAAAGCCTGTGCCTGTCTTAGCAATACACTTCGACACAACCCAATTCCATGGGCAGAGAAAGAGAGAGAGAATCCCCTAGGAGGTCCTGCAATGGAAATGTCAATTTGTTTCTACATCATCTGTTTTCTGTGAGTGCCTGACTCAATTAATGAACTGCCTTTTAATGTAACTGAAATTTGTTGAGGCAAAACATCGACATTTAGTCTGTACGTAAGGTTCATGCTCCAAGTTATATTGGCAAAATCCTGCCTCGTATGAATCTTGCACTACATTATCTAAATTTCTAACCAAGCTTAAAACACCTAAAGGTGTTTTTCTTTTAAAACTGTGATTTTAAATTCTAAAACTTTGTTTGCATCATGCCGTTTCATACATCTTTGAAGGGCTTTAATTAGTTGAATGTTAAATATGCACAAAACTCCTAAGGGCTGTATTTATTAGAAACTACACTGCGGTACTCCTGCTGGTCATAAAGCTGTTTCACTGTGCTTACTGAGAGCGAGTGTAGAAAAAGATCTTCTTTGACTCATACGAGTTTCTTTGTACTCGCTTTCAAATATTCTCCAACGAGCTCAGCAAAACATGATACATAAAAGCTGATTAAGTCAGAATCATTAGTTCCTGAGAGGCACCAAGGCTTCATAAAATACTGGCATGAAATGAATAGTTAACTGCTTCGGGTCTGTTTGCCAGTCATTTGTTTGAATTTCTTTCAGTAACTTTGCTGATGTGAGATCAGCTCATTTTCACATTCTAATGAATAAAGTAATAGAAAACTGATCTCGGAACAGTGCCCTTGGATTCCAAAGTGTTATACTTATCGGTTCAAGTGTCAATGAGGTGATGGATTGGCCTCAGAGTGCATGCTGACTGATGGCGCTGATTTATAATGTGCTCTATGTATTGGTTTATGTCTTGTTCAAATAAAACCGGCTTCTCTTGCCAGCACTTCCCTGATTAAGGATCTACTTTCGCTAAATGCCCAAGGGTCTTCGAAAACCAAAAACACAACAAACTAATCAATAACTGCAACATTATAACAGTTTCTAAATTTTATGAATGAGTGTTAAAGGTTGTAATGTTTGCACTAGTAAACATAAATTTTACTTTAGTTTATAAATGGCGTTTGTGACTCTTTTTTTTTTTACCATGTCCAAACACACTTAATAGGGATGTAACGATTCACTCAACTCATGATTCGATACGATTCATGATATTGGTTTCACGATATTGGATTCACGAATTGGTTTCTAATGATTTTCTCACGATTTTTTTTTGACAAAATGAGATTTAAATGAGAAAGTGACAAAATACATCATATTTCTTTGTGAAATTGAAATATCTTTATAACAAAACTGAATTGAAATTTTAAAACAAATCCTAAATCAAATAAATAAATGAATAATACAAATAAAAGAAATCTCTTTATGTAAGTACATGAACAAGATGTTTATTTGCTCTATTACAGGCTGAACTATCTGTAGCCATTTAAAATTAGAGGCAACCACTGCATTTTAATCATGATCCCAACAAAGATACATGCAGCATGAGCAGTTTTTAATTTAAATCAGATTGTATACTTTTTAACACTTGAAGAAAAAAAAAATGTTCAGACTTTAGCTTTGAAATTATGCTACATTAAACAGCAGACTGGCTGCATGACAATGCAAATTCACTGTCTTGATAGCAGGTGGCGCTTATGGAACAGTGGCAATACAGAGCTTCCTTGGTTACCACTGTAAACAAAGCAGCACTGCACACTAATAAAAGCTACCTTAAAATGCATTGTACGGAAGTAAGATGAAAAGAAAATACCATCTAAACTTTCCTGAACACCCAGTCAGCTCTCCTCATATAAACCCCCGTCCCCAAATGTATCGCGATTCATTTAGCATCTCAACCGACTTGAATCGTCACATATTTTAAACGATTTTCAACCGATTCCGGATGCATCGTAACATCCCTAACACTTAAGTGTGTTTTCAGTGCTGTGTGGTAATGTGTTTGGGAAATGTGTGCTCTGGTCATTGTGTTGTAATATATTTAGGAAGTGTCTTGTAGGTTGTAGTCTCAGCACGCCCACAGACCACCCACGAACTGCCAATGGCCTGTTCACAGACCGTCTAATACAGACATTTTCCTACTGTGGGAATAAGTGGGTCGTGTAAATTGTGAAAATGGTGGTGTGCTCATGCCACGTCAGAAATGTGAAAAATATGAGTTCTTAAATTCAATAAACAAGTTCCTTGGTGGGTAGAACTTGATGCAAATGATGCACCACAAGAATATCACATACGCTACCGGCCCAAAAATTTAGAATAATTAATTTTGAAAACCGTTTTTGCAGAGGATGGATGGATGGATACACTATCCTTAAGAAGTTTGGGGTAAAAAAAAAACAAATTCAGCAAGAATACATTAAAATTGATCAGAAGTGACAGTAAAGACATTTATAATATTACAAAAGATTTCAAAACACGTATAATAATAAGAACCGTTATTAATAATTGAGCACCAATAATAACTGATAATAAGTGAGCACCAAATCTGCATATTAGAATGATTTCTGAAGAAAATTAAAGTACTGAAGATTAGTGTAAGGGCTGCTGGAAATTTAGCTTTGTCATCACAGGCATTTTTAAATGTATATACCAATTCTCAATATACTGTTTTTACCGTATTTTTGATCAAATACTTTGTGAGCATAAGACTTTTTTTAAAAACATTAAAAAAAAATATTCCAAACTTGCGACCAGTAGTCTGATTCAGAAACAAAACGACTACTACTAGTCAATTCTAACAGTTGAAAAAGAATCAAAATGAATTATTCTGACGAATCCTTCACTGAATGAACTGTTTTGAATTAGTCAGAGCAGCTACAGCATCAACATAAAATATAGCTTACTGAACTGCAAGTTCAATGTTTATGCATCATTACTTCAATGGCCTATTAAGCTGCACGTCTTACTTGCTGTGCCACCAAGAAAACAAAAATATATTTGCTTCTTTATCTGTAAACCTCACATGCCTTAATGTGTATTATACAAAAAATAGTTTGATTTGACCCCTAAACGTCATGTAAAAGCAAACTATAGCTGGTCACTTCTCATTTCACATAACCACCAGACAGTTGCTTCCCGTCTAAGTGGGCTGTAGTTCTTGGCTGTAATAAGCTTAAATGGGCCAGACTTTATGCAGAAGTCAGGGGCAGTGGTGGTTTTGTAGAGTGCTGTTTGAAACATCCACATGAGAAGCAGTGTTTAATCACATACTCTAAGCTCTCTTTCACTGCTGTTGCCATGGAGGGATGACAGGCTGATGTGCTGCTGAGTGCTGTTTGTGTGCATGAGCACAGCATTTTTCATCCACACAGAGTGAGAACAGAATGAATCCACTTGGAGAACATCTAAAGCCTGAACAGAAGACTTTGAACTGCCAGATGATCACCTCAACTTCCTGATATGAGTGGAAATATATACTGCTAGTGCTACAGATTCAAAAAGAAACTCTTTTCCTTAAGGATCACTGGAAAACTAGACTATTACTGATTTTAATCTGCCTGAACCTGAGTTTCTAGTGAATTTCTGAAATACAGAAATACAGCATCCTCCTTTTCTATCAACATTCTTTGATGTAACCGAGTCAGTGTTCCGAAACCGGTTGGTTTTGAGTACAAGGATAAAGTGTTAGAACGGATTAATCTGACTCCATACAAAGATGAATGAGTCTCCATATAATTAATATGACTTCTTCTAGTTAAAGTGATTAACTGATTATTTATGATTGATAAAGGAATACGTTTTTTTTTCTTAAATTACTTTTTTAAAGGAAATCATAAGATTTACTGTAGGCATGATAATAAAGTTCTATCCTGATAAACCAAATCACTGTGCGGTGTAATGAGTCAGAGGTTTTTATAAAAATAGCCTACACAAAATACTCAAATTATACGATGAATCAGATGTTTAGAGTCACCTTAAGAAAAGAATATCACCCTAGTAAGAGTCTCAAGGCCTAATCCCACGTAGAAGGCAACGTTCTCAGGACCTGGCGCAACGTTCCCTAAAAGTTCTCTAAAGGTGATGAAAATTCCAAACCTTTACAGAACATTCGGGACGTTCCTAAAACGTCCTCTTTTGGTAATGAAAGTGCTGCAGTTTAAGGTTCCTTATATGACTTTAGGGGGACGTTCCATTTTGGTTATTTTATGGTCACATAAACACATTTGGGACATTAACAGAACGTTCCCACATGGTCCTCTGTTGGTCAATTAATAACGTTCCCGATATGAGTTTAGGGGGACGTTCTATTTTGGTTATATTATGGTCGCGCGAGAATGTTACAAAGAGGACATTTGGGAAGTTAACAGAACGTCCTATAGTAATAGTCCCCTAAACATTCCCAGAACGTCCTGAATGTTCCCTGAAGGTCCACCAAATAACATTCCCCAAACCTTTAAAGAACTTCACATCGTGACCGTCTCTGAATGTTCTGGGAAAGTTACTAGGTGACAGGTTATCCCGCTAGAAATTTTACGTTCCCAGAACATTCTTAGAACGTCCCCACTGGTGTTAAGGACGTTGTCTAATAACGTTCCCAGAACGTTCAGAGACGGTCGCGATGTGGAGTTCTTTTAAGGTTTGGGTAACGTTATTTGGTGGACCTTCAGGGAACATTCAGGACGTTCTGGGAATGTTTAGGGGACTATTAATATAGGATGTTCTGTTAACTTCCCAAATGTCCTCTTTGTAACGTTTTCGTGTGACCATAAAATAACCAAAATGGAACGTCCCCCTAAAGTCATATAAAGGAACCTTGAACTGCAGCACTTTCACTACCTAAAGAGGACGTTTTAGGAACGTCCCTAATGTTCTGTAAAGGTTCAGAATTTTCGTCACCTTTAGAGAACTTTTAGGTAAAGTTGCGCAGGGACACGAGAACGTCGCCTTCTACGTGGGTGTTTTATAGAAAATAATAAAGTTTGAAGTCACCGTTATGGAGGTGAGCGTTTGTTTTTAATATTACATTTTCTCTGGCTGATTTAACTGTGTTTCCAAAACACACTTGTTATAGCAAAAAATGCAAGAGAAAATCTGATCAGATGGATTTGGTTATTTAGTGATTGTGATTCACTGATTCTCTCCAGAGACTAAACTCTCAGTGTTAGCTGTTAGTTTTGCATTAATTAACAGTTAGTGTTTTTTTTTAATATAAATTCATTACAGTTTTGAGCAGTGCGTTTTAGATTCACACAGACATCATGAATCAGCGTATGAACCTCAACAATGGTGACAATAAACAAATCTTTTTTGTGACTTTAGTAGCTTGTTTTGTGATGTTCAGAGTTGATCTGTTTATCTGAAAATTTTGTCACCATTGTTGAGGTTCATACACTGAATCTTGATGTCTGTGAGGTTCTACATGATGCTGTCTAAATAATTTCTGCACAATAATAAAAACTTTCAAAATATCAAAGCAGGACATCATTGTATGCATTATCATAGGACTACAACATGAAAGAAATACGACATTCAGAGATCAGTGAATAAGTCCACAGTATGATGATAAAATCATCAACAATGAGCAACCACATCCATACGGATATATATCGATATTAATATACACTATGTATGTATATATATATATATATATTTATTTTGTGCTGATCACTTTATTTAAACAATTTATTTTGATTTAACACCATTATTTCTGGTTTAAATGTGATTGCTTCATGTTAAATTGACTTGAAATGGTTACTAGAACTCACTTGTTTTCATTTTGAAATAACATGTTTCAGTCAAGTAACCCAATCAAACAGGACTTTCACTTCCCATCATGCTTTGCTCCAGGCTGAAGTGGGAGAGTAAATGTTGAAATTGTGTTATTTTATGCATTTTTAAGAAAGATGAGAATATGGAGAGACTTCTTGCTGTTTAATGTTCTATTATGTAAATGTTTTGGTTATGTTAATGTTTTTTGGAGATTACCATTGTGGTGAAGTGTAGAGCTTGTGCTTGAGTTGAGGACCTGCTAACAAGATTTGTCTTTTTTTTTTTTATGTAATGAAGCAACCACTCTGATAGTGCTTTGGATCAAACCAGTGTCATTTCTAGACTGCCAACACTGATTATCACATGTGTAAATAGTTACGTTTAGTTTGTTGCTATGTAAAGGACGAAACAAAAGCATTAATAATCATATGATTATTATATATATAGAATTCATCTATATAAAAATAATTCTTTACAAACAGATTTCCTGGCATTTCTTTCTTTTTTTTCTCTTTTTTTTTCACAGCTGATGTATTTTGCTTGCTTTAAGGTAAATGTCTTTAAAAAAAGCTTTTCTTGGTTCATTCCATGTTGTACAGGCAACCTCTCTCATGCTAATTCAGATTTGCACAGTTGGTTTTAAATTAATCTGGTTTATTTTAATTCAAGACTCCATAGTCCAGGTTTTAGTAATCTGTACTTAATCTGTGTTTCAGAAAGCCATTTTTAAACCACGATGAACTATTCTGGATTAAGGCCTATCCTGTCTTAATTTAAATCCTGTCCAGGAAACCGGGCCTTAGTGTTTAATGTTCTGTTTCTGTTATCTGAGTTTTGTGAGGTTACCATTGTGCTGAAGAGTAGCGCCTGTGCTTCAGTCAGTGATGATCCAGAAATGTTGATGTTCTGCTGTATGTTGCTTTATTTAAAGGCTGCAGTAACTGTGTAGTTGCTGATGCAGTGTTACATTAGCTCATGCATGTGCTGTTGTCAGCTAATGACTTACTGCAAGAGTTTTGCATTTTGAAGAAAAAGTTTTATAATAATAATACAGGAAATACCAGTAAAGAGGTTTTTTTTGTAAGACATTGTGTAAGACACAAAAAAGTAGTTTTTGTTTGAACAGCCACTTTTGTTAGTCAATTTAGCTCAAATATAACAAATTTTGACAAGGGCAGCAGGGACATTCTGAGAACATTTCCAAATAAAATATGGTTCCCTAAACGTTCAGAGAATTTCTGGAACGTCCCCCAAACCTTAAAAGAACATCGTGACCGTCTGGGAACGTTCTGGGAACGTTACTATACAATGTCCTTAACACCAGTGGGGACGTTCTGAGAATGTTCTGGGAATGTAAAATTTCTAGCAGGGAAACAAATCACTAAGATTTCAGCTCACCACCGGTGCTCTAAAAAATAAAAAAAAAGATTTTAGCTTACCACCGGTGCTTAAAAAAAAAGACAAAAAATATTTATTTATTTACTTGGTTAGAGATGAGATAAAACAAAACTATAAAAAAGAATGCTATGCACCAGCATGATTTAGTTTTATAGTACCACTGTAATTCTGAGTTTGGTAACAACCTGCGGGAAAGGAAAGGCTGACTATAAACATCTGCTCAAAAGTTGCGCATTGATGTGCAAGAGAAGTTGCATATAAACATCTGCTCAAAATTGTTTATATACTGGTTCTCGATGTGTTTCTTCTGATGCTTGAATGCACATCTGAAATACTTGACTTACAAACTGCCTTTTGTTGTCTAGAAGTACCTCTAAGGGACATGGAAATCTAGGAAATGCCTCATCATCTGTACAGGAAAACATCACATGATATACTACAAAACTGCAGTTTAACCTTCTGATAGAAATATCAAATGTAACTTGCATGGGTCATTCCACAAAACAAGAATTCAGTCTGTATCATACTTACTGCCTTTTACTCTTTGTCACTTTTATGTTGCATTGTCTAAATAGTCTTTTTACTTGCCTTTTTATTAGCCTTTCAACTACCCTCATAATGTATGTTCATATTATGAGATCATTGACTATGAAACAGGCCCTGCAGAGTTTTCTTCCCAGTTCAACTTTTTCACATCCCATTGTTGTGAATGTGAAAGATGTAACTCTTTCAGTCTATGTTTTACTATAATTACAAGCACAAAATTCCATGTTCTCACTCATAAGAAAGTGCATTTGTGGCAAATAGGCACCAAGAAGTCATAATGATAAAGAATGCTGACTCTCTTCCTAGTTAATATTAGAAAAGCTTTCCAGCAATGGAGAGGATCTAAGAGTAAACGGACATGGAAAACAGACACTGGTGTTGCGTTGTTTCTGCTCCATATGTGAGTAACATTGGTTTTGCTATGTTTCAGAGAACCAAGATATGTTGTTGTAATGTTAACTTTAGTAACAGGACAGTTTTGAGTGTCATTGTTTGTCTGGAGCTGGTGTGCTGCTAGCAACTCTTGCTTGTATATACTCTTGTGAACTGTATGTTCATTTTTTGTTCTTCCTTGTCACTCGTTCATTATGTTCACTTTATTTTTCACGAAGCATTATTTTGCTTTGGTTCAGCTAAAGAGACATCTACTCTTGCATTGTGTATTTGTGCATTTTTGGGGCAGAGCAATTAAGGGAGGGGTGTGTTTGTTTGGGTTGATTTCAAATATCAACAGTATTTCTCACCTTTAAATAATTGTTTCTTAGTTTTTTCGTTATCAGTTATGTACATTAGGGTTATAGGTTACATCTTATGTGGTTAAATTAATATTTATTGCATTATTTTAGTAAACACTATGCAACTTCTAAAAAATAGTACTGACAGCTTGTGGAAAAGCTACTTTTCGATTCAATTCGATTCGATTCGATTCGATATGATATTAGTGATGTTTGATTCTTGAACGAATCGTTCTTTTGTTCCGCTTCTCAGGAAGTAACCGGTCGAGCCAGTTCACTAATCGAACAGAATCAAACTTTAGTTCTGGGTTGATGCCGCATGACGCACAGCCGAAGTAGCACATTTGACTCAAAAAAAAACCAAATGATTCGGTTCAACCAACTGTCGAAGTTTGCCGAGGATTACTGTGGAGTCTGATGAGCGAGTTGACGATTCAATGCTAATGCACGTACTGGAAATATGCTTATTATGACTGTTGTTATTAAATAACATATTATTAGCTACAAAAGCCTTTCTGTGGAGAGATGTAAATCAATTTTACAATGGTTTACTGTACATGCAGATTATATATTTGTTTAAGTTGTTAAGTGAAATCAATGAGTTTATAAAACTGGTTTATTCTTACTTTAGACATGTAGAACATATCCGCATTTGCATGTGTGCTGTATGCGTTGACACAAATGACTTTATTTGAATGTTTCATTGATATAACATGACACTGAGTTGTCAGGAACCTATGAATCGGCTTTTTGAACTGGTTCATTGACCCGAACTGTCTGAAAAGAACCGGTTCGGGAAATGAATCGGACTTTGCCTCACTATTCTACATGTGTTTTTCTCATTACCATGTGTTTTCATGGTGGTTTTCAGTGTATTATAAAGGTACAAAACAGATTTTATTATTTCATTGGTTAATTAACATTATATCAGTAATTGATATATACTTTTTTTACTGTTTAATCCGTAAAACCTAAAATTTTGCTTGCATATGTTTTATGATGAAGTTCTGGCAACCACAGCTTAATATTAAAATAAAAATATTAAAGAAATGCATGCCAGTTTGAAACAACATGAGCATGAGTAAATGAAGACAGAATATACATTTTTTTGGGTGAACTATCCCTTTAAATTGCAACAATATCACATCAACATCTCCCACAAGTCTATATCAGTAACACTTCATTATCTTTGTTTATCCTGAGGAACATATCTATGTGTCTATAAAAAAAATCAGACCAAGGAGCATGCAACTGATTATTTATCTGTAACAACAGGCTGGAGAGAGTTACAGCTGAGTGGAAAAGACGATTTTGTAGGACTGGGGGGTTTTAAAGTGCTCCCCGAGTTCCTGCTTTAATTTGGAAAGTGCCTCTGGCAATCGCAATAACTGCAGATTAGCAATGAGGGATTTTCTCCAGGGAAGTGAGCTATACACTGAGAAACACCTCCGTCACATTCCTCCGCAAATGTTTTCCTTTCCAAAGGCCAGATTTCAACAACTGAATTGTCCTATGTTGCCCAACACACACTCACACATCCTCTCTCTTGCTGTTTCTCCCACCTCTTCTGTTTATCTCTCCTCTTTTACAGCTCTTTTGAGAGATCATTTGCACGCTCTGGCTGGGAGTTTTATTTGTTGGTTCTTGGTGGAGGCGAGAGGAGGACATCAAATGAAAAACATTAATCACACGGGTGTCAGAGTGAGATGGGGATAAGCAGAAGAAAGGAGAATATTTTTTGGGGAGGGGGGGAATTCTAAAAAATAGATAAAGCATATAACAGAAAGAGCAAAACACTATAAACTGAAGTGTAGTGGTGTTTTACAGAGGCACTGTATAAGACCAATCACTCTGTCTCTTCCTAAGGCAATCAAAAATTGTCAGCACAGACCATAGCTTCACACACACCACAGTGGCCCAGGGCCCAGAATCCTCACTCGGAGACTATATCAGATGGCTGTACATCTCCTTCATCTCCTCCGCCAGATCACCTGCTCACAGAAAAGGCTTCAGAGGCATCTTACTGCTGCTGTAGCATTGCCGTTTTTACTGTCAATTTAATGTGTTAATTTAGTGATTAATTATTTAAAAACTGATCATCGCAATTAATCATGCCTCCTGACCTGTACGTATAGTCTATAATAAGACATTTTCATGCCTTTGAAGAAATTCAAGCTAGAAGTGGCAGCCCCATGTTTTCACAACTATAGACCTGCAGAAATCATTCTAATTTGCTGATTTGATGGTCAAGAAAAAATTCTGATTATCAAGTTAAAAGGAGTTGCCACTTGCCACATTTTCAGGATTCAGGATACTTTGATGAGTAGAATAGTAAAAAGAATTTATTTGAGATAGAAATCTTTTATACATGTTTTTATTTTAAAAAAAAATCTATACATGCATACACACACACACACGTTTGTTTTTGTGAATTGTGGGGACATTCCATAGGCAAAATGGTATTTATACTGTACAAACTGTATTTTCTATCGCCCTACACCAACCCTACACCTAAACCTACCCATCACAGAAAACTGTGCAGATTTTTACTTTCTCAAAAAAACTCATTCAGTATGATTTATAAGCCTTTTGGAAAATGGGGACATGGGGTAATGTCCTCATAAGTCACCTTTTTTTGTAATACCTATGTCATACCCATGTCATTATACAAATTTGTGTCCTGATATGTCACAAAAACACACACACACACACACACACACTCGCAGTGGGCTCTCCAAATATTGGCACCCTTGGTAACCCACAAATTCTAATGAGTAATAATCTAACTGAAGTATATTCCTATTCATGGTATGTTTTTAAGTTCACCTTAGTGATCAGGAACACTTAAGTGATTAGTCATGACTTCCTGTTTCACTGGGCTCTATGAAGTGACACATGGGCCAAATTCTTATAGTCATCCATCACTATGGGAAAGACCTGAGGATACAGTAAGGATGTGTGACAAAAGGTTGTTGAGCTGCAGAAATCATGAAATGCTATAAGACTTTTCCTTTCCTCTTTTCCCTTTGAACTGTTGCAGCCTGGTTTTTGTGCTGGATTCCAAATGTTTGAACTGTGCATAATATATATAGTAGTACTGTTAATCCCATTTTTTATGTGTATGAGTACAGTTGCATGAAAAAGTATGGGAACCACTTGCAGAATCTGTGAAAATATGAATAATTTTAACAAAATAAGAGAGATCATACCAAATACATATTTTTTTATTTAGTACTGTCCTGAGTAAGATATTTTACATAAAAGATGTTTACATATAGTCACACAATATGTAAAAAAAAATTATTAAAATAACCCCGTTTCAAAAGTTTTTGAGATCCATCTTTTCACACTGAGGACAATTGAGGGACTCAAACACAACTATTAAAAAAAGGTTCAAACATTCACTGATGCTCCAGAAGGAAACACGATGCATTAAGAGTCGGGGGTGAAAACTTTTTGAACAGGATTAAGATGTCTAAATTTTTCTTATTTTGTTGAAATATATATATATAGACACTACCGTTCAAAAGTTTGGGATCGGTACGATTTTTTATGTTTTTAAAAGAAGTTTCGTCTGCTAACCAAGACTGCATTTATTTCATTAAAAATACAGTAAAAACAGGAATATTTTGAAATATTATTACAATTTAAAATAACTGTTTTCTATTTGAATATATTTTACAAAGTAATATGGTAAAGTTGAATTTTCAGCATCATTACTCCAGTCTTCAATGTCACACGATTCTTCAGAAATCATTCTAATATGCTGATTTGCTGCTCAAGAAACATTTCTGATTATTATCAATGTTGAAAACAGTTGTGTACTTTTTTTTTCAGGATTCCTTGATTAATAAAAAGTTCAAAAGAACATTTATCTGAAATACAAAGCTTTTGTAACATTATACACTAATTTTATTTTAATTTTTGAAAAGAAATTAAAGAAATAAATTTAATTCAACAGGGATGCATTAAATCATTCAAAAGTGACAGTAAAGACATTTATAATGTTACAAAAGATTATATTTCAAATAAATGCTGTTCTTTTAAACTTTCTATTTATCAAAGAATCCTGAAAAAAAATATTGTACTCAAATATTTTGTACAATTGTACACAATAAATGTTTCTTGAGCAGCAAATCAGCATATTAGAATTATTTCTGAAGGATCATGTGACACTGAAGACTGGAGTAATGATGCGGAAAATTCAGCTTTGCCAACACAAGAATAAATTATATTTTCAAATATTTTCAAATAGAAAAGTTATTTTAAATTGTAATAATATTTCACAATATTCCTGTTTTTACTGTATTTTTAATTAAATAAATGCAGTCTTGGTTAACGGACGAAACTTCTTTTAAAAACATCAAAAATCGTACCGATCCCAAACTTTTGAACGGTAGTGTGTATATATATATATTTTTTTATTTTTTATTTATTTATTTTTTTTATTATTTAGTACTGCCCTTCTGAAGCAACAGAAGATACTTGCATGTTTCCTGGAAGACAAATTAAGTACAATTTACCTTGATCTTCAAATTCAAAAAGTTTTCACCCCCCAGCTCTTAATGCATCATGTTTCCTTCTGGAGCATCAGTGAATGTTTGAACCTTTTTTAATAGTCGTGTTTGAGCCCCTCAATTGTTATCAGTGTGAAAAGATGGATCTCAAAATCATACAGTCACTGCTGGAAAGGGGGTTCAAATATTCAGAAGATGCGGGAAAACTGAAGAATTTGCAGGACCTGGAGGATTTTTCCGAAGAACAGTGCACAGTAGTCACGTAGTCCACATGTATAAATCAACATGGCCCTCATTTATCAAACGCAAAATTTGGCATTTATCAATATGAGCGTGAGCGGTGGATACGATAAAATCTCACATCAGGTCTCAGCTCGTGTACGCACCTTTTTGAGTCAGCGGGAACTTGCATGCAAGCATAGTTAATCTGGTGGAGAATTGTTATGAGAACATTTAGTTTATTTTCCTGACTGACAATCACTCACTAACCGATCATGAACCATTAAACGACACGATTAAAATGTATGTGCAAAATGGGATTGCACATACTCAGATACAAATGTATAGTATAATGCAATGTAAGTCGCTTTGGATAAAAGCGTCTGCCAAATGCATAAATGTAAATGTCAAATGTCAAATTAAAATTAAATTAGAATAGATGAGTGTCTTAAAATACCACAAATGTTTTTTTGTTTTTTTCTGTCCAGGGAATTTCTTTATTTTATTAAAATATTTCTCTTTATTTTATTTAATCCAATTGATCGTGCAGGTGCCTCACTCACACACGCAAACGCAACATATCAGTTCTAGCGTTGCTAACTTTACATTTCAGCCATTTATCAACAAACTAAATGCAGAGAAAGTTAACACTGTTCAGTTTAATGGTCCGCTATAGGAGTACATCTGTACCAGTCGGCGTGGAAATGCGAAGGATGATGTTTTATGTGGATATTGAAACAAGAGTGAAATACAAAGACTTAGTTTACATAATGAACAATATGGAAACGTTTGGATTCTTCCCGAATGAGAGAGGTAGGCTATGTGAGCCCAATTCAGTTTTGCTTTAAATAAATTAATTTCTTCTTTATAATGAATGCCACTATAGCCTAATTTGTGTTTCAATTTATAATTTAAAGCTGCTGTCCGTAACTTTTTTTGGTTAAAAATGATTCAAAATAATTTTTTGAGCAAGTACATATCCAGTCAGTGTTCAAAACTATCCCATTATCTTAGCTCAATTCACAAAGGTAAGCTTGTAATAATGTTTTATAATAAGAGCGACCTGGTGGATTTCCGCGGGAAATTCGAGCATGCAGCAGTTCGTCTTTGCGTCAATACGTCACGTCTGTAAACAGAAAGGAAGGAGTCCCAGCTAGTCGTATTATCATGTGAGGATGCTGCTTGTAGCGGATCATTTATAGCCTGTTCTCACAGCAGCTGAAATAATTAAATGTCAATCTGACACTGACAATCATCAGTGACAATTGGAGATTCACCCGTAGTCAAAAGCAAAAGACTTCAGACGACAGAGAAATTGAAATCTACAGGTAACGCTAATATACATTAAATACACAGTCACGCAATGCTGATGTTGTTAACATTAACAATTTGAGAACAAAGTATAACAGTAATAATAATTTGTAGCGCAGTAATAATAATCCAGGCTAAGCGATCGTTAGATTTAATCATCATTGACAGCATGATTTAGTGTAGCCCTAATGCTCAGTTGGTCAGAACAAAAGTGGGAGAAATGTTACTTGTTCAGATTACATATTCCGGTGAAAATTCTTATATTGGTCATACTTTCAAGACGTAGAATCTGTGATTCTGAAGTACAATATCCACACTGGTGTAGTGACTGACAGCAAACATTAACAGTCATGCCGAGGCACAACGCAAGTAACGATAACAATTCCGCATATGACTGCAATTGCAGGTTTCAAACAGAGATGGCGACAAAGAGAAAAAATGTTGGACTGCAGCTTTAATATATAATTTTATAACTACTTATTTTTCGTTCTTGTTCGGTTCTGAATAAAATTAATTTTAAGGATTTTCTTTGGAGTGAAGAGGGGTACTAAAATAACCAAGTTTATATATGTTAATAACTTTTGTAATTTTTTCGTTTTATTTACCGGTATTTTCTTTTTAAATTAATTTTATTGTTTGCAATTACGAGGTTGAGGGGTGTTTTTAGAGTAAGATAAATTTATTTTTCTTTTTTTGATTACTTCCTCTTCATGGCCGGGTTGCGTTTCTGTGTCGTAAACTATAGGGCAAGGCTTCTAAAATTTGGGGCGTGACATTTAAATTATGACAGTTTTCAGCCGCCACATTTATCAACACCCGTTCATTCATGCGACGGAATTGGCTGCATACAAAAGTTTAATTAATCACATGTGAGAGTTGTCGTGAGCTGATTTTTTTTTTGTTTGGATGTATGCTGGTTTCTACGTTCGTTTGATAATTGAGGGCCCATGTGTTTTGAGTCTGATAAAAGGACTTGCTCATGAAGCTCCAGATGTAATTAATTAATAGAAATCAAGGTGAAGTGGAAGGAAGGAAAGGTGAAGTGATGCCAGAATAAAACTGCAGGAGTGAAGCAAGCAGCCACTTATACATCATTAGCATTTTGATTGACTCCATGTATGACATTCTCCTTAACAGCAATATAATCAAAGATAAACATGTTTCATAATTACATTACTGTTCTCATCAGGACTTGATGAAGTCTTAAAGGGGGGGTATCACACACAGTTTCTGCCAATCTCATGTTAATCTTGAGTACCTATCTCCAAAAAATCTTTAGTTTTATCATATTTATAAAAGATACATACGCTGTACTGAGTCTTTCCGAAAACAGACGAGCTCCTGGAAGCGTGCCGTGTGAGCGGAGCTAAAGAGTGATGAGCACGCGCAGCTTTTGCGTAGCGATCATCTGCAAGCTATCAATGGTCAGCTAAACAAATGTATTTAAACACACACAATACACCATCGCATTATCTCTGGATAACTTTTGAATCACTATAATGAATTTAACGTATAGTGAATGATGAATAATGAATTTATGAATTCACTACGTTTGTGTTGTTTACATTATAATGCACTTAGGCGCCTATTGCCAAAGAAACACATTTGAAGCAGTTTTACTCACCACCTGCGGCTCCGATTCATGACCGGGATCATTACCAGTGTGACCATTCCATCTTTCAGTTTCAAATGATCTGTAAATCCAACGTAGAACTGGGCCTTGTTTATGAAACCATAAGCGCCGATCCTGAGGTCTCGAGCAGCCACGGAAAACAAGAGATATTCTCCATTCATTTTAACCAATAAAAAATGATTGCAACTATCAGTTTCAATGGTTGTTTTAATAACAAATAACGAGAGCGCATCAATGTAATGCGTGAGCACAAAACTCTCAGCTCCACTTAACGCTGGGTTCTTTGGGAAGCAAGGTTATCTTTCCCTCACAACTAGTGATGTGACATTTGAACCGAGGCTTCGGAGCTTGTGCCAAGCATAAATGGGCGTGCCAGTTGAAGCCTCGATTCGAGGGTTGTGTTGGTGACGTAGAAATCACGTGACCAATGACAAACAAAACCTCACTTTCTGTCCAATCACCTGCGCGATTCACTTTGAGTGTCGGAATGTTCGAACCCCCAGATCTTACTTTACGAGTAGGTTTTCATTCAGACTTATTCAATTACATATTTAAATACCTAGTCATACAAGTAATATGAAGAATACAAATTATTTCAGGAAAATAAAATATTTGCCATATGCAATTCATGTGTACATTTATTCTTCTGTTACATCATATTGATATCCATACTGGCATTAAATGCCACAGTTTAATGGGTAAATTAATTTATCACAGAGATAAATTCAACACACACACTTTTATTTGAGCACGTAAAATGAAACTGTCTGGTGGCTGCTTCGTCCGACGAAACTTCTTTCACAGGGTTTTGAATGCTTTATTTTTACTAAACACCAGATGGCTCTGTTTTCGACACTCTCGAAGCTTTGACTCTTTTCCCGAAACAATGAGGGGAAAGCCTCAGTGCTTCATGAATCTTCATTTGCCCATCACTAATCACAACCAAAAACACACTTCTTTGGTGACATTGTTGATTTCATGAAGTCCTGTGTCCTGTGCAGCGCTGCTGACAACTTCCGTAAAGCAGAACGCCAATACATTAAAAAAAGACAGTGAAGTTTATGAGGATTTGGAACAGTATTTTTGGCACAGAAATACTCCGTCATACGTCCAACTCGTGTTTTGAAACTTTGGCCATGTTTAGCATGAGAATCCAACTGTTTAACAGTGTAAAGTCAGAATACATGAAATGGCATACCCCCCTTTAATGTAGGACAGAAAGCCTCTTTCTCCTTGGATTCCCTTTTAAAAGTAGCAGTGTATTCAGACTTAATTAAATCTTTGGAAAGCAATACATATTGCTAATATTTTATTAATGGGAAAGCTAATGTATACCTTTCTCCACAAAGACCTCCATAGATTCAACATCATGTGATAAAGACCATGCTCAGAAAGATAGTGTTGTACATCCTAAACCTGATACTGCTGCATCACTGATCACTGATGCCAGAAGGTACCAAAGGTTTCTCTGAGCTACGTTGCGTTGATATATGTTGTTTCTTCTGAAAGAGTGAAAAAAGAGATGAGAGAGATTAAAAATTAATATATAAGAAAGGGGGAAGGTCTTTTTGAGATCATTGAGAAGTAAAAAAGGAAATAAAAAAGTGGTGGTAATAAAAAAGTGGTGGTAAAAAAAGTGGTGGTAAAAAAAAAGCAAGTGTTTTGTGCCTCTCATTTGAAATGTGTGGGTTATGTGTGATATCCAGACAGAAGCTCTGAGTAATGTGTGCGATAGCACTGGATACAAATACCGGATGTAGATGCCGAAACCCAGATTTCAGCAGGCCAAACATCAAATTTAAAAGAGCCCAGTCATAATGGTGACCAGCGACGCTGGTGTTTTCAGCAAGGAAGGTAAAGCACCAGTTTGAGTGCCTCATATATTCATTAATTCATCACTCAGACCTCTAAAGACATTGTGCTGATTTGAAGCGGTACAACATTGTCATCAAACTTCAGTCTTGTCTGAGATCAAAGACCAAGAATGAGACCAGGTTTTTATGCTTCTTCAATTATACTTAGACCAAGAGCACAAAAGCAAAATTCTGGTTTGCATGCAAATTTCCAAGTCCAAGTAGTAGTTCTGCAGTGCAGTATGCTTTGCTGCACTGATTGGCCTCATTAACAAGGAGTGTTAATTGAAGACATGCAGCTCCAGTGTAAATCTATACTGTAATCTTCAGTTCCTCATCTTCTGCACTTTCTCACCACAGGAGCATATCAATACTAACACTGCCTTCCCACAACACAATGCTCCTCTAACAACATTCCTCTAATGCGGTTCTAATGCTCTCCTCTTATGGATCAATGGAGCCTGTCAGTGTTATTGCAAGCGGTATTTGGCTTGATTGACCCTTTTGAGAAATTGAGTTTTGCCATCTGTGCCACAACTACCTGGAGAGTTTAATCAGAATCACAATTACTTCACTTTATTGGTAAAAATGCCCTTAATAAATCCATCCTCCTAGATTTTTAAGAGATTCATTAAGGAGCAAATTCACTCAACGTTTCGTGCCACTTTTATGTGCGGTATTTTAGTTGCAAAAAAAGGGTTATTCTTTAACCACCCATTTTAGCCACATGTGATATGAATGAAATAGTGATGTGCTGTGAAAATTTAAATTAAATGATGGTCATTCTTTATGAAACATGGATCCTTTTATGTAAATTAGGTTTTAATTATTAGGAAATCATAACTGGCACTATATATACTGTTTAAAAAATATCCATAGTGCACACTGTTTGAAAAAAATCTTTCATAATAATTCAATTAAATTTCAATTGAACTTTTCTCTACTGAAATTATTTCCACTGATGTAACAAAGTCTGTGCAGGTGGAAAAAAAAGTATATTAACCAATAACATCAAAGTAAAGCAACCCAACAGCTATCCCATCCAATCCTGATGCATAAAAATCAATTCTTTTGAATACTGGTTCACTTTGAAATGTATTAAATTACAGTCGAAGGGTTATTCTTTTAAAAAAATGACTTCAGTAGAGTTATATGCATATTATGTATTTTCCTAAGTCAGTGATACACAAAGTTCATGTTTAGTGATGGATGTCTATAGCTGGTTGCACACAATGGCCCAGAAAGGCTGCAAAAGAGAGTTTGATTTAATGTCCAATTAACTGAAGAGCGCATGACCTGCAAGAGACTACCTCAGCTCAACACACACGCACAAACACACAAACATGCACACACTATCACGACTTCAGCTCATCAATGCAATATTTGAGAGCCCTTTTCTAAGACACTAAAAAACCTTTCCTCTAATTGACGTCAGTAAAATACTATTTTAAAGCTTCATCTTTGAACAGTTCACAGTATTGTGCAGCATACCAGCAGTCACAACACTGATGTCCACCGCTGCTCCATTCCACTTACTATGAAATCACAAATTAATGTATAACGTTCTACTTTTTAACTAGATTCACTAGATTCAATGAACCATTAAAAACAAGACTGCTTTTAGTTCATCCAATTACACTTGTTCTTATTTACGTTGAGGTACTTTAATTCAAATAGATGTTTGCTTTGCTTTTCTCTCAGATAAATCTTAAATTGGATATCAATACCGTAACACATAACGAAAACACCATAGTGTTTGTATTTTCTATAAAAGAGAAGGGTTGATTGTGGCCAATGAGTAATTGACAACATAAAAATATATGGAGATTAAATGTTAGGGAAATATATAACATGCCAATTTGGAAATATCTACAAAATCAGCAACTCACAATTGAGTTTGTCCACAGCATAAATATGCAAACAATTACACAGCACACAAAAATATTCAGTGAAGTAACCCATTACAATCACACTGAACTTTTTTAAATTATTTTATTTATTTATTTTGTATTAAAGGATTAGTTAACTACAGAATAAAAATTTCCTAATAATTTAAATTTAAACATCCAAGATGTTTATGTCTTTCTTCAGTCGAAAAGAAATTAAGTTTTTTGAGGAAAACATTCCAGGATTTTTCTCCATATAGTGGACTTCAACAGTTACAACAGGCTGAAGGTCCAAATTGCAGTTTCAATGCACCTTCAAAGGGCTCTACCTGATCCCAGCCGAGGAATAAGGGTCTTGTCTAGCGAAACGATTGATCATTTTCTAAAAAATATATACATTTATATACTTTAACCACAAATGCTCATCTTGCACTGCTCTGTGATGCACCATGCAATACGTAATCACGTTGGAAAGGTCACGCGTGATGTAGGCGGAAGTACCGATCCAGTGTCTGCAAAGCAAACGTGCAAAGTCAAACTCCCTTTACAAAAAAAAGGTAAAACAACGATATCAAATGATTTTGAAGTTGGAGGAGAAAATGAGATGGAGTTTTCGTCCCCACCGCGGTACTTCTGCCGACGTCACGCGTGACCTTTCCAACGTGATTATGTATTGCATGGTGCATCACAGAGCAGTGCAAGATGAGCATTTGTGGTTAAAAGTATATAAATTTTTTCGCCAGACCCTTATTCCTTGGCTGGGATCGTGTAAAGCCTTTTGAAGCTCCACTGAACCCCATTTGGACCTTCAACCCATTGCAGTGAAGTCCGCTATATGGAGAAAAATCCTGGAATGTTTTCCTCAAAAACCTTAATTTCTTTTCGACTGAAGAAAGAAAGACATAAATATCTTGGATGACATGGGGGTGAGTAAATTATCAGGAAATTTTAATACTGAAGTGAACTAATCCTTTAATACATAATTTTGGTAATTCACTGAAATTAATTACACATGTATACAAATATATTTTTTATTATATTTTATATAATATATGTGGGGTCTGTATAAAACATGTATATTTTTTATATAAATAATACATGTACATATATATTTTATTAATACTGTCTATGTAGGCAGTTGGCAGTGAGACAGCTCGCTATGTTTTGGAACAGAGCCACACACAGGTGATGTACAGTAGGTGGAGGAGGAAGTGCCCTTAACGGTCAAGTTTTTCATACAACAGAGCGTACAATATCTGTTTGAGTTATTCCAACACTTTCCGGCTTCTTCTACAAGTCATTTTTTAAGATTCATGAACTGATTTCCATTTCCTGCCACAGGGAACTCTGTTTCTCTCATCATTTGCCTCTTTCTCTGTTTTCTCGTGATTATCAAGTCAAAGACCTGCATGTTGTCATGTCTGCCACTTGTATTTGTGTACCTGAGGACCCGTGGTGAGATTTGACTCATTCTGAGACAGCACAAACAAGATTCCTTCTGCACAAAATAATTAAAATGAGGCACAATGTGTCAGTTTGAAGGCTGTTAGACCATGGCAAATTTGATTTGCCAACCATAGTAAAAAAAAAAATAAGAAGAAAATAAGAAAATGTGAACGCACAGAGTATTTGGATAATTTAATGTCTATTTAAAGTCAAATTTCCAGGAAACTATTTAAATTTCTTCTAAAGTCATGCTTAGAGGAAATCAACATGGGCACAATCACCTTCTGTAAACTGAATAAACTGTCCCCAGAGACAGGAAATAAGGCATCCAGTTCTCAAGGGGGGTGAACGCACAAAGAGAGTGGGCTGAGAGAGCTGCTTTTTACATCATGTGAAAAATTATATATCGCACCATCAAATTATACAGTCTGATGTTAAAATAACACTTGGTTTTTCTGTATAAGGGCTTTCCTGCATTAAAAACTGAAATACCACTGTGGATACTTATGATATCAGACCCAATAAAAATACATCTCAAGGGACAACTAACTGCCAACACTCTATTAACGACAGCACCTTTATTTACAGAGGAAGCTAAATACATGTCATGCTTTTCTTGCTCAGGATGGGACTTTAATCTCATTTAAAAACACACATGTCAGCGTTCATTTAGATTTCCATGCCATCACCTGTCACATCAGTGAGCAACAGTCACTCCTTGTGCTTATCGGTGCCCCCTATTTATTGATTTGGATGCTACTTTTCCTTCCATCCATCATAGTGAGACGATAAATTATTTGATAGGGATCAGAGAGAGTCTGGGCTGGGCTGGGGGTGTTTTAATGGAGACCTTCCTTCATCTCCCCACCCTCTGACCCCGCTCAGCTCAAGAAAGAAAAACAGTGAACAGCTGGCATGTGAAGATTGACTGCAGTATTCTGCAAGCTGTGTAATGACTATTATAATCCCTATTGATCAGAACATAATCTCACTTGTCCGTCGCTTCCTTTTAGCTCAAAGTCTGTTATTGAATGTAATATTTTCTTGTTCTAATGCATTGATTCATTATTTCAGAGTAGTGGGTTCATGCACAATCTACATTCAGAGCATCTAAAATATTTATGCAGTAAAGAATCCTTCTGTCTTTCTTTATTATGTTCTTCAGATCTAGTGCTTGAATATAGAAACAGTAAAAAAAAATTAACATTCAATATAAAGATGGTCAGTAGGACCATGTGTGTACCTATGTATGCAATTTATTTAAAAATGTTTAATTAAATTGCATACATTAAATCTGCCGTGGTAACACTTCACATTAAGGTTGAATTTGTTAACATTAGTTAATGCATTAGGTATCATGAACTAAAATGAACAATACTTTTACAGCATTTATTAACCAAGGTAAAATTCTACATATATTAATAAAAATTGTATCATTTCATGTTGTATAAATTAACATTAATTGAATCTATTAGAGACTAAAATGAATTAACATGAACCCACACTACCATTCAAATGTTTTTATCTTTGTGAAAGTGTTTTTGTCTCTCTATTTATTTGTTTAAAAATATAGTAAAAAAATGTTTCTGAAAGTCTCATATGCTCACCAAGACTGGATTTATTTAATCAAATATACTATTATTACAAATTAAAATAACTGTTTGTTACTGTCTATTTGAATATATATAAAATGTAATTTATTCTTGTGATGCAAAGCAGAATTTTCAGCATCATTACTCCAGTCTTAAGTGTCACATGATCCATCAGAAATCATTCTAATATTCTGATTTGATGCTCAAGAGGCATTTCTTATTATTAATATCAATGTTGAAACCAGTTGTGCTGCTTAACATTTTTGTGGAAATGATGATACTTTTTTCAGGATACTTTGATGAATAGAAAGTTCAAAGAAAAGCATTTATTTGCATTTATTAAATTTATTAATTAAATGTATTAAAGCATTTATTAAATATAAATCTTTTGTAGCATTATACATGTCACTGTCACTTTTGATCACTGTCACTTTTTGATTTTTGTATTAATTTCTCTCTCTTTCTTTTAATTTTACCACAAATGTTTGAATGGTACAAAATAGTTAAGCAGCAAACACTGTTTTCAACATTGATAATAATAAGAAGAAATGTTTCTTGAGCACCAAATCAGCAAATTAGAATAATGGATAATGAATAATGAATAAGGATCATGTGACATGATCCATGACCCTCCAGGCTTCAGGTTCACATGATCCTTCAGAAATCATTCTAATATGCAGATTTGCTGCTCAAACATTTCTTTTTATTATCTATGTTGAAAACAGTTGCTTAATATTTTGTGGGAAAACTTGATAATTTTTTCAGAATTCTTTGATAGAAAGTTCAAAAGAACAGCACTTATTATTGTAATATTATCAATATCTTTACTGTCACTTTTGATCAGTTTTATGCATTCTTGCTGAATAAAAGTATTCATTTCTATTTTTAAAAATGTAAACGGTAGATTATTAGTTGTAAAACAAAAAAGGTACTTATTATAAAATAGTTCATGAAACCTATTATATGAACTAATGTTAAAAATAATAGAAAGAAAGAAAGAAAGAACTGTGTCATGAGTGCTAAATATGTGGGGCAGGGTTAGGCCTTGAGCGCAGAGCATGCTGGGAAAAGAACAGTGTGCGAGACGGAGCTCTATCACTGTCGCTGCAGGCCAAGCAAACACAGCAGTGTGTGAGCAGCAGGTTTGTTCTACACACCAGGGTCAGACGCTACCTGTAGTCCAATTGAATGCTTTGGTTAGGCCACCTGACTGAGTGGACAAATGTCTGCACATGAACATGTCTGTGAATGTCTAATCCTCCATTAGATTCAGATTTAAAGGCTGCAGGGACTTCAGCTGGGAATAAAACCCAAGTTAGTTAGTACAATCTGTGCTGCAGGTATGAAGTGTTCCTATCAGAAACAAAAATTAGAAGAGAGATCTCATTAATTGCACAACAATAGGAAATGTTCATGATTCTCACACAATTCTCTTGCATAGATTTTTATCCAGAGTACACTACCATTCAAACGTTTGGAGTTGGTAAGATTTTTTTTAAGTTGCTCATATGCTCACCAAGGCTGCATTTATTTGATTAAAAATACAGTAAAACTGTAATTTTCTGTTAAATATTTTTACAATTTAAAATTGCTATTTTCTATTTTAATATTTTAAAAAAGATGTGATGGCAAAGCTGAATTTTCAGCGTCATTACTTCAGTCTTCAGTGTCACATGATCCTTCAGAAATCATTCTAATATGCTGATTTGCTGCTCAAGAAATATTGAAATCAATGTTGAAAACATCTGGGTTGTTTTTGTTTTGTTGTTTGTTTTTTGTGGAAACTGATACATTTTTTTCTGGATTCTTTGAGGAATATAAATATTTGAAATATAAATCTTCTGTAACTTTATAAATGTCTTTACTGTCACTTTTGATCAAAATAATGTATCCTTGCTGAATAAAAGTATTAAATGTCAAGTGCGAGTAGGGAAAAAAGGTTTTAAAGTGGTCATGAATTAAGAAATAAAATTTTCCTTGATCTTTTGCCATGCAAGAGGTCATTGTACTGTAAAAATATCCTGTGAGTTTCAGAACTTAAAACTTCCTTGTTAGTCCAAAAACAGCTTTTATTGAAACCAAGCTCAGAAAGATTTTGTCATATTGTCATTCCACACTATGACGCAGAAATGATTAACTCCTACTTCTACATCATTGGGAAGTATTGCCTCTTTAGCCCCCCCATTTCAGACATGTCATGTAGTAGTAAATACAAGACAAACTAACACAGGATTACTACAGCAACAAAATGATAAAGATGCCTCTGAGGATTACAAGATATTTTTAAGTGCCAATTGGTGGAAAAACACAATCTTTGCATTGCCATCCTTGTGACCTAACATTAAGAAAGCGCGATGAGCTTTATTTTGAAAGAAAGTTCCAGTCAGATCACGCCAGTAAAACACTGTTCATTTGTTTGCTGCATTTTACTGTGGATTCATTTTTAAACCAGACACAGTTAAACGCAGGCTTTTCAGAGAGACTGAAAATAAAAGATGATGCAGTGCCAACTATATTGGATCCGACAGTAATGTTGCAACACATAAATGTGAATAACAATGTTTTTACCATGTGTCACTTTTGCTTTGTTTGTTACAGATAGTTTGACACTGAGTATTTATACTGTAGCACCGCAGTCAAACTGTGAATAGTTGTGATTTGCTGTTCTTTCCTTTGCTTCTGCATTTATGGGGTTAATGCGGGGATTCCCAGAAAAAGCACATAAAACGCTGCTTTTGTTATTGTTTTGACCAAAGCCATTTGCTGTAATCCTGAATAAAAGCTTAAATGAGTAAGTAAGACATTACAACATGTTTCATTTTATTTAAAGCACGGCACTGCAAATGACAATATATAAGTTTTTCACTTTATCAAGAAGGCTGAATGATGAATATGGTACATTCATTCATAATTCCGTTTACACTAGACACCATAAGTCATCCTTTTTCAATTATAACTGTGGTAACTTAGTACTTAAAGGTTTAGTTCACCCAGAAATGAAAATTCTGTCATTAATTACTCAGAAAATTCCCTCATGTCGTTCCACACCCATAAGTCCTTCGTTCATCTTCGGAACACAAATTAAGATATTTTTAAAGAAATCCGAGAGGTACATGACTCGTCCATAGACAGCAATTTAACCACCACTTTCAAGGTCCAGAAAGGTACTAAAGACATTGTTAAAGGGGGGGTATCACACACAGTTTCTGCCAATCTCATGTTAATCTTGAGTACCTATAGAGTAGTAGTGCATCCTTCATATCTCCAAAAAATCTTTAGTTTTATCATATTTATAAAAGATACATACGCTGTACCGAGTCTTTCCGAAAACAGCCGAGCGCCTGGAGGCGTGCCGTGTGAGCGGAGCTAAAGAGTGACGAGCACGCACAGCTTTTACGTAGCGATCGTCTGCAAGCTATCAATGGTCAGCTAAACAAATGTATTTAAACACACACAATACACCATCGCATTATCCCTGGATAACTTTTGAATCACTATAATGAATATAGCTTATAGTGAATGATGAATAATGAATTTATGAATTCACTATGTTCGTGTTGTTTACATTATATGCACCTATTGCCAACAAAACAGACATTTGATGCAGTTTTACTCACCACCTGCGGTTCCGACTCATGACCGGGATCATTATTGCTCTGACCGCAACATCTTTCAGTTTCAAACAATCTATAAATCCAGCATAGAATTGGGCCTTGTTTATGAAACCATAAGCGCCGATCCTGAGGTCTCGAGCAGCCACGGAAAAACATGAGATATTCTCCATTCATTTTAACCAATTAAAAAGTGATTGCAACTATCAGTTTCTATGGTTATTTTAATAACAAATGTTGAGAGTGCATCAATGTAATACGTGAGCACAAAACTCTCAGCTCCACTTGATGCTGGGTTCTTTAAGAAGCAAGGTTATCTTTCCCTCACAACCAAAAACACACTTCTTTGGTGACATTGTTGATTTCGTGAAGTCCTGTGACCTGTGCAGCGCTGCCGACGACTTCCATAAAGCCGAACACGCGTTGATGGCCATGCTCTTGCTCTCTCGCTCTGGTCGACGTGTGCGCACGCGCTCTTCTGGGAGAAGTGCCCGTACAAGGAATTCCGACCTTTCTGATGTCACACAGGCACATATTCAAAAAAAAGACTGCGAAGTTCATGAGGATTTGGAAGAGTATTTTTGGCACAGAAATACTCCATCATACGTCCAACTCGTGTTTTGAACCCTTGGCCATGTTTAGCATGAGAATCCAACTCTTTAACAGTGTAAATAAGTCAGAATACATTAAATAGCATTATACCCCCCCTTTAAAACCGTTGACGTGACTGCATTGGTTCAACCTTAATTTTATGAAGCGACAAGAATACTTTTTGAGCGCAAAAACAAAACAAAAATAACGTCAGAATGCTGTCAGAACGCTGTCAGAACGGCGACTCATTATTAGCCGGCTCCTGCGTCATGCTGCTCACATGTTACAGCATCAGCCAATACTGAAATGCCGTTCTGACATAGAACCTGGAAGCGTTGAACATAAACAGCATATGAGAATGACACAGAAGAGAAGATATTGTTGAATAAAGTTATTTTTGTTTTGTTTTTGTGCACAAAAAGTATTCTCGTTGCTTCGTAAAATTAAGGTCGAACCACTGCAGTCACGTCGACTTTTTTAACAATGTCTTTAGTACCTCTCTAGACCTTGAAAGTGTCAGTTAAATTGCTGTCTATGGACGAGTCATATACCTCGCTGATGTCATCAAAAATATCTTAATTTGTGTTCCGAAGATGAAAGAAGGTCTTACGGGTGTGGAACGACATGAGTAATATGATGAGTAATAAATGACATCATTTTAATTTTTGGGTGAACTAACCCTTTAAACTTTATTTGCCACAACCAAGACTTAAGCACATGTATGTTTCACATTGTTGGCAAATGTTTCAGCTATGTAACAAAATATTTCTTCAACATCGGAAGTTCTCAAAACAATTCCACGCGTGTAATGGCGGGGCCATTGAAAATGATTTTAATATGTAAAAGGGTTCATAGAAGTGGGCGTTCACTTCCAAGTCTTGAATGGGGCACGCCTATCAAAACAGAGTGTTTGAAAGCGAAGGTCAAAAACAGGAAAGAAAATAGCTTATTGCTTCTAAATTAGGATTTTTTTTTATGTAAAAATCTTGATAACATTATAAGCGGACCTTTTATAAAATTATTTAAAAAAAAAATTTTTTTCTAAAAAGCAGTTCATGACCCCTTTAAACATTTTTGGACTGAAGTGAATTTGAGGGGGTGTTTAATGTTCATGATGAGGCACTTACTCATGTTTGGATCCTCTTACAGGTAAATGGCGATGTGCAATTATAGACGTGTCACATTGATAATAGTGGATTAAAAACAAGGTCATTTATCTACATCCATGCAGAGAAACACTGCAAAATATATACTTATAAGCACTTACTCTTTCCATGTCATAACAAAAAGGCTCAAATATAATGGTTTAGATATAATCAAATTGTTCAAAGCTGTTAAGTGTCCCTGGCTAAGAGATTTCATTTTTTATTTTTTGAAGAGAAAAAAAAAATGCAAATAATTGTGCAGAGAGAATTAACTATGACATTCTGCATGTAAAACGGCAGTTTATTTGACATAGTGTCACGGTTAGTCCTTTCTTTGGAGCAGAAAATCTAGAAAAAAATGTTATTTTCACCAACAGGACGCTGATACTGACACCATAATGAATCCATTAATAAACTCCCTGTGTGAGAAGTGCTGCCATTTTTATGAAGGCCGACTTCTCATTAAATGGACATTATTAAGCATAGGAGGGAGCCTCCGTCGCCCCGGCCACATCTCGTTACACATCATTTCATTTTTTACACTTCGCTCGCCAGGCAGCCCCTGCAATCACCAGCCATAAATCATACCAAAACACACCATTGTCATCACATCTTGCATTTAAATTTAAAACAAAGCACATATTCACAGTAATGGTCTCTGACTGTTTTTATTCTTAAGCTAATTGTCAAACGCCTATATTTATTATATTTATTACTTTCATTACTGCCAATATAGTTCTTTGTTTTGGATTTCCCAACCACTATGAATGCATTCCAAATGAATATGAAGATGTTTCAGCCAATTAATCCTCATTAGGGTTGAACTCGTCTGTCTGTTGTGGTTGGGCTGCTTCACAGACACAAGGGCCTCATCGTGAGCAGTAAACATGTTCTTGCAGATATATTCAAATCTAAATATGCTCATTAACGGCATTCACAAAGCACTAATCATTCTTACCAGAGTGAGCGAGAGAGAAACAGTGCATTGTATTATGAGTTATTACTTTAGCGCGGGAGGAGAGAGGGGCGTTTGACTATTGACTGAGGGTTATAATCTCCTCTCCGGTGATGTTCACTCAGTAATGTAATAACTACCATTTACGTTTATCTGTCCCGCCGACAGCCTGCAATAATGACATCACAAACGTGTAAGCTATAAATGAGGGCTAATTTTTTTTACTTGCCCCATTCTTCACATCTCACTGACAGCCTAGTTGGTATTAAGGGTAATACGGCTACAAAAGAGAACCTCTAAAAGTCAATGAGGCAGATACACACACTGTGATGAGGGTAATGGTGTCGACTCTTTAAGCATCTGCCTCCTGTTTACGTTCATTCAGATCTTAATAGAGCTCAGCAGTGTCTCCTTACAGCGTACGCAGCACGGGGAAATTAAGAGAGACAGAATTCTCCCACCTTTTCACATTTGAAATAACTCAGCCATTACGTGAGACATAAATGCATTCATGACAACAAAGAGAGCGAGCAGGCAAGTGAGAGAGGAAGATGTATAGAGAGAGAGAGAAAGAGAGAGTGCAATATATTACATCATTACTTAATGAGTCCCTCAGTGTTGTGTTGCACAACATTTCAGCCTACACCAACAGCTATAAACACAGGCTAATTTAGCATCGCTATCCTCCATAGCCACTTTAATTGCAGGCAGACAGTCAGAACTATCATGCTGACTGGCTGTACTGAAGACATCGTGCACGGAGAAGTGGAGGGGAACGTCACTGACTCAAATGGTCCCTCTGGAGCACTTAAGAGTAATATGAAGTACAGGATATTTGGAACAAGAGAACAAAGACAATTAAAGTGAAAATGAAGAGAGTCTGCCTCTCAATTAAAATGTCCTGAAATTGTAATCAGGGCCGTTGATGCAGGGTGTCTCTGTCTTAGAGAAGTGGGCCACCACCCACAATCTCCTTGGTACGGCACCAAGTGCTGGCGGCCCAAAGGTCATCTGATGTTGTCTTGTGCTACATGCTAGTGTTGTGTCCAAAACTGCCGCTAGCTATGCAAAATGGCAGAGGACATCATTTGTCACTGTCATATACTGTCAAATTGCCCATTCTATAAAATAATAAAATAAGTGAGGTTTATGCACTGTAAACCCGAATAAGTTGGGCTAACTCAAAAAATTTGAGGTAATCAGTTACATCAATTTTTTGAGTTATGATGTACCCAATTTTAAGTAAGCAGAACTATCAAGTTTTGAGTTTGTAGTACTCATGCATGATAATTGCTCTTAACTTGAAGTACTGAGTTAGCTAACTCATACATTTTGATTGCAATTAACATAAAATATTTAGTTAATTAACTTTTTTTATTTTAAGGTCTTCAAAATCAAATGAGTTATTTACTTCACTGTAATCCCTAATAAGAAAATTCAGAAAATACCAACTCGCTACTTTGCTAACATAGCATGGCATAACACTTACTGAATGAGTACAGCAACTTAAAACATGTAACTAACCTGCTCTCAAACCAAGCCGCATGTGCCACTTGTCACCATGATGGTAACTCTCCAAAAGCCCACATTAACAGAAACTATTCTAAATTAGCATAACAAAACTAAATCACTACTAAATCTCCCTTATCCATTAATTTTGCACAAAAAACATTATATAACAATTTTAGCATTTACTCTCCCTTTCGCATGCCATGGGCAAAGCATGCTGGGAAATAGAAATCCCAGACCAGTAAGTCACCTTAAGTAACCTTAAGTTAAACTTAAGTTAGTCTAAATTAAAAGAAATGAGTTCATGAGTTCAAAAGTTCAATTTACTAAATCAGTTCTGTGAACTCAAAAGAAAAAGAAAGTTCTAAATACTCATAACAGTTAATTTAACTGAACTAATTTGTTAAATTTAAGTTTGTCCTACTCAAAACAATTAAGTATTTTGAGCATTAGGGTTTACAGTGTGCTTAAAGCTGCTGTAGGTAACTTTTGTAAAAATGTATTTTTTACATATTTGTTAAACCTGTCATTATGTCCTGACAGTAGAATATGAGACAGATAACCTGTGAAAAAATCAAGCTCCTCTGGCTCCTCCCAGTGGTCCTATTGCCATTTGCAGAAATACACCGCTCCCGGTAAGAAACAACCAATCACAGCCAGGAGGAGTGTCTTAGCAGTGTCAATCAAGCTCGTGTGCACGCTGATCACACACCTCTCATGCACGGCGCGTATAGGCGTTCAAATTCAAGATTACCGATGTGCCGCAACTTTGCTTATGGCGGACAAACAATCCAAAGCACCTGCTCATAAAATAGAGACGGGTAAATGGAAAAAGACAGATGACGATGATAAAAAAGCCAAAAAGAAAGAATTAGATAGAGCCCGAACTAAAACAAGGGTAAATATCGGAGCGGCTTTTCCGAGGTGGAGGGAGCTACGTGTCCTGAAAGGATTAAAAACCGATGCAGAGTTAGCCACATTTCTGCTTGACAAGTAAGTATCCCTGCTTGATTTGTTTCATTTTTTAAGAACTACACAACTAAGATAATTTCAAAACAGGCCTGACAAATTATGTATGGCATGGTTTCTTGTAGATTTCAGGGTGGTCCTTTGCATACTGTAACGTTATTTCCCATTCAGTCAGTCACGTTCGACGTTACGTCGATACTGACGTAATGGGGTCTCGCTTTGGAGCCCAATCACCTACAAGGATACAAAACAAGCCAATGGGAATTGGCCAGTGAGATTTACATGCCGGGCCCCTCCCCCGGCATCCGGGTATAAATAGTGCCGGCATACTCACCTTCATTCATACTTTTGCTTCGGAGCCGATCGGCTGATTTTCCTTTCGCCTCTTCAGGAGTGAATTTCTAAAAAGAAAACTAAGAGAGCAAACAGCAATTTTAATTGCTAAAAGGACTCGGTCCTGAAAACAGCAATTATAATTGCTTTACGGCTGTTCTCTGGTGGCTGCTCGAGTCTCTCCAGTTGGTGTGAAGGCACGCTCAGCGGTGGGTGTGACGGCGCGCTGTGCACAGGACGGTGCTGCACTCATCCCTGTGTGCTTCGGCTGGTGAGGTGTACTAAAAGAGCAAGCACGGGCGATCGGCGTCTTTTTCAAGATGTCTTTTTGTCCGTGTGTTTCTGGATGCGGTCGTTTCCTGACCTCCTCTGACGGCCACGATCGCTGTCTCACGTGTCTGGGGAAACAGCACGCTGAGTCAGCGCTCGTGGATGGTACATGCCCTCATTGCGAGGGCATGTCCATGTTGGCATTGAGATCGCGACTCTCCTTCTTTAACACAGAAGTGAGGGTCCCCTCTGTCACTACCCCAGCGCCGGCGGCTGTAGCGGCCGCCGGTCCGGTTAGTGCTCTGGGAGATCTGAGGATCACAGTGGGAGCCACTTCGTCGGGTCCGCCCCCACGAACCTCCCACTCCTCCGCAATGTCATGTG
>RJVU01041010.1:233998-301538 GCA_003731715.1 Anabarilius grahami | reverse complement strand
TTCCCATTCAGTCAGTCACGTTCGACGTTACGTCGATACTGACGTAATGGGGTCTCGCTTTGGAGCCCAATCACCTACAAGGATACAAAACAAGCCAATGGGAATTGGCCAGTGAGATTTACATGCCGGGCCCCTCCCCCGGCATCCGGGTATAAATAGTGCCGGCATACTCACCTTCATTCATACTTTTGCTTCGGAGCCGATCGGCTGATTTTCCTTTCGCCTCTTCAGGAGTGAATTTCTAAAAAGAAAACTAAGAGAGCAAACAGCAATTTTAATTGCTAAAAGGACTCGGTCCTGAAAACAGCAATTATAATTGCTTTACGGCTGTTCTCTGGTGGCTGCTCGAGTCTCTCCAGTTGGTGTGAAGGCACGCTCAGCGGTGGGTGTGACGGCGCGCTGTGCACAGGACGGTGCTGCACTCATCCCTGTGTGCTTCGGCTGGTGAGGTGTACTAAAAGAGCAAGCACGGGCGATCGGCGTCTTTTTCAAGATGTCTTTTTGTCCGTGTGTTTCTGGATGCGGTCGTTTCCTGACCTCCTCTGACGGCCACGATCGCTGTCTCACGTGTCTGGGGAAACAGCACGCTGAGTCAGCGCTCGTGGATGGTACATGCCCTCATTGCGAGGGCATGTCCATGTTGGCATTGAGATCGCGACTCTCCTTCTTTAACACAGAAGTGAGGGTCCCCTCTGTCACTACCCCAGCGCCGGCGGCTGTAGCGGCCGCCGGTCCGGTTAGTGCTCTGGGAGATCTGAGGATCACAGTGGGAGCCACTTCGTCGGGTCCGCCCCCACGAACCTCCCACTCCTCCGCAATGTCATGTGTCGTCGAGCTGCCGGCTGCTGCCGCGGGGCCCTCCTCGGGGGTACCCCGCGTCACTTTCGCCGCTCCGGAGGAGGATCAGATGTCGATCGCTGCATCGGGGAGCGGGATCGCTGATTCGGAGGAAGACGATGACTCCGAGCTTCCGCCCTCAGGGGTGGTCGCTCAGTCTGAGGCGGACTCTGAATTGGAGGCCATGCTTGCCCGGGCCGCCACGGGCATCGGTCTCGTGTGGAACCCTCCACCGTGTCACGAGCGCTCGCGGTTGGATAATTGGTTTCTGGGTTCGGGGCGCAGCTCCCAGCCGTGTCCCGCCCCAGTGCCTTTCTTCCCGGAGGTGCATGAGGAGCTCCAGAAGATGTGGATGGCCCCTCACACGGCCAGAAACCGTTCTTCTGCCTCCTCCGCTCTCACTACCCTCGATGGTGGGGCTGCCAAGGGGTACGTGGAGATTCCACAGGCGGAACGTGCGATTGCGGTGCCAAGGCTTACTCAGCCACTGGACAGGCAGCTTCTGCCCTGCACGCCACGGCCATCTTGCAGGTCCATCAGGCGAAAGCTCTTAAGGAACTGCACGAGGGTAGTTCTGAGCCAGGGCTGCTGTAAGAGCTGCGTACGGCGACTGACCTCGCCCTCCGGGCGACGAAAGTCACGGCGCGCCCTGGGTCAGACGATGTCCACCCTGGTGGTCCAGGAACGGCATCTTTGGTTGGACCTGGCTGAGATGAGGGATGCCGACAAAGTCCGCTTTCTCGACGCTCCCATCTCCCAGGAAGACTTCGCTCAGCAGTTCTCGGCAGTGCAAAAGCAGACGGAGGCCATCAAACAAATCCTGCCCCGGCGTGATGATGCCACCCATCCGCCACGGGCTGCGCCTCCGTCTGCTCCTCGCCGAGGGCGTCCTCCTGCGGCTCAGGCTCCGGTGAGGTCGGAATCTTCCCACCCTCCCCGAGCCACCCGCAGGAAAGCGACGCCCCCTGCCCAGAAGAAGGCTAAGAAGCGGCCCTGAGACAGGAGACCCAGTGGTGAAGGAGGTTGCTCGACAGGAGATGGTGACCGCACCGCTCCTTCCCCCGGGAGAGGGCCCGGGGGTAAATCCTGTGTTCCCTTTTCTTTTTGTTCCGCCGCTGGCCCAAGGGTACCCACATTGTCAAAGAAAGAGCAATTTCCAAAACCTCTGGGTCATATAAGAAGGTCTGCGCTGAGGGTGAGCGAGCTTCCGCTCCCTCTCTCTCAGCCATTCCTTCCTTCGCCACGGGCAGGGTCTTGGTGCCCCGGGGACGCAGAGCCTCCCCACGTCACACTGCCCACTCGGAGCCATGTGAGTTGACTCCACTCACAGCCTCAATTTCGGGACGCACTGCCTCCCGGGTTGGGCCAAAGTGCTCCATGTTGCCCCCGTGGGTACTTCTGTTGTCCGGATGGTTCCACTCGTACGGTGCTTGGGGGCGTGGCTACGCCTTCCCAACCCGTCCCGTTGGCTCATTCGGACAATCAGACTCGGCTACGCGATTCAGTTCGCCAGGCGTCCCCCCAGGTTCAGCGGCGTTCTGTTCACCTCGGTGACAGGTCCCAACGCCTCTGTCCTGCGGGCGGAGATTGCGGTTCTTTTGGCGAAGGACGCAATAGAGCCTGTCCCTCCAGCCGAGATGAAGTCTGGGTTTTACAGCCCTTACATCATAGTACCCAAGAAAGGCGGGGGGTTACGACCAATCCTGGATCTGCGTGTCTTAAATCGGGCCCTTCACAAGCTCCCGTTCAAGATGCTCACGGTGAAACTCATTCTCACGTGCGTTCGCGCCCAGGATTGGTTTGCAGCCATCGACCTGAAGGACGCATACTTTCATGTCTCGATCCTTCCTCGACACAGACCGTTCCTACGGTTTGCGTTCGAGGGGCGGGCATATCAGTACAAGGTCCTACCCTTCGGGCTGTCCCTGTCTCCTCGCGTCTTTACCAAAGTCACGGAGGGGGCCCTTGCCCCGCTCAGGGAAACTACCTCGACGACTGGCTCATTCTGGCCCAGTCCCGAGAGCAGTTGTGCGAACACAGGGACCTGGTGCTCAGTCACCTCAGCCAGTTGGGGCTTCGGGTCAACTGGGAAAAGAGCAAGCTCTGCCCCGTGCAGAGCATCTCTTTTCTCGGTGTGGAGCTGGACTCGGTCAACATGACAGCACGTCTCACCAACAAGCGTGCACAGTCGGTGCTGAACTGTCTGAATTCGTTCTCGCGAAAAACAGCGGTACCACTGAAACAATTTCAGAGGCTCCTGGGGCATATGGCAAGACTGCTTCAGCACTGGCTTCACGACCGAGTCCCGAGGTGGGCATGGCACCATGGCTCACTCCGTGTGGTCATCACACCGAGTTGTCGCCACACATTCAGCCCGTGGTCGGACCTTGCTTTTCTACGGGCCGGGGTGCCCCTAGTACAAGTGTCCAGGCATGTTGTTGTCACAACAGATGCCTCCACCACCGGCTGGGGTGCCATATGTAGTGGCCAGTCGGCGTCGGGCTCCTGGACGGGACCCCATCGCCACTGGCACATCAACTGCCTAGAGTTGTTAGCAGTACTCCTTGCTCTGCGCCGGTTTCGACCGCTGCTGCAGGACAAGCATGTACTGGTCCGGACGGAAAACACATCGACTATAGCGTACATCAACCGACAGGGTGGTCTACGCTCCCGTCGCATGTCTCAACTCGCCCGCCATCTCCTTTTGTGGAGCCTCCTACATCCCGGGCGAGCTCAATCGTGCGGCCGACGCGCTCTCACGACAGCTCACACTCCCGGGGGAATGGAGACTCCACCCCAGGCGGTTCAGCTGATCTGGAGCCGATTCAGGGAGGCACAGGTAGACCTGTTCGCCTCTCTGGAGTCGGCCCATTGCCAGATGTTTTATTAGCTGACCGAGGGGACCCTCGGCACGGATGCACTGGCACACAACTGGCCATGCGAGGGAATGCGAGCACTNCACGACAGCTCACACTCCCGGGGGAATGGAGACTCCACCCCAGGCGGTTCAGCTGATCTGGAGCCGATTCAGGGAGGCACAGGTAGACCTGTTCGCCTCTCTGGAGTCGGCCCATTGCCAGATGTTTTATTAGCTGACCGAGGGGACCCTCGGCACGGATGCACTGGCACACAACTGGCCCCGGGGCCTACGCAAATATGCGTTTCCCCCAATGAGCCTCCTTGCACAGACACTGTGCAAAGTCAGGAAGGACGAGGAGCAGGTCTTGCTAGTTGCGCCGTATTGGCCCAACCGGTTCTGGTTCCCGGAACTCATGCTCCTCATGACAGCCCATCCCTGGTGCATCCCCCTGAGGAAGGACCTCCTTTCTCAGGGGCAGTGCACCACATGGCACCCGCGTCCCGATCTGTGGAACCTCCACGTACGGTTCCTGGACGGGACGCGGCAGACTTGAGTGGCCTACCGTCCGCGGTAGTTGACACCATCACTTCGGCCAGAGCCCCCTCTACGAGGCGTGTTTATGCTATGAAGTGGAGTCTGTTCGTTGAGTGGTGTTCTTCCCACCGGGAAGACCCCCGGAAATGCCCGGTCGGTGTTGTGCTTTCCTTCCTTCAAGAGGGTTTGGAACGGAGGCTGTCCCCTTCCACCCTGAAGGTCTATGTGGCCGCCATCGCAGCGCATCACGATGTGCTCGATGGCAAGTCAGTAGGGAAGTATGACCTGATCATCAGGTTCCTCAGAGGTGCCAGGAGGTTAAATCCCCCTAGGCCTCACCTCATTCCCTCCTGGGACCTCTCCGTCGCCCTCTCGGGGCTTCGGAGAGCTCCCTTCGAGCCCCTTGAGTCAGCTGAGCTGAAACATCTGTCTCTTAAGACAGTGCTCCTGACCGCGCTCGCCCCCTTCAAGAGGATTGGGGACCTGCAGGCATTTTCGGTCAGCGATTCGTGCCTGGAATTCGGGCCGGACTACTCTCACGTTATCCTGAGACCCCGGCCTGGATATGTGCCCAAAGTTCCCACCACTCCCTTCAGGGACCAGGTGGTGAACTTGCAAGCACTGCCCCCGGAGGAGGCAGACCCAGCCCTTGCGTTGCTGTGTCCCGTTCGTGCCCTGCGCGTTTACGTAGATCGCACGCAGAGCTTCAGAAGCTCTGAGCAGCTCTTTATCTGTTTTGGAGGTCAGCAGAAGGGGAAGGCTGTCTCCAAACAGAGGTTGGCCCACTGGATAGTGGATGCCATCGCCTTGACGTACCAGTCGCAAGGCGAGCCGTGCCCCCTTGGGTTGCGAGCTCACTCCACTCAGGGTGTTGCTTCTTCCTGGGCGTTGGCGCACGGTGCCTCTGTTGCAGATATTTGCAGAGCTGCAGGCTAGGCGACACGAATACATTCGCGAGATATTATAATCTCCGAGTGGAACCGGTGTCCACCCGTGTGCTGTCTACTCGTAGATAGCCATGGGTGTTCGCTTGCTGTGCCATTTCCCTCGGGTGAGGGAATGCGAGCACTTTTCCCATTCCTCAGTTCAGTTCCCCGTAACGGTGAACCCTGCGGAGTTCCTCCTGCATCCTGCGGCGGCCAGACGTGGCGGAGGCGTCCGGCGCTAGGTCCAGTACTCATGTGTATGCCCGGTTGGTCTGCCCTTGTACTGGGCTAGATGCCCATATGCTGTGATTCCCCTATCTCGGCACCTCAGCAAAAATATGAATGAAGGTGAGTATGCCGGCCCTATTTATACACGGATGCCGGGGGAGGGGCCCGGCATGTAAATCTCACTGGCCAATTCCCATTGGCTTGTTTTGTATCCTTGTAGGTGATTGGACTCCCAAGCGAGACCCCATTACGTCAGTATCGACGTAACGTCTCCGTTCCCTCCTTCTGGGAACGGGGGTTACAATAGTAACCTAGACTTTACCATTATATTATCTTACTAGCTATTTATTACTTATAGAAATAGTGCAACGTCATATAGTTACATTACATGTATTGCAAAATACGTAATGTTTAAGGACCAAGTTTGTAGTCAAAGTATGGGCAGGCCATAGTCATTGTAAATCATATTGTTGATGTTTCGTCTGTACCAGTGAATGTGCCATAACTGTTTATCTGCCGTCATCGGTGGCCCTGCTTGCTTACTAGCCTGCACGTTCACGGCAGGCTCCGTTGTGATGGGGGAGGAGCTGTGGAGGGAGGGCTGTAGCGCAGCAGAGAGCAAGGGGGAGTGACCTGTGAGTTGTGCTTGTTCAAATTTTCAGGCTAAGTCAACGTTTTCTAAAAACTCCCTACTGCAGCTTTAAAGGCACCAATTTATGTAATATTGCAGTATTTATATAAATGATTTATCTGTGCACATCATTGTTTTATTTTAAATTCATGTGCCCTTGTAATCCCTCCCTCTCGAAGCGTTATCTCATCTATTCTCTGATGAAGTATTCACTGGCGAGAGGGCGGGACAACCTGTCACTCACATGAGATCGCAGTAATAGCAAAAACCAACGATCAAACGATTCAAAGATCCAATCAATTCCCAACGTACAAAATTAGGTCCTGTCCTACATTTTTCTTGTTCAAGAAGCGGTTTCACTCGGATGTCACAATAAGGAAGAAAAGACTATCGCAACTTCCGTTTCGTGATGACTTTAAAGGGTTAGTTCACCCAAAAATTAAAACTAATTTATTACTCACCCTCGTGTTGTTCCACATCCGTAAGACTTTCTTTGATCTTCGGAACACAAATTACAACATTTTTGATGAAGTCTGAGAGGTTTCTACATAATTTACCACTTTACTTTCAAAAATATTGATCTGCAACGCGCACTCACGAGAGCTTCACAACGCATGCGTGTTGTGTTTCAGATTCGCGCGTCAACTTAACGCACATGCACAAGTGTTCACGAGAGCATCACGATGTGTGCGTTTTGTGTTCACACGAGAGTTGGCATTGTTGCAAACAAAACACGCTTTGGATAATATTATTTTGTAAATAAACTGGTAAATTATGTTGTTGATGTTGTTGTTTTTTTTGCAAAAACAAAGCACTCACGTCGCTTCATAAAATTGATTTTAAGCCACTGGAGTCACATGGAGTGCTTTAATGATGTCTTTTTCCTACCTTTCTGGACCTAGTTGCCTTAGATCTCTATGGAGAGACAGAAACTAGAAAAATTTGTGTTCCGAAGATGAATGAAGGTCTTATGGATGTGGATTGTGGAACGACACAAGGGTGAGTAATAAATGACAGAATTTTTGGGTGAACTAACCCTTAAAATGGCAGAGAAAGCCATTTACAAACCAGAGAAAGCATTGATAAACCAGAGAAAGCCATTTACAAACCTTTGTATACTGCCAATTTGTATATTGTATAAAAAGTTTAAATAAAATATGAAAAAATGAAAAAATGAAAATGTGAGGCTTATGCTTAAGATGAGAAAAATCTGACAAAGAAACTAAATACTGATGCATTTTGTTTTTAAAAAATGTTCTTGCTGATCTTTTCATAGAACAAAAGCTTCAAAAAGTTCCATAATACTTGTGCACTACATCCAACAGTATTTCTGAAGCCATATGTTAGCCTTTTGTGAAAAACAGGCTGAAATTGAAATATACAGAGACATCGAAAGGTTCATCCACAAGCTTTAAATCAGGAAGGAGATAAAGAACATTCATTAGTCATGAAGCTCTCTGACTTACCGAACAAAATCCAACATGTGTTCAGGATAATTATCCTATCTCGCATGGATTCAGCTTTCGGTATTTCAAAATATACATGCCCGCTGAGCCCAGAATAATCCACTGACTGAAATAACATTAGTGCAAACAACAGCTGACATGATTTAAAGAATTCCCCAGCCCTCGGACACTGGTTTCAAACTATGCCACAGAAATTAATAGCATTGTAACTTTATTGAGGACAGAGCACTAGCACAATTGTTTTAGGCCACATAGTGCAATATAGTTGACAGAAGTATGATGCAATCTGAACGCAAAACCTCATTACTTAAATCATTTCAGATGTAATGCAGAGTGCAGGTATGGACGGTTTAGCACATGTTAGGTTAATACTACTTCACAATGTACTTGGTTCTGGACATCTTATAGTCTTTAGATGTCTTCTAGTTTTTTGTGAAGACAACGGGAGAAAAGTTTCAACTTACCAGAACTAGATCTGTGTCTCTGAAACTTTTCAAAAGCAACTGTGCCATTTCATTCACTGACACAATACTGGCACTGATAGCTTTTGCCCAGAGACATTTTAACTTTCGCAAATTAATTTTTTTCTTTTTTACTGAAACTTTCACAATTTAACTGAACTAAAATACTCCATCAGGGCAAAAAACTGAAAGTACCTTTAAAATGTACTTGTCCTCATTTATTTCCTCCATTAACTTGAAAGGCTCCAAGGGTCTAATAAAGGTTCATTATACAAGACTGTTTATACCTTCTTCTGTGTAAAAAAGCAACCTGTGCCAAAAGAACCGGTTGATGCAGGAGATGTGAAAGATTGTTTGAGTTTTGAATGTCTTTGTTGTGATAACATGTTTCATTTTCTCATTAAAATAGTGAGCAGACAGTTTAACCTCGTGAATATCAAACCTTAAAGAAACGGTATACCAGAAATATAAATTTGGTTATTTTAATGAAATAAGCAACATGAGGGTGAGCAAATAATGAAAGTAAATGAGTAAATGGGTCGATCAAGTCAAAAGCGAAAGAGAGCACGCTTAAAGGGATCATGTATACTGCTTCTTTTTTTTTTTTATTGTATAATGTTGTCAAGATTTTTTACATCAAAAACATCCTAATTTAGAAGTAATAAGCTATTTTCTATCCCTCTCTTTCGAACACTCTGTTTTTATAGGCATGCTGCATTCAAGACTTGGAAGTAAACGCCCACTGCTATAATTGGGTAACAGTTTTGCATATTAAAATAAGTAAGTACTTGGAGTTATAATTGAGACCAGTTATAATTGACAAAATTCTGTGTAAACGGAATTGTCACACTAGTTTTCTTATGGGCTATTCATTGTTCATTCTTTTCTATGAAGTGAATATGAACGTATACATTGCCATTTGCAGTCTGGTTTAAAATAAAATGAAACATGTCGTAATTTTTTACTGATGACAAAACAGAAGACGTCGCTATGGCTTTTATTCAGTAATACAGCGAATGGCTTCGATCAAAACAATAACAAACGCTGCGTTCTCTACGTGCTTTCTTCTGTTTCCGAGAATCCCCTGTATTAACCCCACAAATGCAGAAGCAAAAAAAAGAACAGCAAATCACCTCTCACATATATCACAGATATGTCTATTTGATGTCTGCATTTACATCTGCAAGATGTAATTTTTAGAGTGTTTGCTTATCTGCAATATGTCTCTAGGACGTTTCCTGTCAGATGTTAAATAGACATTTAAAACATGTCTTTAGGATGTTTATGATTTAGAATGTATGTAAAACAGTTTTTTCTAAGATGTTTATCAAATGTTTGTACAGAAATGTTCAAGCTAACATGTATTCATTTTAGGCAGAAACACTAAGCTTTTTAAAGTAATAATTAAAGGTTGTGATCATAATGATTACAATATAAAGAATTTTTTTTTAATAATAACTTTGTGTTACACTACAAAAAGAAAGTCATTTGAGTTTGAAACAACATGAAGTTCCAAATAATGACAGGAATTTAAATTTGTGTGAACCATCCTTTTAACTTCAGAAGAAACATTTGCATTTGCAAGTCATTTTAAAGTTCTACCAAATTACGAACCACAAATGTGAACTACAAATCTGAAAAGTTTCAATATGCACATTCAAAAACATACTACATATCCAGATCTGTTTTCATCTCTACACTTTCTCTCTCTGTTTTCGTGCTCTCTCCAACCAAAGCTGATCTGTCTATGGAACTAAAGTCTTTCTGTGGCGTATGACAGTTCCTTCTTTGCCGGCTTCCCTATCACTCACACATGTTGTATAACCTCAGCAGTCCCTGGCCAAAACACAAAGCTTTATATGCCTTGCAGAGAAAAGAAAAATTACCTTACAAAAAAAAGAAAAGAAAATCCTGCATTTTAATGTGTATGTATGAAAATCTGGCAGCTCTGAGCATAGAAAAAAAGAGAACTCCCACACACTCCCACATATACAGTGCAACGTGAATGCACTCGGCTCCAGCCTGTAAGGTCTCTTCGTGCACAAGCACATCATGTACACTGCACGGAGACTCAGGGACCTGCGAGGGGGGCAACAGTCAGAAGTACAAAGACATAATATGGCCCACTCACATAACAACACATGTATTATGTTGCCTTGTGCTTCCTATAGCAGCACCAAAAGTGTAAATGGCCCGTTTTGAGGGTCGTAATTCAGTAAGGTGTGGGTGTATGTGTATTGTTATTGACTCTGTCTTATTTCTATGGCCTTCGCGAAGCTGATGTTTCACCTTTGCATTAATTTGTTTCTCTTTATGTAGCCTCTGGTTCTGCAATGTGGAAATCTTGTCTAAGGATAACATGAAGCCAGACGACGCAACTAAACTCTGATCAGGAGAGAGACTATAAATGAGATTTTAAAAAAAGAAGAAGCTATTTTTAAAATGTCAGGAACTTTTTGATACAGTAAGGAAATATTTGTTATGGTCTGACAGTTACTGCTGTAGACGAGGAGAGCAGGAGGTGTAACACGAGTCGAGTTGTAATGCTCAGTGTTGAAATCACTATTATAAATAATCTCTGAGGTGACAGTAAATGTGTTGTTTGTGTAAAAATATAACAGATTTACAGGACAAAACAGGTCTTATGTTTTCATTTAAGAGCACGTTAATCAGTGTTAAATGACAACACTGAAAAATATTTGATAAAAATATACTATCATTGAATTTTTTTCCAGAGAAATAATTACTTTTATTTAGCAAGTGACAGTAAAGGCTTTTCCATTTAAAAAAAAATTTGAACTTTCAATTAATCAAATAATCCTGAAAAAAAAAAATGCATCACAGTTTCCACAAAAATATTAAGGAGCACAAATGTTTTCAATATTGATAAGAAGAAATGTTTTTTGAGCACCAACACTGAAGACTGGAGTAATAGCTGCTAAAAATTTACAGGAATACATATTAAAATATATTAAAACAGAAAACAGTTATTTATGTAGCATTAAGTTATTTATTATTATAAAATGTAATAATATTTCACAGTATTACTGTACAAAATATTTACTGTATGTTGATCAAATAAATGTAGCTTTGGGGAGCATAAGAGACTTCTTTCAAAATCAAAATCTTGCTGACCTCAAACTTTCAAACAGTAGTGCATGATTATAAAAAGTTTAAATAATAATTATATTATTCATCAAGTCAAAAATGAACAATTATTTCAAACAAGTATATTTATCACACTAAATTCATAACATTTTACACAGCTACTTCTTTCAATTGAAATGACTTTTCCAAATTCCTGTACACTGTGACCTTTTCAAGCAATTTACAATTAAAATAAAGCTGAGGCTCAGACGAGATCTGCCTCTTTGTGGTGTGAGGGGAATTTATATATAAAAAAAAGAGCCTTTCTGAATGTTTTCAAAAGGACATTTTGGATTTTTAGCTGCTGTAATTAAAAGCCTCAAAAACATGTTAACATCAATAAAACTACCATCAGCCTCCAAAACTACGTAAGGAGAGACAGAAGCTGTTCTCACTATACCATAAAAAAATAAAAATAAAAATAACAGCCCAAACATTTCCTGAATATTCAGAGAACATTCTGTACATTCTTTTTCAGTCATTTTAAAACTCTTAAAAAGTAGCTTGCTCTTACCCTGAAGGATCTCTCTGTTTTTCTCAAATGACATTAACTTTGAATGATTGTATTGTGTGGTTTGTAAGGCAATACTAAAATAAAAACATACAGTAAAACTCAAGGGAAAAGATCCACACCACCTGGAATTACAGAAGAACGATTGAAGCCAGAAATCAAAACGACCTTTTTAGTTCACGCTATATTCCCTGTGTCTGCCTCATAAAAACAGACCTGAAGGGTGGCCATCTGACATTTATGAGAATGGCTCAATGCTTCTATTACACACATAACACTTTTCTGAAATGTGCTGGTGATGGCTTTGTTTAGTTTCCTGTTCTGAAATCCACGATCCCTTATAAAGAGTTCAAAGCCTCTGAAACTAATTATGAAAACATGAGAATGCACCTTATTAATTCCATATATCTGAATCTAAAATGTACTGTTTAAAAAGAAGCATTGCTCTGAACGGATTATTAACAATTCACAATGACTGATTGAATTACGTCAGTAGACTAATTCTATACATCAGTTTTCTTCTTAGAGGTGTTGTCTGACAATGTTGATGGGCTAAACAGACCGTCATGTGTTATGCTGTAAGCAAGCGGTTGCTTCCTAAAACGCACATTTATTCATCTGAGCTAAGGGAAGAGGGTTGAATAATTTCATAATCCATGCCCTGTATCCAGAAGAACATCAGACACTCTCTGCGTTAGGAGATTTGATATTGACTCTCCTGTGTCTTGGTTTCATATTCGGCTTTAGCTTTGTTTTTTTTAATTTCTCACTATTGCATCTTCTTACAAACAAATTCATTAAAAGTGAAGCAAAGTCTGAGTTAATTTTTAAATGACATTATTCGGGATCGAGTTTTTTTTTTAATGATTTTAATGAAAGTATGGAAACATGGTTTCTCTGTCTCTCTCAGAAGCTTCCATTGCTGCAGGCAGTAAATGTTTTAAAACAGCGCTTCTCTACTGGTGGGTCGTGACTTAAAAATGGATAGCAAATCTGTTTACATAGGGTCGTGGACAGCAGTGAAAAAAACAATGCTCAATGCAAATAATAAAAAGCAAATAACTATACAATCATGCATAGTTAGGGTAGCAAAACAAAGGCTTTTCAACAAAGAGAGAAAATGTTTCCCTTTTTCTAAAGCTGACATGATGTCAAAGGCTACGCATCCAATCAATCTCCAGTCACTTGGTGGAAGCAGCCAAATTATACATGCCAACACTGCAAGGTTGCTTATTCTCATCCTCAAAACCAGAAACAATCCACAACTCAAACTAAATTAATACAGGTACAACTGCAATAAATAAACATGGTTTGTGTTTTGTGTGGTGAATTATTGCCTACTGACAGCATAAAACCATCAAAACTCACACTTATTTGTTGATGTCTAATGTAAAATTGGACTAATTTCTAAAAATAGAAATGAATACTTTTATTCCACAATGACACATCATGACGTAAAGACAGTTATAATGTTTTAAAAAATCGATTTCAAATAAATGATGTTCTTCTGAAATTTCTATCCTTTAAAGTATATATTAAGCAGCACAACTGTTTTCAACATTGATAATAATAAGAAATGTTTCTTGACCACAAATTCAGCATATTAATGATTTCTGAAGGATCATGTGACAGTGAAGACTGGAGTAATAATGCTGAAAATTCAGCTTTGCCATCACTGAAATAAATTATTTTTTTTAAATGTTAAAATATAAAATATTTCACAATATTTTGAAATAAATGCAGCCTTGGTGAGCTCTCTAAAGACCTCTTTCAAAAACATAAAAAAATATCTTACAGACCCTAAACTTTTGAATGGTAAATACAAATATTTACAATAAAATAAAAAATAAAAAAAAAGTTCACTGTGCATCATAAAATGTAATAAAAGAACAACATGGTGTTCCTGTAAATGTAAAATACTAAAACACTGAAGCTAATCGAGAAGTTAACTATTCAGTTCTATACAGTGCGATTGCTTATGAATTATAGAATCTTAACTTTTAATGTTTTACAGTCTAAAACTACATGCAGGATTATTTATTTAGAAATATCAACACATGGTGATTCAATTTAATATATTTTTTACTTTGCATTTTACAGATGTGCTACACCTGTTACTTAACATGTCAAGTAATAATTAGGCTATGTACTGTATACTGTACTGAAAATATGAAATCTTATTATACTGTAGGCAATGCAGTCACATAAGAGCTTTGGTTAAAACCCAAGATGAGTGTTAGCTCAGGGTTGATCTGATATGAAACCCATCATGTAAATGTATCATGCTCGGCTCTTCAGCTTATATTACAGTTACTGAAGATTTTGACAATACATTAAAATGATTCACACAGAGGTTACTTGTATTAAAATCGAATCTGATTGCCTTTGTCGAAAATATTTGATTTATAATAGCTTACCTGATTATGAGGAGGGCATATTCAGACTCAGAGTCCTTATGGGGCTTGAGCTGATGAGCTACAAATTAAACTTGCCACATAACAATGACCCCATTTTTCGTGCTCTTTTGCTGGTTTATCAGTCTGCATTAGAAATTCTTCCCCTGTTCTTTCCTTTGCCACTGTGTTGTCGCATTTTGTTTGTTTGAGAAGAAACATTTCTAAGTATCTTCATTATTCTTGAAGAGCAAAAGCCACAAAGTCAAAGACACTTGAAGAAGCAGTTTAGAGAGTTCACGAACGTGAAAGGTTGAGAGAACAACTGGCTTTTTATGTGAAAAAGAAAAGTGGCCAGAGCTCTCAAGGGGGAAAAGAGAACAGAGGATGTCTTACATTCTCTGCTCAAGGGAACACATTTAAAAACAGACACAAATCCTTGCCATCTGGGTGGTCATTGCCTTCATCCAGTCTCTAGAATCGGCTGTAGGGGTGATTATTTTGACTACTTTTTTTTTTTTTTAAATAAATTGAGGTAAAAATGTGCATATAAGGCTAAAATGAACCTTTTTAAGTAAATGCAGTAATTTCCAAACAGATTTGTTTTCATGTTTCAATTTTTTATAATGCCTTTTACAACAGGACGCAGATGATTACATGAACACTTTGATGCAAGCCTTTACTCCTGAGCTTTCTTCTATCAGATATTTGTAGAATAGTGTTGTAATATACTGCATATTATGCTCAACATGAAAAATATAATAACATGAAAAGAGGTTCAACTTAGAAGGAAGATTAATCTCCACCGCTAAACACCACAACAATTTAACACAAAACTGCATGGCAACAAACAAACGAAACTCTTAACTTTAAACCATATTGTCACTGTCGGGGGGAACCATTGTATATATTTTTTTTTTTTACATAAATCATTACTATTAGTGAAGTGAAGTGAAGTGAAGTGACATGTGGCCAAGTATGGTGACCCATACTCGGAATTTGTGCTCTGCATTTAACCCATCCAAGTGCACACACACAGCAGTGAACACACACACCGTGAACACACACCCGGAGCAGTGGGCAGCCATTGCTGCGGCGCCCGGGGAGCAGTTGGGGGTACGGTGCCTTGCTCAAGGGTCTCACCTCAGTCATGGTATTGAGGGTGGGGAGAGCGCTGGACATTCACTCCCCTCACCGACAATCCCTGCCGGACCTGAGATTCGAACCCATGACCTTTGGGTTACAAGTCCGACTCTCTATCCATTAGGCCACGACTGCCCCAGTTACCCTTTAGTTAACTTATAGTATTAGTTACCCTTTATGTCTTTCTGTGGGTTTTGCAAATATTTAACCAATGAAAAGTATTAAAAAGTGCTTGTGATTAAATCTCATAACTCCATTGAATCCTCAAATCGTCTGTAAAACCTCATAACTCCAGCCCACCTCAATCTTGCATGAAGTGCTGCACACATTTTGGACTGTCTCTGCTTGCTAGGGTGAATAAAGAACTGGTTGTTTGATTAAGTATAGCATTTTTTTTTTTACTCAAGAAACACTATATACAGGCTATTTAAGACAATACTGTCTTAAATAGCCTGTGTGTAGCACTTCATCTTTTATAACATGAGATTTTGGCCAAATGACAGAAAAAAATGAGCGCCCACATAACTACAATAACCTAATGAAAAAGTAATGTGAAGACAGAAAAAAACTGACATTCACTGGTCAAAACACAGAGAACACCTATCAAAATTAAGAAGTTACACATTTAAAAAAGTGAGAAGAATTAAAAATAAATAAATAAAAAAATAATCAAAAGAGAATGTTGGGATAAAATTTATTTGAAGCCTTTTTTTTTTTGTGAGAGGCACTTTGGTCCTGTGCCTCAAGAACCCTTGGAAAGTTCACTCTTAAACGAGTGACCTTATCATCTTTATCGCATAAGTAAAAGGACAGGAAGAGAGATGTGTGAGAGAGGTGGGCCGGGATGGGCTTGTAAATATAGAGAGAGAAAAAGAGAGAGAGGGAATGGAGTGGGAGGGCCAGAATTACCATGGAATAAATAACAGGGCTGCCAGCAGATAACAGACCAATTCAATCTCTCTTTCTCACCCGCTGGCAAAAAGCAAAACAGAACATGGGATGCCTTCCAACGTCACCACAGTAAAAAGCTCGCAGTTTCCTCTCTCACCCGCTCTACCTCTCGTTGACAAGCCACATCTTTTTCACATTGGCTTTACATATTAGCAAAGTCGTCTTTGTGAGGGTGTCATGATTTCCATTTGCATACATACACTCTCACCTGGCTCCGATCCCTCAACAGTTTGGTTACATCACAGAAACCTCAACAAAAGCATCTAAAAACTGTTACAAATTGTCAGTGAGTGTTCAGCCAAACACACAGAGTAACATCTGAAACACGAAAATGTTTAGTTAAGCCAAAAAAAAAATGTTACAAACTAATTTTATTGTTATATTGATGTTAATAATATTGTCTCTGAAAGGTTGCAATGGGGCAGATGAAGGCCGGTGGCCCTGAACTGGAGCTCGGCCATCCAGGTGCAGTGTGGAAAAAGACAGCACTCAAGCATAAAGTCATTCATCCCGTTTACGAATCCGCCCCATAATTTATGACTGCTGCATATGAAACCTATGCAGCATTTTCTGAGTGCATGCACTATAGTGCTTGGTAAATCAACATGACTGCTAACAGAGGACACGGTGTACAAGCCATCGGGGGAAAAATTGCAGCCCTCTGAGTGAAACTTACCAGAACACTATCTCATATAAAAAAAGCTTACATACATTATGTACCATTCATGAGTCAAACAGTGGAGCTTATAGCACTATAAACAATTTTAATCACAAAACAAGAATATGTGCAATCTGGAGCACTATTGAGCATGGTGAAGATTTATTTAAAAGCATAAATGATATCTTTTCACGCATATTCCATGACAGGTTGCTCTTAAGTCACCCTCCGGATACATCGTGATGGATGCATGACTGTGATAATCAGGTGGTGTGTCAATCTGACTGAGATTGCACAGCTCCTGAGACAGGTGCAAAGTGGGAAATGTGACCAGTAAAATGAGAAAGCAATTACAGAAATGTGACCTATTTCCTCTGTCAGACATATGCTGAAATAAGACCAACCTGCTATGGTACGTCATGATCACATCCCTTCAAACTTTCAACAAGCCATCTATTTGTTCATCAGTTGAGACTTAAAGTGCCCCTATTGTGCTATTTTTAAGGTTCCTGATTTTGTTTTGGAAGTCTCCTAAAACAGTTTTACATGCATCAAAGGTCAAAAAATGGTTTGATTTTCTAATAATATACATTGCACATCACCACATTTTTCAATGATTCTCAAACGACTCGTCAGAAGATTCAGTCTCTCTAAATCTCTCCTTTCTGTGAGCCTACTCTGCTTTGATTGGCCAGTCGGCCCAGTCCGTTGTCATTGGTCTACTGCTTACAGCACATGCGGAAACAAATGCCCAGTACTATAGGTGAACTTCAGCTCCGGAGGCTTCCTAAAGCTCAGCGATTGTACACACTGTAAAGACAGTAACAATGGTGTCGATTTTACCATATCAATCATATTAAAGCTTGTAAAACAAATCTTGCTCCACCCTTTATCATTACTCAGAGTAGTAAGAACAACAGACAGTCTGAATTATTGGACATCATTTTAGGTAATAGTGGGCCACAGCTGATTAGCAGTAATACAGTAATAACGTGAGTTAGACCTACACATTTTAAAACACAAAATACGCATTTTGAACACCGGGTAGAAAATATATACATCAATAATTAATCATATTTACAGGTTTGTTGTGATTCTAAGGAGCAAGTTGGTCCAAATAAAGTCGGTACTGTCCCATCTTTAATGGATAAGCATTTGGTAAATCCTATTTAGACCTCATAGAGATTTGAGAAGCAGTCATCAAAAAGTTGCTGTTGTATCGCTGTGGTAATTTTAATCACTGACTAATCACATCCTCATCCTTTGGAAGTGTTTACAAAGAGAATTTGCTTTGCCCCAGCAGAAAACAGTGTCTTCTCGACATGTACACAACACGAAAAGCTAGCTGCAGTGTTTGAGGGTGGGTCAAGTTGTTTGCGGGCGGACAACGTAGAACATATGCGGGCTTTAGGCAAATGTGTTACCCAGTGATGTGTAGCAGTTACGGAAGTGGGATTTGAACTCGTTTAGGCTGTTCAGAGTGGATTCTTTCTTTTGAGAGACAATAACTTTATTTATCGTGCACTTTCGGCTTCATAACTTTGCACAGATAGCTACATTACACATTGCATGAAAGGTAAAATTTGAAAAAGCATAATAGGGGCACATTAATTGAGCAGAAAACACAAAAAAACAATGACTGATGAGGCCCTCAATTTATATGAAGTGGCTGTTTCTTATTGGCATTGTATGCTTCGACATTTAAGGTACAAAAAAAACCCAGATATTAAATAAATAATATTAAATATTACATTAAATGTAATATTAAATAAAAGTAAACAATAATAATAATTTTTTTTAATACAATTTTGATTACACAAATTACAACTGTCCCTCTGTTGTGATGTCAAAAAAAACGGCGGCCAAGGATGTATGTCACTAAATTTAATGTGTCGATTGTTTGACATTGGAGTTGTTTTGAAATAAGGCCACAGTTTCCAATTTCTCAGTGAGGGAGGCCTGTGTTTTGTTGGCATGAAGGTCAAGGTCCACAACAATACAGTGATACATCCATCTCACGCTGTCTGTCTCGTTACGCCTGAGAGCTCTTGACTCGTCGGCCCATGTCGAATGAGAGGTGCGATCAGGAACAACAGTGTTTTTCATGTCTCTTATTCTCGACTCGCCCTTTCTTTATTGTGTTTTTTTAGAGCTTTGCATCAGTTTTTTTCAGGATGTGAACTGTGGAGAGGGGCGTCTCTAAGCTTGCTGACCCTCACCACACATGGCTTGACGAAATTAAGAGAAAAGAAGATACCTGCTTTCCACTGCATGAACCGATCCCCTGCTGCAAGTCCACTGGGAGAAGCGCAGCAGTGACTGCACTTTAAAAATGGGCGGACTGGAAGAGTCTGCTGACCTGAAACTGCCCGAGATCCTTCAGGGGATCTGAAACAAAGTGACAATGAAAATAAAGGTGCGAACTTACACTGGCATCATTACGGCAAAGTTTCTATTGAAGAAAAATGTTCTATTGTCAATAGTGTAGCAATGCTTGAAGAATTTGCGTTATTAACTTGAACTTGATGCTGAATCTTTATGGGGAAATTTTTTCCTCTCACTTAAAAGCCCCAAATGCTCTGATTCTTCTGGAAATGACTTCCAAATGTAAAATTTAGCTGAGCAATGCTAAATGACGTTCTGAATGTGCATTACCAGTCAAAAGTATGATCAACAACATCAAATATATTAGAAACAAAACTGAAAATATGAGAATTACAAATTGCATATCAAAACTCTGGAGTAATCTTTTTTAAACAGTATTGAAGTAATGCACTTTATGCTATTTGCAGCTTTCCTTTACTTTATGGTCCCTTTTATGCATTAAAAATTGTTTTGTAAAGAAATTCATACGTAGGCACAATTTATATTTAAATTTAAATGTATAATAAATCTAAACAAACTAATTAATTCAAGCATTTAATCATAAGCCTTTAGATCAAAGAGTTTTTATGATCATCAGAAGCGTCATTTAATCAGGTAGGTCCAACTTTTCATGGTAGTGTAAGTCATTGGTGGTCACACTAATAAATTATGTATTATATGTTCTCTCTAACCTCCCTCATCTCCATCTCTCTCTGGCAGCAGATTAAGTCGAGTTAACAAGCAGTGCAGATAAGGGTGAATGATTAGCTAACTCATAATTTTCTCTCCTCTAATGATCTTTCATCCCACCTCCCTCTCTCACACACACACTCTCTCTCAATCAGTCCAGCACGTCACACTCACACAGTTTGATGAATGGTGAAAAAAGAATAAAAATAATTCAAAAAATTGGAAATTAGTAGCATACAGAAAATGTCCAGCTTTATTCTTCACATATGGGTCTTTAACTACAGGAACTCTTTTTTTAATGAAAGAATGATAGGTCTTTCGTTATAATGAAAGTCACATTAAAATTGTTTTGGAAACTAGGCATAACTGGAAAAAATAACAAATATAGGTTTGTTAACATGCAAACCCAAATATTTTCAAAAATGTACATTACACATATGAGGGGTATTTCTAGCCTTTCATAAGTATTGAGAGACAAAGTAAAATAAATAAAAATGTGTATTTTCAATCTAGGGTGCGAGGGCTTCTAGAAAGGACATTTTTTCAACATGACAGCACCAAAGAGTTCAATTTCTAGTGACTTTAGGAGCAGCATTTTCTTCAGCAGGTCTACTATTGTGTAGCATTAATGTAACTATGGGCTACAAAGACTTCACATGACAAAGCACTAGCTGAATTTTCTCAAAATTACCTATCATAAAAGCTGCCTACAGTGACAGTGCCATATACACTACAGCGATAGAGATGGTATCAGACGGTAATACTACTACTGGGAACTCTACTCTGATATATTTACTGGTCCATGGAAACTAAATGATTACAACAGTCTTATCAGGTTCAATAATAATGAAATTTTTTATAGTTTCAATGTTTTTTGGCCTCATCATAAAAAGATAATCAGATCATTTTTGCTGAGAAAGAATGGCACACAAGACAAAACATTACTTATTTGTTTATCATGACGTTTTCAAGACTATCACAAGTAATTTCTCCAAATGATATAAAATCTCATCTATGAGATGGCAAAACAATACCAAGGTACATGTCTAAAATACATGTTATACTACTTTTGGAGTGCTTTTGTGTAATAATGTTTTAATTGAATGGTCTTTACCCTTCAGTACAGTGTTCACAGGCTTCGCATGCAGGATGCGTTTGTGGCCTGCGCTGTGTTGTGCAGTAAATATCCACGAGGTGAACTTTGACGCGTCTCGAGCCTGGGAGCAGCGTTTAGACGCTATGTCAAGTTAAAGGAAGTTCAACTTTTAAAAACTCGCCTTGGGGTCCTGCCTTCTTTTCCATTCCACTGCACTCTGTTTTTATGTGGAATAACGCGACACGTCGCGTTGAGTGTGAACAGTCCGCCCCCAAACAATTCAATGCGTAAGTGCATGAACTGTCCGAATGATTCAGATCGAATCATGAACCGATTCATGATACATTTGTGCTAGGCTTTGATCGATTCACGGAGATTCATTGCGAATCGGATGTTTTTAAAATTTAAAAATCCATCACATATGAATTATTACATTTAAAAACTATAATGAAAATTATTTCCATCACAACCAACAATTTTGTAAAGTTTGTAAAGTTTTCTCATACGTTACTTTTATATGACCAATGAGACATAGTAGCTTGAAGAGTGTGATTGAGATGAAAAATTAGACATGCGATGTGGGAGGAACATCAAGGTTCATGTAAACAATATTATTGGTGTGCATCATTTCCGATCAGGATGTTCAATCAAATTATGGAAAAAGATTATATTGATAATTTTTGTGATTTCAGGGTATAAAATGTTTCAACTGTCATTCCTATCAAAAAAATACTGTTGAATACAAAACATAATTTGAGATTTGGGAAGAATTCTCCTGTGATGCTTATGGTTGTAAATGGATAAATTAAACAAACTTTGTTTTAAGAGAATTTATTTTCCTAAAAGTCCACAGGGCCAAAAGTGCCCACAGAAGAGACACTCATAAACAACCTGTGTCTAATTAGCCAGCTGGCAAAAGTATGCCTTAGATTTGAGCAATTTGTGAATTATTTATTTGTGCTAATAATAAATATACTTCCAAGTGCATTATACTGTTTATCAAATGCAGGCGTAGCAAGTGTTATAACTCTGAGAGGAATGTCGAAGTTCAATGTGTCTTTCAGCAAATCATTTAGGACTAGGTGAGTTTCACATCACGTAATTAATATTCATGAGCAAAGCTGATGAAACCTGGTGTGAGTTTAATGCATTGTTTCACAAAAGGGTTTATGTTTTTTCTCATCACTTAAAATCCCTGATTATTTTGTTTGTCCTTCAGTACTTTCCAAAACACATCCAAAATTGAGGCTCTGTGTGTACAGCAACAAAATCAGTGAATTTAGAGTTCAGCTTACATGACTTTTCTAGAATTCAAAACACTAGAGGAGATGATAAAACAAGCCTCAGGTTGATAACAGATTTTGTTCGCAAAGTTGAAGATGTCATTTATAACAAATTTTGAATATTGCACACCATTTTTAAAAAGCGGCCCTGGTTATACTGTGCTATGTAAAAGCACATTCTTGTCAACCGTGACAAATATCCGCATTAAACAAAAAAGTGTGACTTTAGATTCCAGATATTAAACATTTTTCTAGAACATAAAACACGTAAAGACTTACAGCTACTGTAATATAAAACTCCCATTGTCTAAAGTCATGACTTTAACATGCCAGATGAACAGTTTATTCCAACTGAATATGTTGTGTGTCTCTCGTTAACAATCATGATCATATTCTACATTTGAAACAGCACAGAGAAGCTTCCACTCTATCCTGCTTCTTGCAAATGCTAGTTGCCTAGCAATGAAATAGCTGATTTTATGGTCTGTGAAGTTCGCAAGAGCCAGAGAGAAAGAGACAGACTGAGAGAGAGAGATAGCAAGAGATAGCAAGGGAGAGAGAGACAAAACGGATAAAGAAAGACGGAGAGACAAGTAGACGGGGGTGGGAAAGCATTTGAATAATATTTCGAGTTTCAAGCTTTTTTCTTTCAAATCTAATACTGATAAATCCAGAGAACACTGTATGATGACAAATATGGGAAACATGTAACATGTTTATTTTGATGCAACACATAAGGAGGAAATGTATGCGGCTGGAGCTGCTCTGTTCCTCGTCTTCATCTAAGCAGTTTAGATGAAGAAACTGAGCACACATGATATAATATATAGATATAGAATCTACTCCACGGCAGGTCTGTTTTTGTCTTTACAACACATGAGATCTTGCGTTTTTTCAAGGGAGGGAGAGACAGCCAAGGCTCATCTTAGATCCTAATCTCTCAAGGCTCGCGTCCACGAGGAAGTTCTCTTTAACCATCCTACGGTTTTCCTCTCTTATCGTTTTGCCTTCCTTTACCACCTCAGAGAGGAGCCAAGTTCAAAGCACCATTCAAAAGCCGCCGCTGTAAAAGATGAGCAGGAAATCTAATTAGTGTGAGCGACAAAGAAATTAAAATAACCTGAGCCGTATTCGTGGCACTGAGGTTATGGTCATCGTCACGCTGCAGGCTGAATATTAAAACAGGTCTTTTCTGTATCTGACAGAAGAGCTCAGACTCAGGTGAGAGAAATCAGGGCTAGTGATTTGACCAAAAGGTTAGTATCATCTTACATTTAGTTTAATGAGGCATTATAACCCTGGGCTTTTTATGCCGAGGAATATGAGAGAAATCTTGGCTTCAGTTATGTGGTTATTGTACTATGAGCTGGTTTCTTACCAAGACATTGTACAGTGTATGCAGACAATTTTTCCAAATTATTTAATGCAAACAAATTATGTAGCTGCAAGCTCAAACCAAATACACTCTGAGCCATCTCAATTGAAACATAAATGTAAGTCTGAATTTAGTCTTGTTTTCTGTGCTGATTCTGTGAGACGTTTGTTTGCAAGTGAATTATTGACATTTCCTTTCTGACAGCCAACAATTTCCAGTCAGCACTTAGGGAGACTGTAAAATCTCAGCATGTACTGGAACAGCCACTCCAACACTCCAGGATCTCCTCAAATGCACAAGCAGTGATGAATGGTTTTTCAAGTCACACAAATACTACTTATATATATTTTTTTTAATTGTCGCATGGGAAACATTTGATTATGTTCTTGCAAAACGTGAATAGGTATAAATTTATTCCTGTTGGTTGGGTTTGATAAAAAATTGAGCATCATCTGTATTGGATAACATAAAATTTGATTGAAAATTGAAACCATGATTTGTACCATCAGGTATGTATTTTGGGTTTTGCATAAATGTATGCATGGTCACATTTTTCTCATGAGATCTGGCTGACAAAAATGTCAGAAAGCACGCAAGGGTGAGGAGGGGCTCTGATATCACATGACCTCATAGGTGGCTGGCAAAAGTGGGATTTCCATATTTAATTTGCATCTTTTTTCTTCCTTAGACACAAGCCAGAAAAAAAGATCAAAATAAACGAACAATGCTACCGCATTACAGGCTTGCACACAGCAGGAGTGTCACACATGAATGAACGCATTTACAAAACTGAATAGAAATTTAAGAACTACTACCATAGTTGAGTGACATTCAAGAGCAATTATACATGAAAGAATGCAAAAAAGTCTCATTCTCCATCTCATTTTCCTTATCCACTTCTTCCACTGTCTTTCTTCACTCTTGCCAAGTCTCATTCTCATCCTCCACTCATTTCTTAACAGGCCTTTTCACTGTTTATGACAAACGACAGGCAAAATCATTCATTTCCACTGTAGTTTTGACCCTCTGTTGATGTCTGATCAAAAGCGGATCAGTGTCTGCCAAAAATGCATAAATATAATGGATGAACTTTCACTGCACAGTATGCAACCATCCTCAAAACAATATTTTATCCTAAACACTGCTTCATTACAATGGACAGTAAGAAATACTAACTGGTATTTCAAATCAGAAATGCTGATTTAAAGGGTTAGTTCATCCAAAAATGAAAATTCTGTCATTAATTACTCATCTTTGAGTCACTTTTTATGATGAACAGATTTAATTTAGGTTTTTACACACATATAATCCTTGATCAGAGACAGATGCTTATTCTTGTGTGTTACGCAGCATGTTTAAGCTTCTGGAAGAGGTTTGTTCTTGCGTGTCATTCAGGTTTTGTTGAGCTTCTGCTTATGTTCGCTGATCAATGTTTATATGTCAGTAAAAGCCTAAATAAAATCTCCCTAGCTCCCGAGCTTGTGAATCAGTATATTGTGATGTGTACATAAATCCTGGCACTGGTAAAGATCCTGGGACAGTGATTACTCAATATCCGGAGACATGACTAGGTACAATGTCAAGGTACAACATTGTAGAACATGACTGTGGCAAGCAGGGTGAGGCCGAGAGCTGTGGGAATGGAGCAAGGCCAGTTGCGCGAGTGCTAATGAGCATCACCTGCGTGCCACACCGGTCTCGAGTCCCGTGGAGGACCTCTGGAAGGATAAAAGTAGAAGTGACGAGACAAGAGAGGACCAGACCTGGACTTTATGTTGTTGTTTTTGTTTATGTGGCAGTCGTCCGCGAAGGGCTTCCGCTTTACTTTTGCTTTTTTATCTGTTTATTTTTGTATTAAAGATTATTTTGAACATTCTCCAGTTCCCGCCTCCTTCTTCCCTGAACTTGAACATTGTTACAGTTAGCACTGGTATTAATTAACAACAGGCAGGACCTATATCTTTTTGATATTATTTGTTATGCTGTGTTAACACTTTGTTCTGTTACATATCCTTTCAACATTTTAGCCGAATATTAATTAATATATTTTAACTAGATGTGTTCACTAGTGTCTAGTGATGTGCGTTTATGCTGACATATAATAAAAAACCATCTTCAAATCTTCTATTGCCTGTCATTATATATATTAAGTTGGCTCATGCGTTTTATGTTTCGCGCTTCAGAAATGTGACATAATTTCCGGCAAGGGATCATAGTGAGCATCGATGCTCCCTGGTTTTTGCGGGGCATTGTTGGATTTTTCAGGGAGCAAACTTTACAGCGTACTGGAAGGATTCTGCCATTGAGACAGGCCTTAAAACGGCTGACTCCCTGATCAGTGTCCTGACTACTGAATAAGGGAGCTGATAGAGACACACATCTTGTCACTTTCAAACCCTCTCTCCATCTCTGCTTGACCACAAACAGAAAGCTAATTTTCTGTCTGCAGAGCAACATTTTAAGACCGTATCCAGTAAAGTCCTCTGCAGACACTTCTTTGTTCAGTTTGCTGTCGTAACATTTAAATCATAAAATTTTGCTTTAAAGGGGTGATTGATTATGATTTCACTTTTATAACATTAGTTAGTGTGTAATGTTGCTGTATCAGCAAAGTTACGATGCTCAAAGTTCAATGCAAAGGGAGATATTTCCTTTTAAAGAATTAGCTGTTTACAGGCTTTCCTGTAGCTCAGTGGTTAGAGCATGGCACTAGCAATGCCAAGGTCATGGGTTCGATCCCAGGGATTGCACATACTCCGATACAAATGTATAGTATAATGCAATGTAAGTCGCTTTGGATAAAAGCGTCTGCCAAATGCATAAATGTAAATGTAAGGACAACAAACGGCTGGTACGGACTACAACAAGCTTCTTCCCAGGTTAGTGACATCAGTACACCTAAAATTGACATAAACCCAGCCCTCAAGAACATGCAACAAAGGGGGCGAGGCCATGTTGGGCTTCTTTAGAGAAGAGGAAGAGTTGTTTAGTAGAGTGTTGTTGCCATGCCGTCATTTTACGCCGCACTGCTTCACAAACAAGGGTCTACAGAAACTACATACATTTATCCACTAACCATTCATAAATGTCCAGATGCATTGTAAACATGTAACTTCTTCCTCTGTCTCTCAATCAGTTTGTAAGACTGAACACCGTTACTGACAATTGTCATTTTGGCTGCATGAGATTCTCCAGCTTTTTTGTTGTTGATCAAATGAAGCACGAGCTGTTAAAGCTCCACCTTTTGGAAAGTGACTGGAGCACACACAAAAACGGTGTGTTTTTGCTCACACCCAAATAAGGGCAAATTTGACAAGCTATAATAAATGATCTGTGGGACATTTTGAGCTGAAACTTCACAGACATTTTCTGGGGAGACCAGAGACTTACATTACATCTTGTAAAAGGGGCATTATTTCCCCTTTAAAGTCACCAAGAAATCAAAATTGACTATTTAATTTTTTTATGGAATATTTGTTATTAATGATTTACCAGTGCACATCATTATTTTTTTAATTCATTTAAAAAAAATCTCTTCTCTTCTCTGATGATGCACAAAGGCGGTACAACCTGTCACTCATATGTGATCACAGCAATAGCAAACCACAATGATCCAATTATCCAATTAATTCCCAATAGACAAAATCAAGTCCCACTTTACATTTTTTCATGTTTGAGAAGCTGTTTCACTTGGATACGTTACAATAGGGAAGAAAAGACTATCACAACTTCTGTTTCAACTTTTTTTTATTACATTTTGTTTAACATGCATCATATAAAAGTGAAACTCAACAAGGTTCCTCAGTGGCAAAGCAAAATACTGACAGTTGTGATTTATTTCAGTCACAAGATTAAACGCTGCAGTTTGAAAAAGTGTGACATTGCCAGCTGGTGATTTCAGACTGATCTCCAGCTTAGATGGCGCATTACTCACCTATGACCTTCACACACCATCTAACATTCTCTTTAGATCCTGAAGTGTTCTTTCTTGGCTGTTACTTCTGTCTGTGTCTGCCTGTGATTGTTTTTGAATATATGCAGACTGAAATATATGCAGAGATACACAGTACTACTTATCAATCAGAAAAATCAGAGTGTGTGAATAATAAACTCAATCTCCTGAACATCAAAACATAACGCACGTACCTGTGTTTGATCTTTTCTGGCATCCCGACGTCAGTGTTTCATGTCTAACAAGAAAGATAAAATATGACATTCATGCATCTTTTGAACAGACATTCACAATTTAAAAAAAGATGTGTTACATTAAATAAACATGAATTTAAGGTTTTATCAACTTTGAAAAGTTAATTGACGGTGAAATTTTGAAAATTCTAAAAGCATCAACAATGGGACGCATTTTGTCAGATGTGAAAAAAAAACTTTTTACACCATTCAACATTTAATAGCAGGACGACTCAAAATGTTTCTTTCCAAAGCACAATATTTTTGTAATGAATTTGTGAGCAGTCTGCCTGTAACCCCAGCTAAGAGGATGCAGGACATGAATGTTTTATCATTGTGAGCTTGAAGTCATATCACATGCCAGCGATGCGTGCCGCCACTTCGGAGAATTACATAAATATAGTAAAAACATCTCCGTGCAAGAAAGTGCAGGAGGAGGCAAAAATAAAGCAGATCTCTCCACTGCTCTGTAATGACATGTTCCTCTCAGTGAAACAGATTGAGTCTGCCCCATCTGAGTGGGTCATTATATATTTAAAATGCTGGATTTGAACACAGGGAGTTGTTTTTTTCTTCATCTTCCTTGTTTTTAAGGGAGGTTCTTGTCCTAATGACATTTCGAGGTGGGCTTGGAGCTGTTAAATTCTAATCCTGTGAACTGGAGCAGATTAAGACATCCTACAGATTGCTGAAGCGAGCAAACACTATTGGTTTTAGCAATTAAGGATCACAAGGAAGCTTGTTGTCATGGATATAAATGGGAATGAAGTAAATGTTCCTCCAGAAAGGATACATAATAGCATTAGCATTATTACAACCGGTTCCAAGCAAAGCTTCACTTAGATATCTTTAAGAAACCCTGTCACTGTCAGCACAAATATTTTGGAGCTGCCAGTTTGTGATCCTGTTGACTGTTCTTTTGATCCTCATACACCTGGAAGTCATTGTTATTCGGATGTTACACCTGTGACACATTCTGTCTGGTTCAAATAGACATGTTGTAACACAAAAGTTGGAGTGAGCCCTTCTCGATCGCATCAGCAGTTGCCATGGTGATAATGCACCTGCATGTTGCGGGTGAATCTGAGGGAAACAGTGCGGGCTTTTACATGTGTCATTTTCTCTCAGTAAACATGTAGGTGATTGGTAGAAAGAGTCTTACAGCTGACCTCATACATTCTCATAGACTTTCTTTCTAGCAGTGTTGTGGGAATTATGATTTTGCTGAGATTTAATAGAATCTTTGGCAGATGTTACAATATTAGGAAAGCAGCAGGGCAAAAGGCAATTTTTGCTGTAACTGTATCTAGATTCATCTGTGAAAGATTTTCTACAGAAGCCGATGTGAAACTAGTCTCAGCCACAAGCACGTGCCCTGCCCCCTTTAATATTACCAATATAATAACCCCACATTAAAATTACATAGGATGGTTTAATTATTTTTCATGAATATTTAAAATTAGCTGTCCTATTGGGTTACACTTTATTTCGATGGTCCACTTTAGACATTCTGCTAACTATAAGTAACTACATTTCAACTCTGTCATTAGAGTATTATTAGACTGTTAGAAGACTGTAGGTTTAGATTAGGGGTTAGAATAAGTTGATAGTTGCAAAGTTACTTATAGTCGGTAGAATGTCTGATGGGGGAGCATCAAAATAAAGTGTTAGCAGATATTAAAGGGTTAGTTCACCCAAAAATGAAAATTCTGTCATTAATTACTCACCCTACACCTGTAAGACCTTTGTTCATCTTCAGAACACAAATTTAGATATTTTTGATGAAATCCGATGGCTGGAAATTAACACTTTCAGATGCCCAGAAAGGTACTAAAAACATATTAAAACAGTTCATGTGAGTACAGTGGTTTAACCTTAATATAATAAAGCATAGTGATGGCCGATTTCAAAACACTGCTTCGAAGCTTTACGAATCTTTTGTTTCGAATCAGTGATTCGGATCACGTATCTAACTGCCAAAGTTACATGAACTATTGAAATTTCAAAACAATTATGACGTAACAAAGTCTCATATACTGAAATCATGTGACTTTGGCGCTCCGAGCCACTGATTCGAAACAAAAGATTTGTAAATCTTCAAAGCAGTGTTTTGAAATCAGCCATCATTAGATATTGTTGAAAAGTCGTTGTTTTGTTTTTTTGGTGCACAAAAAGTATTCTTGTCACTTCATAACATTAAGGTTAATGGTTCCAAAGACAAACAAAGGTCTTACGGGTGTAGAACAACATGAGGGTGAGTAATAAATGACAGAATTTTCATTTTTGGGTGAACTAACCCTTTATGCAGGGTTCTCTAATGAAATCTAATGAAAAGTTAGTTGACATGTAGTGACAAATAGTTAGTAGAATGTCTAAAGAGGGCCATCAAAATAAAGTGTTACTGTTATATTGTATTACTATGCCTTATATTATTGTTTCATCTTATATTCATGTTATACTGTAACATATGTAATTTACAGGTATTCACTGAGGTCCTAGCCTTAACTTACAGTGAGTTGCATGTCAGATATCACCACCAAAGCTGGCAGTTTCAAAATGGGTCAGCCAATCATGGATAACCTCTCCTGTAGCCCTATAGCAGATTCCATAGTGAAAGGTTTTCTCCTACAGGTGTATCTGAGGAAACAGACACATGTTCTTTAATGATGTGTTGGAAATACACAAGAGGAAATGGTTTGTGTTGTGTAAAGGGATGGGAATGGTGAGGAATTTAATGATTCTGGTTCCAATTCATCTTAATGATTCTGGTTCCTTAACAGTTTTAGTAACAATTGTTTTAGTAAGTTAGTCTTCATATAAGCATAATTAGGAGGTCAAAAAAGAGTTCTTTTGAGTATGGTTGGGAACAGAGAATTACAGAATACAGAACAATTGACTCTTCAGTTCTTTTTAAAAAGAATGGCTCTAATGAGTTGTCCCAAACGAACAACTCTTATGATCTCTTTTTATGAGTCAGTTGTTTTTCTGAATTTCTGCGAATCAGACACAACAGCTTACATCTAACTGTAAGTGTAGTTACTGTAGCGTCTGGACCAATCAGGCACACAAAATTACTCATTATATTTAAGGAATTACCCATAAACTTACTCTATCAAAGCTCTGTGAACCCATCCCCCTAAAACTGCAACCAGCATCCCAAATGTAGCTAGCACACAGGCACAACTAGGTGTCCTGTTACAGATATATGGTACTTTTATGATCAGAAAGAATGCTATCGAGACTAGTGACTCATTCTTTCTGAGAAGGACAAATAAACTTGCTTAATTCTATGTATTCTCTATATAACCACTTAGGAAATGTATAAACATGTATCCAAGTTTCCCATCTCATGACTTTCCTTTTATAGGCTTTATTCTATTTGTTAATTTTCTCTTTTAAACTATTTTGGGTATTAATATATTCCAGAGCTGGAATTCATAGTTAACTGAGATCACATTGGCAACATGTTTGGTATCTACGGACTCCAACTTTCATTTCTTATTTGGTCATTTATGTTACATGTTACTAACTCTGTGACATATTAGTATTATAAGAATCTAGAAGGTTATTCTCTCATTCATCCAATCCAGGGTCTTATGCTAATATCTTGCTACAGAACAAAGACTCGTAAAACTTCCCTCTGAAAGGGAAACTCCTTATTGGCTCAGACACCTCAAGAGGGTGTGACATCTTCACCCCTTATATTCACTGATCACAAGATCAAATTCGCTCTTCTCTTCCTGCTCTTCTTTTTCTCTTTTACTGACAAATGCTGATGTTAAGATGATGCTGTAGAAGCTAGAAGCTTCTACGGAACCCTAAGCTTGTGCCAGGCCTCGGCCTAGACCTTCCATTCACCAAAGATCCTCTGAATCCAACTGGTTCTCTTTCATCAAGACAATATCAGCAAAGATTCAACGGAAGCCTCCACAAATTGCATCAGGACAGTTTTAATTCAACTTGGAGAGACATGCAAGTATCAAACTTAGTCTCATCATCGGATACATTGAGTATCCTTACCCCCTTTAAAGAAGGGCCTGTTAAAACTAAACTGATGGTTTGCTCAAGGCTGTTGATCTGCTGAATGTCAAACAATGCTGTAACCTCTTGCTTCCTGTACTCTGCTTTAGCTCTCTCTCTCTTGGTAAACTGTATGCATGTATGTGTGTGAATGTTAGAGTAGTTAAGTGTTTAGTCTAGTTAATAAAGTCTTTTTCATGTCACACGTAATGTTGTCCGTGTTTTGCTCTCATATACTGGAGTCCCTATTCATGTCGACCCTGACTACAGGCTTTTAGTAGTACTTTACAATAAGATTGTTATTTCCCATAACCTGGAAATGAACATTTCTTAGAATTAATAAACAATTAACACGGTGCGTTCATTGGACAACAGGTTAATTGATTGTAATATTAATTTTATTACATTAAGTTAATTTTATTAACTGATCCAAATATTAATAATTAATCATAACTAGTTATGATTAATTATTCATATTTATTTTGAGCTAATTTGCTACATTACTCAGTGTGGTTGTTCACATGACAACATGGAGATAAAAAGGTGCATTATGAGTTTTGTCAGGAGTAGTTTCTAAAAAATAGATTACTGTTATTGTTCATTTGGCAATGAAATTGCATTTCTTGTGTTCAGATATTTATTCCCAACAAGCAGCCTACCTTAATAAAGGTAAAAATTTATACTTTTTGTAATGTGAATACTTTCCTTATGTACACTGAACAAAATTATAAACGCAACACTTTTGTTTTTGCCCCCATTTTTCATGAGCTGAACTCAAAGATCTAAGACTTTTTCTATGTACACAAAAGGCCTATTTCTCTCAAATATTGTTCACAAATCTGTCTAAATCTGTGTTAGTGAGCACTTCCCCTTTGCCGAGATAATCCATCCACCTCACAGGTGTGGCATATCAAGATGCTGATTAGACAGCATGATTATTGCACAGGTGTGCCTTAGGCTGGCCACAATAAAAGGCCACTCTAAAATGTGCAGTTTTATCACACAGCACAATGCCACAGATGTCGCAAGTATTGAGGGAGATTGCAATTGTCATGCTGACTGCAGGCTGTTGCCCGTGAATTGAATGTTCATTTCTCTACAATAAGCCGTCTCCGAAGGCGTTTCAGAGAATTTGGCAGTACATCCAACCGGCCTCATAACCACAGACCACGTGTAAGCACACCAGCCCAGGACCTCCACATCCAGCATCTTCACCTCCAAGATCGTCTGAGACCAGCCACCCGGACAGCTGCTGCAACAATCGGTTTACATAACCAATGATCTTCTGCACAAACTGTTAGAAACCATCTCAGGGAAGCTCATCTGCATGCTCGTCATCCTCATCGGGGTCTCGACCTGACTGTAGTTCGTCATCGTAACTGACTTGAGTGGGCAAATGCTCACATTCGATGGCGTCTGTCACTTTGGAGAGGTGTTCTCGGATGAATCCCGGTTTTCACTGTACAGGGCAGATGGCAGACAGCGTGTATGCGTTGTGTGGGTGAGCGTTTGCTGATGTCAACGATGTGGATCGAGTGGCCCATGGTGGCAGTGGGGTTATGGGCAGGCGTATGTTATTAACAAAGAGCACAGGTGCATTTTATTGATGGCATTTTGAATGCACAGAGATACCGTGACGAGATCCTGAGGCCCACTGTTGTGCCATTCATCCACGACCATCACCTCATGTTGCAGCATGATAATGCACGGCCCCATGTTGCAAGGATCTGTACACAATTCCTGGAAGCTGAAAACATCCCAGTTCTTGCATGGCCAGCATACTCACCGGACATGTCACCCATTGACCATGTTTGGGATGCTCTGGATCGGCGTATACGTCAGCGTGTTCCAGTTCCTGCCAATATCCAGCAACTTTGCACAGCCATTGAAGAGGAGTGGACCAACATTCCACAGGCCACAATCAACAACCTGATAAACTCTATGCGAAGGAGATGTGTTACACTGCGTGAGGCAAATAGTGGTCACACCAGATACTGACTGGTTTTCAGACCCCCCCAATACAGTAAAACTGCACATTTTAGAGTGGCCTTTTATTGTGGCCAGCCTAAGGCACACCTGTGCAATAATCATGCTGTCTCATCAGCACTTGATATGCCACACCTTTGAAGTGGATGGATTACCTCGGCAAAAGAGAAGTGCTCACTAACACAGATTTAGACAGATTTGTGAACAATATTTGAGAGAAATAGGCCTTTTGTGTACATAGAAAAAGTCTTAGATCTTTGAGTTCAGCTCATGAAAAATGGGGGCAAAATCAAAAGTGTTGCGTTTATAATTTTGTTCAGTGTATTACATTTTCTGTTCATATATTTAGATCAGAATCAGAAGAAGATCAGAATCAGAAAGAGCTTTATTGCCAGGTATGTTTACACATACTAGGAATTTGTTTTAGTGACAGAAGCTCCACAGTGCAACAGAGTAACAGTGACAAGACACAGATAATAAAAAGAATAAAAGAATAATATACAAATATACAAGATAAACAAAGTGCAAAAAAAGCAAAAAACAATATATAATATAGACAATTTGTATGTACAGTTATGATGTGTGCAAATTTGAAATATAAATAAGTGTTTTAAGTAAATAATGTATAATAGTTTTGTGTGTTCCGTGTTTTCCGTCTTAATAAAAGAATAATATACAAATATACAAGATAGACAAAGTGCAAAAAAAGCAAAAAACAATATATAATATAGACAATTTGTATGTACAGTTATGTGTGCAAATTTAAAATATAAATAAGTGTTTTAAGTAAATAATGTATAATAGTTTTGTGTGTTCCATCTTATATACCAACGACCGTGTAACATTTACACTATAGCCAGTATCAGCAGACTGTCTGTAGTCCAATGCAGAGGTGTGTAATGAGAAGCCAGTGGGGAAAAAATTTATTACCCTTCACTTTTAGTACTAGAGAATTCAGATAAGACTGGAAAGTTGGACTTAACTTTTGGGTTAAGTTTTGGTTATTTTGATTGTTTTCCAAAGGTAAACATTCAAAAACCCTTTTATGTCTTGCAGTCCATTGTTTATTCTTAGTGAATTATTCTTAGTTATATGAATGTAGTTTCTGCAAATGAATATAGAAAAGCAATACAAGAGTGAAAATTCTCAACATTTGTAAGAGCCTCTTTCTCTTATTCCAAATTGCATTCTTCTCTTTTTACATTGTCCATTCTGTCAGTTGCTTTCCTTCTTTGTCTCTGTATCCAGTGACCTAAAAAAATTAAGGGCAAACAGGACAGATCAATAGTGTTTTATGTGTTTTCACCTCAGAAGGACACCCCACGGTGCAGAAAATACTTTTTCTAATTAGACTTAGATCCTTAATGGCTCTGATTTTGGCCTGAGAAAAGAAAGAGCAATGCCAGTCTAATTGTCTGGTGATGCAATGTTTTAATTAGATAAGTTAACAGGCAGGCAGTATTCTCCACCGGCGTCCCCATCGTTAACTATATTCATTATCCCTATGGCTGCAGTGGCGATTGATCATGACAGATCATGCAGGTGGGAATCCAATAAGATCCAACATCCTGAACCAGAGGAGCAGAATTAAACGGCTGTTAGAGCAGACGAAGGAAGACTGATAATGCACAACAGTCAGTGACCCCAGATAAACTGAGCTCAGTTTAACAGATTTACATGATGATACCCCATCAAAATTCTTCTGCGGCTCTGAGATGCTATCATCCTATCAAAATATTTTACGCCAAAATATTTTCTCTGTGGGGAAAAGATCAAAGCTTTCAATCATAACGTCAGTATTTAAAGGATAAAAATGATGTTGTTTTTGTTTATTTATGTACTTTTGAAGTATGCAAATATCAAAATTGAACTTTTCTCGCAGGCAAACATATAAATCTTTTGATCTGTCAATCATAAGAACTGTATTTTAATTATGCATCATAAGTTATGCTGATAAAAAACAACATATTTAGGTTCAATGTATTATTTTATGATGGATTTTCCAATTCAATGCTGGGGTCAATACAGCCACTTCACTTTGGATTGTGGGTAAATTGTGTTTCTAACGAGCCCAATAAACCAATTAGGAGACTTCATGCTAAAGCACACATGTCAATAAGCAATTAATGAAGACAGAGGAGGAGACAGAAACAAAGCAACAGGTGCCGCAATTCTTCAGTTCTTTCAAGAGGAATCGGCTTAAAATTTTCCAGCGTTTGTGTCATACTCAAAAAAAAAAGAGTCTGCTCTCTTTGCTCATGATACTCAGGTTCTGCCTCTTTTGACCAGGTCACCTGAGCTAGAAATGTGATTACTTAATGATTTTTTCCCCCCACAGCAATTCACACATTTTTGAATGGCTCTCAAAGGAGAAAGATTTTGCAGCCAAATGGTGCAGTTACAGTTGGTAACACTTTATTTTAAAGTGACGTAGTAACACGTTATTACATGTACTTTCAATGTAATAACAGTAAATTATGCATAATTACAAATAACTAACTCTAAAACAAACCCAAACCCTAACCATAACTCTATATTAGTTACATGAAGTTAATTAATATTACTCAGTACTTATTTGAGTAAGTACAATGTAACTACGTCACCTTAAAATAAAGTGTAACCTTACAGTTTTCTACCAGCAGGGGCCAACGGATCCATGCTAACCAGCCAAAACTTAACCCCTTGCTTGTACTACAAAACTCATTTTTCTACCTGCAAAAACATAAAATAATAGTTATTGTTTAAAATAATAAAAACTATAAAAGCATATTCCCTCATTAACAACTCAATTAACAACCATTGTATATTTATTGTTAACAGTTATTTATTTATTGTTAACAGTTACTGATGTTGTTGTTACAGTTCTCAGTGTTCTGGATGGTGCCTTTAATGTTAAAAATCTCTTTGTTTTTAAATTAGATCCAGAGGGGTCAGGTAAGGGGAAAAAATTACAGGTAATTGTTTTCATTTTAAGAAAAGTATATATAATATATAATATATAAAAGTATATATAATCAACCAATCGAAGCTCCTGGCTCCTTATTACTCTAAAGTATTGAATGAATCGATGAGAGCTGCTTATGCACAGTATTGAGCTTTTAATCAGGCTGTCCAGCAGTATTCAATAGTCACTGTCTGCTAATAAAAATGCTGCAGATAAATCTCTGAGACAGAAAAGTATTAACAAGGTTGGACATAATATCGAAGGAACAGAACTGTTTCTGTTTTTATTATAAAGATTATCTTGGCATTATTGAAGCAGTTTGTCATCATTTCTCACCTTCAAGTCATTCTAAACTTGACCTTTTTCTTCAGTGGAAAGAGTTTTTTTATCATTTGCTGATCCGTGCAGTTACAATAAATGAAGACTGGAGATTTCAAACTTCTAAAGGACACAAAAGTGCCATAAAAGTATCATAAACTAGTCCATGTGGTTTGTGCAAAAATTAACCTTTTTATGTTGCACAGAAGAAATAAATCATACGGATTTGGAATGGCATCAGGCTGAGTAAATAATGACAGAAGTTTAATTTTTGAGTGAACTTTTCATTTAAATTATCTGCCACAGTTTCTACTCGTAATCTTCCTTCCCGCTATAGAGTCTTTTCACAAATTGCTGTGTCAATAAAACTGACTGTATCTTGGAAAGAGGCTGTAACAGACTCATTGAACTGCAGAAAAGGAGACCAAACTGTGCTACATGACCAGAAATGTCTGGTGTGAGTCAGTGGGTCTGTTTCAACACTTTCAACACATTTCATATTACATTTCTTGTTCTGAATACGCATGTCATCTGAAGCTATCACAGGAATGTATGAAATTCATGAAGCAGAAATGAACTGTATTAAATGTTCGACAGTGTATGAGCATCTCTACCTTTCATGGTTTTTAACAGTTTCCACAGTTTAACCGTCTTTGTTTGTTAACATTGATAAATGTTAAGACAGTGTGGCATTTTGAGAATATAAAAAATAAATGTAACAAGGGCGTTTGTTTCTTTTCTGGACAGAGTAAATAGCCTAATGATTTTCAGTGTTTGTCCGTTTTGTTTTGTACTTGGTATTATTTTGAGATAAAACTATCAAAATATAATATTTGTCTGAGATGTTTACACTGTAAAACATCCAACTTCCATTTTGTCAGACAAACTATATTTTAAAGGCTGATTGTAAATGTAAAAAAAATGTTTAAAAAATACAAACAAAAAAACACTGTTTTTGGTTGGAGCATGTGGACCTATAAGTACATGCAAATATTTGATATTTAGAATTAGATGTTTTATCTTTATTTAGTATTCAGTAAGCTTCTTTAATTTTATGAAACACTTGTTTTGGTGCATAGAAATAATATGACCTTCTGAGTTTGTGCAACTAACTAATACACAAGTTAAGCAAATTTAAACACTTTAGTGGAAAAGTCTTCCAAAATTAGAAATTTCTACATCAATAATGTGCAATATCAATAACGGAGTATCTATTTACACCAAGTGCAAATAGCGTCCCTTGTTGGCAAATGCTATTTACACTAGCTCCGCCCACCAATGTCTGGTTATTGGGCCACTCAAGTCTTAAAAAAGACTTGGAATTCAAAACTGTCGTCGCTCCGCAACCGCTAAAAGATGTCTACACTGAACGCGACAGACCGACCGTTGCAAAGCACTTGGACTACGTCAGAAATAGGAAGGGGAATCAAGCCCCGCCGCATCCAGTGTAGACAATCTCAATGATTATAATGGGTTATATTGTCTTTTGACATGTTGCATCGTGCTGCTCACGTCCGGTGTAGACACGGTGTAAGGCTCACAGACCGGGCTTTTAACGTGATCGAAATTGAATATACCCTTCTCAAAAAAGCCTACTGGTTGCCTTAAATTTTTAGGTTTTCTCAACTTCTGATTTTTAGAGTGAATACATAAATCACTTATGCAAACAGCCGCAGCTGACTGTATTATCCCTTATGTGATTCCAGATGTTATAAGGCTACATTATTCCTCATCCTGTCTGATCTGTGCCCCAAAACCTCCATTCCAGTGCTTCCTCCAGATCAGCATGTTTGATATAATATATTGACAGGACACATCGTCTCCAACCACCTCTGCAACAGGAAAGAGCCTGATCATAACGTTTTGATGAGCTAGGACTGATTTACAAGGAAGATATAAAGATTATCTGTCTGTCAAGAGTAAAAGAAATGTTTTAAAAAACAATTTTTCTCACTTTCAATTACCGGCCCATGAAGGGGAGGCAGAGAGGGGTTTACGGAAATGAGCCGTGTGGCTTCAGTCCACTGCAGAACTGTCTGAGTGAGTGAATGAGATACTTAGCCTCACTGAGCCTCTCATTCTCATGGCTCATTTTCAGCATTATTTTATGTTGACGAATGATGGCTTTATGAATATTAATATTTGATCTGTTTAGGAGAAAATGAGTAGTAGGCTAATTTATCGCAAATGCACACATTTTATAAATTTCTATTTGAACTGTTCAATACATTAGTATCACAAAAGTCATTTTATGAGGAGGGTGAATTGTGAAAAATGATGGTTAATATTCAGTTGCCATGCAAAATCTGATTGTGGCTATAAGTGATGGGGTTTTAAAGTTTTTTCGAAAATTTAAAATGAGTATTCCATCATTGAAATTTCTTTTGAGGTCTGTTTTTGCCAAAGGCAGATTTCAAATATTCATGGGCAATCATGAAACCAAAACCCATCTGTGACATCACATCCTTTCTGTGTGGGCCCTTATCAGGTGTTTCGCTTTGCTGTCATTTATCAGTTTTGTATACGCTCCTGTATGTATTTTTTTTCTTTCATTTAAGTCTGTTTCATGTCCTCCTCATCTTTTGAGTTTACATAATGGCATAATGTAGGACACTGGCCGCCAGAAGCAATATCTCTCCTTGGAACACTTGTTAGTGTGAACGGGGAGGATCTATTTCAGGAAGTGGGTTAATGGTAAAAGGAAGTAGATTAATTTTTATGAATAAACAACATTATTTGTGTCATTCTCTGTGTCTAAATTCATGTTCTGAATTCAATGCTTCTCGACTGTTGATGATGAAGTACATTCGGTATGCAGGTGTGTAGCATAAAATACATTCCTGGATATCTGCCATGGTACCATTGTCCTATGACAATCTATGTACTTTGACCTGTGATGGACTAACAACCACAAAAATAATGTATTCATGAGCTTTTTAGGGGACCTATTATGCTCTTGATTTAGTTTTTGCTCTCTGCTAGAACAGGTTTTCACACTTGAATGTTCAAAAAACACATATTTTTCACATATTTTACATTGTTGCAGCACCTCTCTTCTCAGTCTGTCAGTAATGCTCAGGTGCATTTATCGTACAACGACATAACTCGCTGCTTTACAACCATATGTAATGGAAGCTGGCTGGTAAAAACTGTGGTAAAAACGTGTAAACCTCACTCTCCTGATCTCAAGAGGCGCTCTAGTGACTGAAACTAGAGACTGCGGTCTTAATCCTACTTGTTAGAATGCCTGACTCCCATGCCAGCAGACCAGGGTTCGAGTCCCGCTAAGAGCGGGGGGTTTAAACAGGATGGGTTACATTGGTGCCGTGACCCGGATGGGATAGAGGTTTAGACTGTGGTCTTTAACCTACTTGTTAGAGTGCCCAACTCCCATGCCGGCGGACCCGGGTTCGAGTCCTGCTTAGAACGTGCAGTTAGAACAGGAGGGGTTATACATAGTACGATGTGTCGTTGAACAAATCAACTAGCTAGTCACAACTGTTTCCTGAAACCATATTGTCACAAACCTGTCGTTCAGCCACGCAGGTGGTGGAGTAATAACTTACTCCAAACAAAATTTGTTTGAAATCAAATTAATGCTAGATTTTTGGTAAAAATTATGGACATGGCATCCGAGGATTAATTCTTATTTTTCTCAGTGATTTTGGCTTTATTTCCAGATTCAATCATAGGCTCATTCTTACACACTAGAGCACGTATCAGCAGAGTATCAGCAGAGATCGAGTCGACTAGATCATCCATTGTGAAGGCCTCATCGTCACGACAGCCAGTGCCACAGTTCCTCAACAAACCGTCCATACCGGCGTGATGAATACGATCCTCAACTGGACATGACCACAACGCAGCCCTGAAGTATCAGCAGAGATCGAGTCAACTAGATCATCCATCGTGAAGGCCTCATCGACACGACAGCCAGTGCCACAGTTCCTCAACAAACCGTCCATACCGACGTGATGAATACGACCCTCAACTGGATGGAACTGAAATAAACACTTTGATTGGTGCGATCCTATCAGACTTATGATAGCAACCTGATTCGTAACAAAGCACTGTTCGCCAGAGGAGAACTGGCCCCCCGACTAAGCCTGGTTTCTCCAAAGGTTTTTTTTTTCTCCATTTTAACACCTATTTGCCACTTGTTTGCCACCTGTTTGCCACCTGATGTCACCTGATGGAGTTTGGGTTCCTTGCCGCTGTCGCCTTTGGCTTGCTTAGTTGGGGACACTTGACATTTGACTTGACATTTGATATTCAACAGTATTCTTGACATTTAATCAACAGTGCTTCTGATCTGCCTGCATTGACACTATTCTTTAAGAGCTGCTGTGCAGCCAAAATTATGTACCAGTTATCAATGTAAAGCTGCTTTGACACAATCTGCATTGTAAAAAGCGCTATATAAATAAAGGTGACTTGACTTGACTTGACGTAAGCACATGCACACTCTTCAAAAACGGTGCTTAAAATTTCTTTGTAAATGACATTTGTATATATTCAAAATAAAAGATATACATTGTACTTAATGTCAGCTTGCTTATTTTGCACAAGATAACGATTTATCAAGTCCATGTCATAAAAACAAGAAACTATGCTTCTAACAGGCTTTTTTTTTTTTTTTTTTGCATATGCCTTGTGCAGGAATTATTTAAATGAGGGATATTGGAATGTGTACGTTCCTGGAAGTAAACTCAAGACTATAATCGAGGCATTTCAGAAAGTTCAGAAACAGCGCTTACTGATTAAGAGAATAACTCCCTTTGTGGTGGACTTTATGCTTTGTAACTTTACAGACCTTTTTCATGCTCAAACAGCAACATTACACTAAAGAAAGTTGAAAAAGTAAAAAAGTAAAACAGCATAAAAGGACCCCTTTAAACAGGGACAGTTTGTAAACTTGAAAAAAGATGCTTATCTTGTTTTTCAACTTTCAAATCTGCTGTCTCCTCAGCTCCTGTGGCCTTATGGGATAGAATCTCGCTTCAGAATTTCAGCATACAGCAGATTATCCAGGTATTTTTGCCTACTGTTGATGGTGTTGCCAACAGGTGACAGGACCGCAATGCAACGAAATGGGAAAATAAGCAGTTTATGCATTTGATTTATAACTAAAACTGACAGAAATACTTTCACCATATTTCATATAATGGCTGAAGTCCTTGATTTTTATTTACTCATTTATTTATCACCCAAAAGTGATTTTTTTTTTTTTTTATCCCATGTGCAATATTTAAAAGAAAATTTCCCAGCGGGATCTACTAGTGAAGCAAATACCAACACATTTAATCGCAATCTCCTGCCCCTGATACAAATGTCATCCTTATTTTTCATGGCTGAAAAACCAATTATCAAACCAGCTGAAGTTATCCTACAAAGTTCACTCCGGCAACACAACAGCTTGTCTGGGTCAGAGCGAGAATGGGATTTTTCAACATGCTGCTCATAATTGAATTTGCTCCTCTGATTGTCGTCTCAGGAGATCTCATCCTACTGACAAGCCCAGAGTTATGTTTGAATTTATGGAAAAACAAGTGTGACTGTTAGCGTGGATGTGGACCACATGATGAATTTGTAATGGTGGAGAGACAGCGGGAGCATCTGAATGTCTTTATCAGATTGTCTTGGGTGTGACTTGAAAATGCATAATTAAATTATATTATGCAGCTCAGATGAATGGACACTATCAGTCTGTCCAAAATATTTGATGAATAATCATGAGATAGGAGAGTAATTATTTAAGGTCTGTTTCAGGCTGGCACATGTGTTCTGGTTTATCCTGCAGGTGGATATGCCAAATGTATCCCAAAATATCCCATGATTCACATTAACGATGGAGGACCGTACAGTAAACAAAATACAAGATGACTTACTTTAATGCACCTTGTTTTAAGCAGAGAAATGAGCATGTGCCGAAGATAATCATAGTCATGCTGTGGACGCTGATCTAAAATAAAAATATGTTGTTTTGTTTTTTTGTTGCTTTTTTATATTCAAACTCTTATCACACATGAGCAGTCTTTCCATTGCATAATTTTTCCCATTATTTTCTTATAAATATTTACTGGGGTGCACTCAGTAATTTTTTGCTATTTAAAAATGTTTTACACATAAGAAAATTAACAGAAATTTTGGAAAATATGAATAAAAATATGCACACTCACATGAGAATCCAGCCATGTCATGTCAGGTAATATATGTAATATTAACACAACAAAATAACACATTTACTTTTCACTTTTAGGATAAACACAGGGACATCAGTTGCAGCAATGTCAGTCTAGCATAATTCCAGCCACATGAAATGCATGAAAATGTTTTGGGATTGAATTTAAGAAAGTCCATTTTGTTGATGTTTGTAGTATGTGACAGAGAAAAACAAAAATGAACAAAACAAACAGTTAGCATACATCTTTGGTGTGGGGCGCCAGAAGTTAACAAACAAACCTTATACATCCATTCCAATAGGTGTCACTATCAAGTCCTATGAAGAGCAATAAGCTGTGAAAAAGATCTAATTTTGCTATATGTGTGCGCTGTCTGTACGGAGCCCCGGACATGACATGCAGGAAAAAAATAGTAGGCTAAATCATGCACACGATTTACTAATTTATTCCTTCGATTTACTGAAACATGCGCACGATTTACCATTTTGTTCCCTAGATTTACTAAAACGAGCGCACAATTTACTATTTTGTTCCCTCGATTTATAAATCTTGTGCATGATTTATAAATCAAGGGAACGAAATAGTAAATCGTGCGCACGTTTTACTAAATCGTGTGCACGATTTAGTAAATCGAGGGAAGGAATTAGTAAATCGAGCACACGATTTTTTTTTTCTTGCATGTCATGTGCGGGGCTCGTGAGTAATGAATTATTCAGTTAAATACAAATACTTATGTGCCAAAATGCCCATGTTCGCAAATACAACCCTAAACACTGTCAAAACGCATGTGAATCAGTATACTGGATCCGTACATTCAGTCTTAAAGTGACAGCAGCCTAATAAACCTGCTGCTGTCTGTCATTAATGTTAATCAAACAACAAAAGAGAGAAAATCATGAATCACTTTTGTAAGTTTAATAAGAATAAATGTAATTAGCCTGGTGCTTGAAGTTTTTCAGGTAGGTCTATTTAATTTGTGTATTTGTCGTATTGTAGTTTGTTTTCCTATATGCTTGTTTCGTTGTTCTTATTTTATCACTGTTTACTTCAGTAAACTTGTTTTTGTTTTTTTACTTAGGCTAGTATTAGTTTTTTGTAATATTGAAAATGGTGACAAGAATTATGAAATTTCAATGGTATCAAAAGTTTTGGCATAAAAACCTTATTTAAAGTATCTTGTGATATATATCGTTATTGTGAAATAAAATTACACATTTCGTGACATGAGATTTAGATCGTATCGCCCACCCCTACTATTATTTTTTTATTTTTTCTAATTATGGGAAAACCACATCAGAAAAGTCACCACAGGTCATGTGTGAGAAAGCTGTACCTGCTAAGATAAAAGCAAATGAGCAGTGACATTGAAGTGGTAGTTTGGGGGGATGAGGCTATTCTGATTATGCTCTTTGGTAAGCCACCGTTCTGTATAATTCATGTTACACCTTTAAAACGAAAATGAAATTTAGAGGCTCTCTGGCAGAGTCAGTAATGGTCAGATGGCTAGATGGAGGAAGAGGTCTCTCTTCAGAAACATATAAAGTACTTGCACTAGAAATACTGCTCAGCTCTACATACAGTAAACTGACAAGTTTGGAAATAGGAGTTTGTGGAGCAGGGAGACTCCAGTATTCAGTGAAAGATTTGTTTCTTGCTTCTTTGACATTCTTGTCAGTCTTGACAGGGTCAGGCTATCTCAGAAAAGCTGCTTGCATACTATGTGAAAGCTGAGTTTAAAGATAAATAACCTTACAGTTTTGTGCTGTTGTTTTCCCTCACTTTCAACAAAGCAAATTTCACTGTCAGGGATGAATGTTTTTCAGGGCACAAATATAGATCGCCTGCAGCGTGACGTTTGCTATGCATTATGGCCTTGATATTTTCTGTAATCTTGCAAAAGTGCAACTGCAAACTTTTTCAATGTTTGTTTTAAATGTTTAAAGGCATTTACAGATGATCTTTAGTCTCAAAAATGGTCCATAAACTTCTACCAAGCAGCTATGGTATCAAAAGAATATTGGTTCTCTGATCTAACCATATATATTTCAAATACCCTGTCTCCATCTCATATGTGTGTGTTTATGTGTGTAAGATAGGTACTTCTACTATTGATTCCTTATTTGTAGTTTGTGTAGGTCTGTATAAATTCGCACAGGTGAGCGGAGCTTATTAATGCAGCGCATATACTTCTGAGAGCTCAGATTCAGGCCTGCCACAGATATTTCCACTCGTTTCTGGAAGCGGAATGCTTTTAAAGTCAAATTATCACACACATCTTCCTGTTTGCCAGTGAAGATGTTTGAACTTTGTGTGCAAGTTTGTGTGTGTGTGTGTGAGAGAGAGCGTGCACATATATATCTCACAAGCTGCACTCCTTCCTTAAGAAAACTCCAGAGCGCTCCTCACAGATAGCTTCATCCCCGACTCGACACCCCTGAAAAGGCTTCGGTAAGCCCTTCCGCACTCAGTCTGAGACTGACTGACTGACTCTGTCTGGAGGCAGAGTGCAGGGCGCAGATAACACTTCCTCTCTTAGTTTAGGAGCTGCACACACTCTAACTCTTGAGAAGAGGAAATGAAGCTGTTTTCCAACTGGATTCTCAGTGTGACAGAATGAACCACAATCAGGGGTTGAGCTGAATAATTAATTCAAATAATTAATCATATTTACTCAACTAATGAATCATATTTACATGATAGATTTTATACTGTACAATATTGTATAAAATCTATAAGATTTTTTTAATGTTTTTGATGTTTTTTTAATGTTTTGTTTTCTCTTATGCTTACAAGGCTGTATTTATTTGATGAAATACAGATAAAAAAATAATATTGTGAAATCATTTAAAATAACAGTTTTCTATTTTAATATATTTTAAAATGTAATTTATTCCTGTGACAACAAAGCTGATTTTTTTTTTTTTTTTTACTCCAGTTTTCAGTGTCACATGAGTTGAAAGCTGTTTACTATTTTTTGTGGAAAGCATACTTTTTTTCAGCATTCTTTGATGAATAGCAAGAACAGCATTTTAAATAGAACTTTTTACAACATTATAAATGTCTTTACTGTGACGTTTTTTTTTTTTTAAGTTATATTTATGGGCTTTTTGTGCCTTTATTTGGAGAGGACAGTACAGAGCAGACAGGAAAGCATTGGGCAGAGAGAGAGGGGCAGGATCAGCAAAGGACCTCAAGATGGGAATCGAACTTGGGTCGCCGTGAACGCATTTGCTCCATATGTCGACGTGCTAACCACTAGGCTATCGGCGCCGTCTTTACTGTGACTTTTGATCAATTTAATACATACTGAATAAAACTATTAATTTCTTTAAAGCTGCAGTCTGTAAGTTTTGCCTCTTTGTCGCCATCTCTGTTCGAAACCTGCAATTGCAGTTATTTGTGGAATTATCATCCTTACGTGGGTTGTGCATCGACACAGCTCCTCGGCGTGGATGAATCTAATGTTTTGAGGAGAATGTGTGGTTGTCAGACACCGCACCAGTGGATACTGTACTTCAGAATCACAGATTGTAGTCTTGGAAGTATGACCAAAATAAGAATTTTCACCAGAGAATGTCATCTGAACAAGTAACAAATCTGCTACTTTTGTTATACCACCCGAAATTCGAAAACATTATTACAAGCTTACTGTTGTGAATCGGGCTATGGTAAGGAGATTTATTTTGGACAATTTTTAACCAAAAAAAGTTACGGACAGCAGCTTTAAAAAAACAAAACAAAAAAAAAACTAAACTAAAAAAAACAAGCTACTGAATTTATATGATGCCAACGCTTAATTAATCCCATGCACTTTGTCTGCTAGTGAAGTTACACCAGACTAAAGAAAATAAAAAGACAAATCATTCAACTTCAAAATCCAACATGAAGTACAGTGTGTCTCTTTTTACAAAAGCACACATTCAGCATACAAGTCATTGTCAACAACTCCAAACTCTCTCTGGATGAGCAATTACACAAATGAATCACAAGATATTATGGGGACATTCTAAAACGCTTAACGTGAAAAAGGCTTAACGTGGCTTAATGTACTAAGACAGTGATTTTAACAGACCAAACTTACTAAATATCATACTAATAAAGTATACTATGTGCAAAAAATCAGATGAGCCCAAAATATGATCTTAACACGATTTATAACACGTTAAGCTTTTTTCTCCCATAGAAAACCGTTATAAGAAAAGGCTTAACGTGGCTTAATGTNGGAGAAAAAAGCTTAACGTGTTATAAAACGTGTTAAGATCATATTTTGGGCTCATCTGATTTTTTGCACATAGTATACTTTATTAGTATGATATTTAGTAAGTTTGGTCTGTTAAAATCACTGTCTTAGTACATTAAGCCACGTTAAGCCTTTTTCACGTTAAGCGTTTTAGAATGTCCCGATATTGGGCTCCACTGTGCCACTTTGGCTCAAATTAAAAACCTCTCTTTCGCCTTCAGAACTGATGTAGGCCTACCTGTAAATAAGCCAAGTATAATAGATCCAACAAGTAAATGTGTCAGATTTATTTCTAAAATCAGTATCTAGACTCTTAATACGAACATGCATGCATTATGAACTGTGATTTCTGTTATCTAGTGACAGAATGTCATCTAACTTTTATGATTGCATGTGATTCTTGCTAAATATGTTTCGTCAGTTACGGTGACAAATTTCTCAATGAGTATGTCACAAAGTCATCTCATCATTATTCTTGGATGATCTTATCTGTCATCAGGTTGATGACTTCAATATGCTCAGTGTTTTCTGAGTAATTCATGTGAAAAGATTCCGGAAACTGTCCACCCACAAGTCTGCCCTCTGCCCGGAAATTATAGACCTTAGACACATGAACTTGAGCCACAAAAATGTGTGGAAAGACTGTGGGAGTTTGGGGAAATGCTTTTTGCTGAATGTGAAAGTGCATGCCCAGAGCAAAATTGCTCAGAGGATGTTCTTTCATATCTCAGGAGACTTAAATGACCTCTCAATTTTCACATCAATCGAAAATTAAAGGGTGTTGGGTGCGACCTCCACTGGTGCTTTTGATGTGAGTTCATATTGAAATCTCCGAGTGATGATTGCAGACTTTGGTCTCTAAAACTCATGCAAGGTGACTGGGGTATTTTTCTCAAGAGAAAACTCTGAGAAGCAGGAGAATTAAGAATTCAGCTCTCTTTTAAAGAAATTGAGACATTAAAGACAACTAATTTCTGAATTTTTACTGTTGATGTGTTCTTTACATAGATAGTGATTTGCAGTCGCAAAACAACCTGAAACTTATTTTCGGTGAGAACTGAAAAGTTAAGCACAACTATGCAAACTGTGATGAAATGCCACGACAGCCAATGGTTGTCAAGGCAATGGAGCTGACATGTTCAGATTGTGTCAAATTAATGAAAGTTAACAAACATAACATGTTTTTGTGGTTAAAATTGCAAGACAGTTGTAACATGTGTGTTCTGTTCTGTTTTGGTTTCGTTTTCATTCTGTTCCCTGTTCTGTATGAAGTAGACTATGTCAAAATCGAGGGAGCGAGTGTCTGGCCATATAAACTTCCCTCGTCCACTTCACGAAGTGGAACGCATTTCAAAATGGCGGCAGGGATTCCCCCGTGGGGAAGTGCTTATGGAAGTTTGCGAGTGCTTGTCTAAAACTGGAGTGGAATGCAGCCTTGAGCGCACCTGACGTCGTAAACACAACTTCCCAGGAGGTCTTGAATGCAGCATAAGTGTAGAAGCATTGTGTGCGCTGTGTAAAAATGTGAGCATGCATTTACACATCTCTCTGATTCAGTATTTCTCAAAATGAATAAACACAGTATAAAGCAAACTCAGCATATATTTCGCAAACCTGCAATAATTAAATGTTAAATAATACTAATATACTTTATGTATTTAATCTCACTTTATTAACTAATGTTTTTGCTGCTAACCTTCGGTGAACCAATTCAACCATACCATAAGCAAAAATGGCTAAATATGAGTGTTGAACTTTCCTCTCCTGCTTCCTATTCTTCTACAATCCAGAATGATAAAGAGCTGCGCCCTCTAACGTACAGCCATGAATTTGCATTTCCTTCAGCCTGAGGCTTATTCATTTAGCTTTTTGTGTGAAAAGGCCTTTACATTTACCAAAACTTTTTTGTTGTTCTTGTTATTAAAAATAAACAAGCAAGCACAGCCCAGGTCAGAAAAGGTAACACAAAAATAAAATAACACATCACCTTCCATAAAAAGTAACTAATAATGCAATTAGTAAATATTTTAGGGAGTAGCACAATATTGTAAATATTTAAAAGTAACTTTTCCCAACACTGGTCCAGAGACATGTTTTTAAAGTAGATCTTCTTGAGTGCCATGTTTTTAGAAGGCTGTGTCATGTGTAAGACGTTGCAAAATACTCAAGCGCAATGGTCAAACTCATCTCTCTAGCACAAAAAAAAAAAAACTATAGAAAAACAGCACAGTGGAATGCAAAAATGTGTTCTGTCACAAGCTTTTGGGCTATTAAATATGTTTGTCAATCCCTAGCCAGAGTGAGAGCTGTCTGTTTAAAAAAATCTGGTATTTTTGACATAAATTTCCAAAATATCTGCTAATTTTCAGCCCTTGCACTGGCAGTGAGTGTAGTGCAGTGGGTGAGCAGCAGAGGGGGCGAAAAAAGAGAGTTAATGTCGTCATATGTGAATCATCTGATAAAAAGCCCCAGGGAAACTGATGGACAGCTCATGATGTATAAGCCTTAAATTATGCAAAATACATGTGTGATGACTGCAGATGATTTAGATCAGCTCGAGGGAAAAAATAGGCAGAAAGTTGAATTTGATTTTATATGAGAGAAGTAAATGTATTTTATAAAAGTATTACAAAAACAGTGGCATTTAGTGTCAGATTACTTATAGAAATTGTAATGTATAGCTGTCACATTGTTCCACTCTGGTGCTTTGTGCTCCCGGTCGCAAACATGCAGCTTCAATCATTCATAAATATGCCATAAAATAGTTCAAGTTAAGTGCTACTCTATATCTTGGTAAAAAGGACTGACAGTAACAAGAGCTGATCAAATCTCTTATAGTACAGATGGAGTTTTGAGACAGTGAGTGGATTTTTTAGGCCTAGTTCACATTGACGGCACGATGTGAGCCTGCTGTTGCAGTTTCAAAGCAGCTTTTTCACATACACTCTGTTGCTGGTGAGTGTGGTGCGAATTCAGAGAAAAAATTTGCATATAATTCTTGTCAGGTGTTGTTCTACAGATATGCACCTGTTCATTTATAGCAAGTCATTACCTGTGATAATATATGTATGTTATATGAAAGAAAATGAAGATTTTGTGTGTGTGTTTTCTCTATTTCTCTATTAAAGTGACTGTTTACACACAAATGAAAATACTGTCATCATTTACTCATAACTATGTTTTTCCAAACTTGTATGAGATCTTTCTTCTGCACAACACAAAAGATATTTTGAAAAATGTCACAATGTCCTTACAGTTGAAGTCAATGAGGTCCAGTGCTGTTTTGGATCTCACTGGCATTCATGATGTACAAAAAAAGTTAAAACATCCTTTAAAATATCTTTTGTATTCTGTCACTGTCATACAGGTATGTAAAATTAAACACTTGCCTTTCCATTCCGAACCTTTTGAACAAAAATGAACTTTCTTCCCTTTTGGAATTGAGCCTTTTCAAACAAAACAGAACTGCATGGTTTCCTTTCCTCTTTTCTTCTGTCTATCTAGGGCAGGTCGTTGTTTAACCGTTTGATCAGCTGACTGCATGTCTCCTCCCACGAGTTCAAATCTCATTAAAGCGTGCAGTTCATCTTTCTCCTCCAACAATCTGCTCTTCACTCTTCTTTCTTTACCTTTTTCTTTCTCGTTCCCTCACTCTCGATCCTCGCTGTATCCAGTATATTACAGTCGCCACAGTGCACTCGATTTTGGGGAGAGGACTTTGAAAATGAGAAAGTGCACTCTGGGGAGCAGAGGGCTGACAGAAAAAGGTGCAGGACAGTTTAATTGTGTTAGGTTGTTGTCAGGAGACTTTAATTGTTTTTGATTTATTATAATGTAGAGCCAAGTACGGAGAAAGACAGACAGAGAGAAAGAGAGAGAAGGGAAAAGAAAGTCTGTTGCCCTGTTTTTGTCTAGTTCTTTTGTCACAAGCACTGTCAGCCATCACAGGAATGAAAGATTTTGTGACAGAACAGCACTAATGACAGAGCTCTCTTTGAGGTGTTTCCCTCTGCCTTTCTCTCTTCACGTCTGTCAGGTTTCTCTCTCTTTCTCTGAGAGCCTGTCAAAACAAACAATAATCACGGCAATACATGATATGTGTGTTTTTATTCTGACTGATATCCTAATTAGCTAATGAACCACAAGCTCGAGTCGGGTTTACTGCTTTAAATCCCATGATTGACAGGAGTTGTGTATCCCAATCTCTCTGATATTTTAGCATGCTATTTTAGTCTCCATGAGAGTACTTCAATCAAACATGTCACCGTCAAAAAGATCCAGGAGTTCAGAGCAAGAAGGAAGGCTTGAACTTTGAGTAATGAGACAGCCGTGGACAGACCATTCGCAAACATCAGGAAGCACTCAGGAACTGATTTGTTACCTATTGATCTGATGTTAGATGCAAAATGTCACAGGTTGCTGTGTGCAGAGGGTGTGTGTCAGTGTACAGTTGAAGAGGCGTCATGATCAGAGCAATTTCCGAATTTCATCATAGCTCTGCCTTTACAATGAGTTTGTTCACACTACCATCTGCTGGCGTCAAGTGGTACAGCAAACACTTCAAATTGTGTTGTAAGTGCTGTCCATGCTGGCTGAAAGATTCTTAAATAATACAATCTCAAAAAGAATCAAGATGTTTATGATAAGGATGAATATTAAGTAAGTTTAACCTTCCAAAACTTTTAATCTTACATTGCACTTTTTGTTTGAATACTGTCTACACACATATATAGACAGAATTACAGATTAGATGATAGATAGATAGATAGATAGATAGATAGATAGATAGATAGATAGATAGATAGATAGATAGATAGATAGATAGATAGATAGATATAATTATTATGTATGACAAAACTCAGCTCAGTCTTTTCAGTATATGTGAATCTAATCTATTCCTGACATCTGGGTTCTATAGCCTCTCCATCAGTCCATTCTGAGTGTCCATGAGATGAATCACATGACTGACTTCCGCCCCCCGGATTCCTCTGCTCAAAGTGTACAACACAAATCCTGTAGGCCTCCAGCAAAACAATGAGGATGTTCTTGCATGTGAAGAAGATCATCAGTTGGTTGAGAACATTCTCACGAATCATGAGGTACAGACGGTAAATTAGGAAAGGTCCATCCTGCATACCAACTGTTAGGAGAAGGCTCCAGACTTCACTAGAACAGCAGGAAACAGTCCAGCCAGCTCGCCCATGCTGGGCGGCCTCTGGCTGATCTTCCTCCTGGACCTTGGGACGGCTGGTCTGGGTAAGAACAAGAGGAAACTGCATCAAGGCCCAGGAGAACAAACTTAGCCCAACAATGATCACGGCCTGCTTGGTTTTCACTTGTGGCTCCTTAAAAGTGTCAAAGATGTCCAGGATATCAGCTCCAAGCCCCACGTAAACCATGAGGAGTTGGGATAGCTGGTCACGTGACATGTCGCCCTTCGGCATCAGCCAGCGGCCCAGAACCAAAACGATCAACATGGTCTGCTCCAGAGCCTCCACCCAGTTCTCAGGATCAAGTTCCGCCAACCCCTGTCTCGCACACACACAAATAGGCTAATCACCATGGTAACAGACCAGACTGTGAGAGCACACAGCGAGACTGTGATAATTTGAATGGATGAATCAAAAATGTTGTTAAGATGTTATTGTAATACTAGATTAAAAAGGTTCAAACAGTTTATAAGAAAAAATGAATGCTTTGACTCATTGGAGTGCCTGAACAAAAGATCCATTGGAGGATTAACTTAATGAAAGAGATGATGGTTTCCCAAAAAGCTTTTCAGTAAAGTAACTGATTAGCTTTTGCAGCATATTCTTACAAAATATGCTGTGAGCTTTCCACCCACCTGAACTCAAGACAAAGAAAAGATTACAATCAATATTAAAAATCTTCAGATTTAAAGCTGTCAGGAGGATATGGAGGTAAAGTCTAAACCTTTAAAAACAGGATCAGGTTACAATTATATGCAACATATTAGAGCCGGGATATTAAAAAAACTATCATTTATATTGACATGAGCTCTAGTAAGTTTAAGATTACTTTGACAGAGCCAAACAAACCTAGCAATTCATATTTTTCATGTGACGTCACACCCTAATAGGAACGCCCACCAGGAGGGCAAAACAAGGCTTTCCTCCATTGCCTGCCAGCAGTGTTGCCAAGTTTTCCCGCTGAATTGGGCTGCTTTATCAATGTTGCCGCAGGTTGTTTTTCATGTCCGCGGGTTGAAGTGACCACAAATAACGTGATATTTACCCTCTGAAATTCAAATTTTACCAGGGGAACTCCACCAAAAACACAGATTTTACCCCCTAGAACACGATTTTTAGTAGGGAACCCCCCTGTAACGTGATTGGGCTAGTTTTGGTCCAGTTTTGAGTAGTAATTGGGCGGGTTTTGTTGTGAAAACCTGCCAACCCTCCCCACCAGTTATTTTTACCAGGTTTGTGCTAAGTACTATTGTAGGAAGTCAGTGATATTAAAAGACCAAATTAAGTATAAACCTTATTGATGATGCATAGTACGTACACGCAAGCAGATTAACCCAGAATATAAATACAATGCGCAGATTCTCGTTTTTTCCAAAGAAAAGATAGATAAATGGTAGTATTTAGGACATAAAACTGCACCCAATCTGGCAACACGTTATTAAGAATAAAACTTTTCTTTATTCTTCTAAATTAACAATTTATTTATTATTACAATTTATTTCTAACCTAAGAAATTAAGAATATTTTGTATTTCCAAAAATATTTTTTAAGAATCTTTTTTCTTAAGAATAATCTTTCAGGAATTAAAATTTGCTAAAAAAAAAATAAAAATAATTTATTAGATGCCAAAAGTTAAGATATTTCATTAATTTACTGGGTTCATTCGAATATTAAGCATTTCAGCAAAGACAGCTGATGGATACATTGTCATTAAATTTATTGTTAAACTTTATCAGCAGGGTTGCCAGGTTTTCACAACAAAACCCACACAATTGCTACTCAAAACTAGCCCAAAACTAGCCCAATCTCGTTTCAGGGGGGTCCCCTTTTTGGCAGGGTTCCCCTGGTAAAATTTGCAATTTTCTAAATATCAATTTTATTTGGGGTCGCTTCAACCCACGGACATGAAAAACAACTCATGGTAACAGCGTCAAATTAGCCCAATTCCAAGGGAAAACCGCAGACTTGGCAACACTGTTTATCAGTATTGAAGAACAATGCCATTAGTTGGCTAATATAGAGTCAGACAACATAAAACCCTGTCATTTTATATCTAAAACAAAAACTAAGATGTGAGAAAATATTTGAGAACTTTTACTTATGATTGTTTTTCTTAAAAAAATAATAATCAAGATTATAATCCTAAAAGAAGTTATTGGACAAGCTTCAGTGCCTGTGCCCGTAATATTTTTAGAGTCAAATTTTGCAATGAAGATGTTAAAAAATCTGCACCTGAATCTTTCCCTATAGGCCCTGATCACTCCTTTAGTCATAAATCAGTGTTACAGGAAACCGCCATGTTCAGATCCATGGTGGTATGATTATTAGTGTGTGGGTTTGTCATTTTTGTACAATTCACACAGGTCAAAGGTGAAACTGAGCTCCTAATCTATTAATCTTCTACATGAATTGTTTCCCCCAGAATTGCAGACATTTTACAGAAAACAGTCTGCTTTCCAGGCATGAATCAATTTCCATCCAAGCATTTTATGTTTATTGCTTTCTCAGAAAAATGAGTACTAAAACATCCAATGCAGCAGAGAGAGGAGAGAGAGATTCTACGTGATTTTGTACAAAGCTGAACTTATTTTAACTGGTCAAGCCTGAGTTTTATTGTTAACGATTGTTTTCCACCCACCATTGTTAGCGGGATCTGGGAGAAGAATTGCGGGTCAGAGTTTGTGGTCGAGTTGATGGGCAAATTGGACTGTAGGAGGTTCAGTTCCAGGAACCAGACTGATGGAATCACAGTGCTCAGATAGAGAAACACCATTGGCGAGAACCTGCAGAAGAGTGAAAGAAACATCACATTAATGGATGGGATTGATTTGCTTATACTTTACTTTCTACTTAGTAAAGCTACCAAATAGTTCTATGTGTGTCAGATGCATCTGATTGGGTGGTAAAGCTGGGTCACACTACAGAGTCCAGTGCTGCAGGCAGACCAGCCCAACGCAGACTGCAAATTACTCCCATTAGCTATGCAAATCCCCACTGACACAGGCAAGCCTCTCTAAAGAGCACAGAGACTTCAAAGTGTAGTGTGCAGGAGAGAGATATTATGCATAGAAAAGTCATACGGCAGAGAAAGAGAGTTAGAAAGGTTCAGATGGAGATCATAGTAGAGTGAAGGGGATGATGAGAAAGGCGAAGGGAGGGAGGATGTTCTCAGCAAGTCCTCCGTCCATGTCAGTGGGAGGGTAGAGTCTCATTAATAAATTTCGTAGCACAGCAATCTCAATGTACTTTTCTTAAAGTCTGACTGAACGCGATCATGTGCTGCTCTGTGTGAATGCAAAGGTTGCGAAGACAAAGGTAGTTTTTCTCCGTCACTGTGTTGAGAGAAAGGGTTATTATTATCACCTGTCCCCGCAAGACAGAGTGAAGTGCAGAGCTTGAAGAAACGAAAATGTAATTTCCCACATTCTCGTTAGCGTTAATCATGGCACCCTGCTTCTAAGCCATGTGTCTTTTTATACCAGAACGTCTGGAGTAACTTTACGTCTGGAGTTATTTTAAAAAGGCAAAACAGATTCTCTTTTTTTCTGAGAGTGTCAAGACAATTGGCAAGGCTATTTTTGCCAAACACAACATGTCCTACACAGTCAGTGAAAAGAGTCCTTAATAGGATAGTTCACCAAAAAGGAAAAAGGTCATCATTTACTCACCCACATGTTGTTCCAAACTAATATTATTTTCTTTCTTCCACAAAAGATGTTATTTCTATGATAAAGTGTTCGTTATTAGGTGAATTATACCTTTTTTAATCGTTGGTCAGGTCAGAGAACTGAAAAATCTGTTTATAAGTGACTGTCTTGCTGTTAATGTTCAACATTTTTGCTTACACTACTGTTTAAAAGTTTGGGGTCAGTAAGATTTTTTGCTTGTTTTTTAAAAGAAATGCATTTTTATTCATTAAGAATGCAGTAAATTGATCAAAAGTGACAGTAAAGACATTTATAATGTTACAAAATACTTTCTATTCATCGAATCCTGAAAAATATTTATCAAGGCTTCCACAAAAATATGAAGCAGCACAACTGTTTTCAATATTGATAATATTGAAAACATTATCAATATTCGTGGCCTAATGGATAGAGAGTCGGACTTGTAACCCAAAGGTCATGGGTTCGAATCTCAGGTCCGGCAGGGATTGTCGGTAAGGGGAGTGAATGTCCAGCGCTCTCCCCACCCTCAATACCACGACCCTTGAGCAAGGCACCGTACCCCCAACTACTCCCCGGGCGCAGCAGCAATGGCTGCCCACTGCTCCGGGTGTGTGTTCACTGCTGTGTGTGTGCACTTGGATGGGTTAAATGCAGAGCACAAATTCCGAGGATGGGTCTCCATACTTGGCCACATGTCACTTCACTTCACTTAATAATAAGAAATGCTTCTTGAAAACCACATCAGCATATTAGAATGATTTCTGAATGTCCATGTAACACTGACATTACATTTTAAAATATATTAAAATAGAAAACAGATATTTTAAATTGTAATATTATTTCCCAGTAATACAGTAAAAATACAGTAATATTACTGTATTTTTGATCAAATAAACACAGCCTAGGATGATTATGTGACTTTTTTCTAAAATCTTACCAACCCCAAACTTTCGAACAGCAGTGTAGCCTAGCCTATTTCTGGACAATATTTTGACAAAAATATCTATTTTATAAGTTCAATTCTTTTTTTTTTAAATAATAAGTCAAAAAAAATGTTGCAACATAATATACAATTGTATTTTATTGCAATATGCACAAATATTTCTGTAGAATTCTGAATATATTTATGTTATGTTTATGATAGAACTATGATAGCATACAGTAACCTCACCATTTCCATTCTGCATTACGTGTGTGTTTGATTGTGACTGCCATCTCGACCCCGAGCAGTGCCACACCCGTCAGCAGCAGCCAATAGGAGGGCTCGCCTGTCACTTCCACCACACGCCACACCGTCAGGACGCCATGCACCGCGAACAGGAAACGACTCAGAAGAGCCAATAAGATGTTCAGAACTCGGCACATTGTCCAGTCCATGCAGTCTGAACCATGCAGACAGAACTGAAGGGCAAAGAATATGTTTTGAATATGATGCATTTTTAGTCTATAAATGGAATATTTAAAATACAACATGTGCACCTAAAACATTCTTTATAGAAGCATTATTCAATTTTGAATTGTTCATTCATTGGTCATTTAATAATTGGATAAATGGTTCATATTTAAATAAAAAAATAATAATAAGTAAATAAATAAAATACGCATCTGAAATTTTCTTACTGAATTAATCAGGATTGTACACCATTAAAACCCTGTGTAAACAAATGCTTAATATTAGACAAGTCACACACTACCAATAAGACAACTTACTGATGAAAATTACTTAAATGTCAATGCAGAAAAATACAATTTTATCAGACTTACTTTCAGTGGGTTCAGCCAAAGGATCCAGATTCAAATACTCAAGTGACTTTTAGAAAATATATTCCACTTGCTTTCACAGATTACCAAAACAAAAGCTTCTACCATATCCACAACCCTCTGTCTACCCCTAAGTTGGAGGCAGTCCTTTTAACTGCAAACACAACTTATCCCCCCTGAGGTTTCAGGGACTGTGAGTGGATGTGAATGGGTGTGTGTGTGTGTGTGTCTATCTTGTCTAGATAAAAAGCAGTCTTTTGGGAAAGAGTAGGAAGGTGTGTGTGCGCCTGAAAATGAGTGTTTGTGTGCATTTTGAGGTTATTGTGACTGAACATGTCACAGATAACACTTCCTGTGTATGATCATCCATTATGATGTCATCCTTAAGGGCCCCAAGAACAAAGTTATCTTCAATGAGGAGCCAGTCTTTCAGGCGGCATTTTCAGACATACACACCCTGATTTCACAATGTCACAGTAGTACCACCCAAAATCATGGGCAGTGATAAGACACCTCCACAGAAAAACATGGGTATTGCTACCTTTACAGCTGCCAAGGGATCATATGCAATTGAGAATCGGTTATTGTGAAGTTTCGAACATAACATAATAAAAAGACTAATTATTGACACTGTCACAATTCTCAGTCTTCATGTTTTGTTTTTTTTAACTACTTGTACATAAGCTATGTTTTTGTAACTATAATTATGCAACAGTTCAATAAACATTGAGTGACATTGAATAAACAATACTGAATGACTTACATTTTAGACAGTTACATACTTTGTCTCTTTTTGCACCATCAACTAAAATAGTTCCAAACAGCAAACCTGTTGCGTGTCTCCAAGCAACACACAATAATGGTGTTTCCTTCCTGAATTAATGAGTTTTTGAACAAATCTGCTGAGTGAATAATTCAATGATTCACTCAGAAACACAGACTTGTTTTATTTATGGATTAATTCATGTTTTCGAAAGACTTGGTTGAGGAAATAAATAAATGATTCACTCATTAGTCCTAAAAGTGCCTCTCAACACTCAAATGGAGGATTTCTCGTTTCCTTGCTCCTCCATCCTCCATCCTGTGACCCTGAAACTGATCAAAGTTAGCATGAAGGACATCTCAATTCTCTAATTGCACCAAGAGGAAGCTAGGAACGAGGAGTGAGGAAGCTTCAAGGATACACAGATATATGCAGAAGTCTTTCTTATTGAAAAACTTGATGTGTATAAATTCTCCTCCCCTTTCACATCTGCCACAATAATTATAATTTATGTTTTACCACAGATTAAATAAACCATATCTCACATATTTCAACAAGGCATCTTGCTTTATTATTATTCATTATGAATTTCTTAAATAACCAAACTTCAACAACATAAGAGCAGATCCCTTCAGCACAGGTGATGACGATTTGAAGTGACGATCGATGTGATCAAGAATATAATACAAATAGGCCTAATATTTCATTCGATTCATCCGCCCTCATTTTTTTCCTTGCATCCTTTCCTCACTTCCTAAGGGACAGGAAGGAAAGGGAGCAAGGCAAGGAAACGAGGACACACAAATAAGAAATTAGAAGAACCCCTACAGTTACTTCGTTCATGAATGAATCAGTTGAATGAATGATTCAAATGACTCACACATAAAGACAGTCGTTAGTCGCCACCTACTGGCGAAACAATAACCTGCAGAAAGAGTATAGCATTCTGATATTTATACCTATAATCATACTGACATAATTATGAAGTAGTGCATTATTTAATAATAATTTTACAGATCATATTACTTTTCCAGGCAAAAAACATTTCCCCTACCCAAGTGTGATTAAATGCACAGTTGGATTCATGATCATGTGACTTTTCGTAAAAAAGGTTCTCAAACATAAGTTTTTTCTCAGAACACCACACTCAAATATAATGACATTGTTCACTGCGTTATTCAAAACCGTTGAATCTTTATCTCAAAATACATAGCTACCAATATATTCCAATTCCCGAACGAATGAGCCAGTCCTTTTTAATGAATCAAAATATTTGTTGCTCTTATTTCTTCACTTCTGCTGCTTCTCCTGCTTCTTCTCTTCTACCTCTCCTTCCATTTTGCAAATATCTTCTTTTGGGTCCTTCTATCTCTATACTCTGATCTTCACAATCTTCATCAGTTAGATAGCCTACAATACTCTGGATTTTTTTTTCTGGAGCAGTTTCTTAATTATTTTGACTCGCTTAACTTACTTTTACGACTTATTTAACATGAAATGAACCAAGAACTGTACTTTGTTGCATGTTTAGTACAGTATGTTGTACTTGTGAGTTGTTAATGTTAACTATGTTAACACTTTTTCTGTTTAGGAACCAAAATCAAATGTATTCTGTTGAATTAGTGTCAGTCTATGTGTTATGTGGTGCCACCTACAGGAATGTCTATGACAAGACAGACTGACTCCATCACACCACACAATAAATCTAGAGCATGGCACACACTACATCAGAAGTGAACATTTGTTTAGGGAGGACAGGCTGTCAGGGGGGGATTCAGGTGAAGACAAACTATGTTTGTGGATGGATTGAGTGGCCATTTATTTTGGTCATTAAGAAATCCATCCCTACTCCTAGCTAGGCCCATCAACCTCACTACCCACAGCTATTTATGGACCCTCTCAGAGTGCTTCTGTCATTCTCCTTCATGAAATTATCAGCATTTTCATGAAGGGAGAGGATGGGAAAATGCCTACACTTTCAGATCTCTCTCAGGGGAGGGCTGGATATCTGTGAATGATAGAATAGCTTTTGAAGAAATGATCCATCAGCACTCAGTTGCCTTTATAGTCTCCTCAGCAGAGGCTGTCTGTGATGTGGGATGCTGTCAGTGACTTTATATAGGCTATGAGATAAAAACATCAGAGGTTCGATTTTTGGATGTACATGAATGTATGTATACACAGAACACCCAGTCAAAGAAACACTGCTGACAACAAATAACATTGACAGAAACAGGTTATGCGTTAATCAATATCATTACTGGTCCGGTGCTTAACCCAACCTTACAGTAATGTATATTGTGTTAATAAAATTAAAACGTGATGCATTTATATATAAAGTGAGTACTGCACTGCATTCGAAACTAAATATCAAACAAGTGGCTTCTGAAGAATGATACTTTACCTTTAATATCATATTTTTATTACTTTAATTACTGTTAACCATATTCCCAAGATAATTTCATTTTTATGGATGTATAAAGTCTTTTAGCATAGTCTCACTATATTTGACAACCAGATTATGACTAAATATCTCTTTGTCATACATAATCAATATATATTGATTGTTATTTGTGTGGGCTTTTTTTTTTTTTTGTATTTCAATAGATACAGTTAGAGGCTGGATGAGCATGAAGTATGAACTCTAGTACCATCTGATAATGCAATACCAACATTTTGCCACAGGGAAGCAGTCTCTAATCGAAGGAGACAGTTTGGGGAGCTCAGCATTGCTTGTACTATTTAAATTACCATGACCAAAGGATTGGACCCTCTTTCAATAATTGAACTGATTTTTCTCTCTTGATCCTCTAATGGGCTGGATTGAAGCCAGCAGTCTGAATGGAGCAGATGCCAGATGGAATTCATCCACCCACTTCATATAGTGATCAGCACTAATGAGGAAGATGAGGATCATTTCAAATATTACGTGGGGCCACTGGTATTTTTCTTATAATCTGATTCTACATTCAAAGAAAAAAGTCAACAAATATAGATAATGCAAATTGGGTACTTCAGATGGTTTAATGTGATCCTATCTGCTTGTATAATGAAATTTAATGATCACTTCCAGGAGCCTTCCTTTATTGAAAACTGTCCATTATGTTCTTCTATTCTCATCTACCCACAACAAGCAAACAGAGTTGTGTGACAGTAATTCAGACAAAACGATGAGAGGAGACTTACCCTTGATGCCTGTCTACACAGCACTGAGTGTATTTAATTAACGTAATATATCACCATTTTTTTCTGAATCTCTACCCTGTTGTCAGATGGCTCTGTAAATGAGAAACAGATGTGAGGAACAAAAGAGCACTAAGGTAATTCTTCCTCAGAGAAGAGACTATGCGAAGAGCGGTGGGGAAATGATCCCATACAATGGATTAAAGTTAAATCCAAAGGCATGTTGTTAAACACCACATTTTTGCTCTCTTTCATCATTCATCTTTTAATACCTTAGATATGATATGTTTTTAAAATGAGATATGCAGAGATTTACTCATTGGAAACAGGGCCGGGTCTAGGGGGGGGCTAGGAGGGGCAATGCCCCCCCAGATTTCTCTTGTGCCCCTCCAACATCGCCAGGATACTTGTTTTTTTGTGATAGCACACAAAATGTACAAAATATATCAACACTAAATTAGTTACATACACGAATTACTAGAAACATTCTGCGGTTGTATTTTTCTGGCGGTTGTATTTTTCACATCCTTTTACAGTTCTCCCTCACAGACACGCTCAGCACTTCAGGTGCTCACACCATGCTAGAATTGCCATAATAACAAGATTTCAACTTGTAAAAAGCATTCATGTCCTCATCCACATCCTTTTCCTAAGCAGTTTTCCGAGACTTTTGCACACCTTATCTGATCACTTCTCAAGACAGCCATTGACAATCACATGAGCAGATGATATGCAGCTCCTTCATATGCGCACTATTCTCTATTTAAACGCGCACACACCGTTAATACATTGCTACACGATCATGGGACACTTGGAAATTTAGCTTGGAATTTTAAATATGTGTTTTCCAAGTCATGAAAAATCTCGAAAATGAATTTATTAAAAACAAAAAAAACAAAAATAGATGTAACTATTCTAGTAAAATATAAAATAGTTTTGCTCAGTTATGTTCAGCTCTAAAATATTCTATCAGCATATTGTGCTATTTGTTGAATAGTAACCTATTGTTTGATGTGATAACACCTTTTAGAATCTGCAAAATATCAATAATTTAAAAAATAAATAAATAAGTGAGATCAAAAAAAAAATTTTTATTTAGCTCTGCAACAAAAATGTATTATTATGAGATGTTAACATGTAGTCCACAATATATAACATCTGCCTTTACACAAATTAAGCAGTTCAAAAGTTGACATACACTTAAAGGATTAGTCCCCTTTTAAATAAAAGTGGGTTGTCTTCTTCCACTTTTAAATTTTACCATTCTTAAAGATTTAGAGTAAATCCAAAATTCTTTTTGAAAAACAGAAAACAATGGCTTTGTTTTAAGGAACTTACAGTAAATGAATATAACATGAACATGAACATTTTCCCAAATGAAAATATTGTTCAGTAGAAATTGAAAGTGTACATCTTCCATTATTATACCAAAAGTTATGTCATTTTTAGAAAATGAAGAAATCAAATTAATTGTAATTTTAAGCCATTTGTATGTTAGACCAAAAGTCTCTGAACAGTGTAATTAAACAGTTGTACTAACTAAACAGTCAAAAAACAAATGTACTGTTTCAATTTCAGAATCACAGAAAGTACTTTTGTGATTAATATTAAATCTGAAGCTGTTATTAATCAGAAAATATCTGAAAAATGGAGGAAACTGTTTAGTAGTTAAAAGGAGGTGGGAAGATCATATGAATCATAAATCATATTATGCTGCCCCACCAAGTTTTAAAAATGCCCCCCCAGTCACGCAATCCTAGAACCGGGCCTGATTGGAAATACCAAATTTCTGGTGACATTACTGATTTAATGCCAAACACAGTTTTAAGTGCTAAAAATTATGAATGATGAAAAGTATAAATATATTGATACATTTAAAAAAAAAAAAATTTTTATGAAACTGACACGTTTGTTAAACTGGAATCTGGAAGTGGGTGCAAACCAGCTGAGAATTTGCACTGTTTGGTCTTTATGCAGTGATTAACAGATACAGGAAAATATACTGGAATGGAAACTCACAATTATCAGTCTTGTACTGTTTAACTGCTTGTCCGTAGGCTATGTGTTTGTATTTATACAACAGTTCAATAAACAATAAGTTAATATTAAGTGATTTAACATTTTAGACCATGTCTGTTTTTGTATGTCCAGATTATATTCATACTATACACATTCACACTATATAGAACATACTTTTTTAGTGGTTGCTAAAAATTACTTATTCAAAATAAATACCTACTCAGGAGAGTATGCGATTTTGGATGCAGCCTTTGTCACAAATCGGTTGAATGAATGATTCAAATGACTCACTCATAAACAGTCGCCACCTACTGGTGAAAAGATGTAACCTGAAGAAAAAATCACTGAAATCCCCCTACCACTAATGCACAGACTGACTGTATCACTCTGTTCTGTATAAACACACATATAATAATAAAATGACACAATTAAGAAATATTAAAACATCCTTTAATATTAACATTTTTTGATCCCTGTACCCAAGTGTGAATAATGTACAGTTGCATAATTATGAGTGGTCTTAAGTTGTGTCCATGTCAATGGGCCTCAGTGAGCAGGGGGATTTGGGAGCTCTCTGGGGCTTGCAGAGGGCTGGCCAAATCAGAGACCACTGAACAGATCTGCTGTTTCTGCCCCCTTTCTTTATTCAGATTATTCACTTCACTCTCTCTCTTTTTCAGCTTCATCTGTGAGATCCGTTTCTTCACTACTGGGGCCTGTGAACACACACAGTAAAATCTAGGGCTGTCAAATAATAAATAAATAACGATTGCATTTTAATAAAATAATTACACAATATGCCTGATATATATTAGGGAAAAAGGGGGACTGTAGGATCCATAATGATCTCCCCTGAGGGGCCCCTATATGGTATAAATATAGTATGTAAATATTTGCCAAGAAATGCCCCCAAATGAAGATAATTCAAAGACATCACATTATTGTGGCAGACGAAAGTATCAAATAGATGCATTCTTGTATTTTGTCTGCATTTTTAATAGGTCTAACATGAAGCAAACGGGCACAGATTCATGATCCATTTATAGCACTGAGATTATGAGCTCAGGAAAGAACAAATTTGTTGTTGCTGCTAAAAATCTATTAATTGCACAGTGTGGAGTTTCTTTGTAAAACCCCAGGCAGCCTGTGGTAGACAGCATGGATTTAGACCATACATGTGTTCTGAAGATCAAACACACACACACACACACACACACCACTTATGAAGTCACTGATTCAAAACTAATCCACTGTTGCCATTGAGTGTACCTTTTCATAGCTTTCATTTGGTATACAGTTGTGATGGCCCACTCTTCCACTCCTTCTGCCCGTTCTCTCTGCACTAAGGCCCTGTAGAGAAAGCATTTATTATAGACGGCACTTGGGTGAACTATGAAGCCACTTAAAGGTGGCTCTCTACATAGAGACAGGAGAGAGATGGTGTGTCTGAAATGTTGAAAATGCATCCAACAGTGAGTAAATAAACCAATTAACTTATAAGTAAAAGCATCAGGGTCCCACAGACTTTCTAACTTGCTTTTATTTGTTGGATTGTTTATTTTTACAAACTTAGGGAAAAATCAGAATTGTTTTCTGTGGTAATCAACAGCCAGCTACAATTTTGGTCAGGAGCAACTTTTTGACGTGTTTTTTTTTTTTTTTTCTCCATCACAGAGTTAGTGTCAGTCAGACTTTCTCACTTTCTATGTGAGCTTGTATGTATGATACCCTATTATTTCTGTTGGTTACACTGCATTCCTGCTGGTTTCTCTGCAGCTGGATGATGCTTTCCTGTAGAGCCTGGTGAAGCTGGTCTGTCTCTTGTCTTTGAGCCTCCAGTTCTGCCTTCACACTCTCAAGCTCAGCCTGTGTCTGGGACCCCAGCACTTGTCTCTCTCTGAGAGAAAGACAGCACAGACGGACAAAACAAAAGCAAAAAATTTTCAGTTTTTAATATAATATAAAGCCATTACTCCAGTCAAATCCATATAATATGATGATTTGGTGCCCAAAAAGACATTTACTATCATCAATAATAAATAAAAACAAGTTGTGCTGCTTAATAATTTTACAAAAACCATGATACATATTTTATTTTGACATCAAACATTTTAAATGTATTTAAAATATACTGAGAAAGAGAGAGAGATAATTATTTGTCATGAGTGTGTGTTTTTCTGTTGTTTGCACCTGAGTGTGTGTATCTCTCTCTGGTTCTCCTGCAGCAGTAGTTGTTGCTGTTGGCTCTGGCTGTTCTGTAGTTCAAAGTGGGTTCTCACAAACTCCAGGTCTGTTTGTCTCATAGAGACTATGTGCTGTCTCTCATCAGAAGGTAGGTGCTTTAAACTAGCACAACCTGACAGGTCACCATCACTGAGCTCCAGAGCCTCACGCAGCACTTGCACTAGCTCCAGGTACTAAACGAAAGATAATAAATAATGATTCATTAATGATTCACTAAAACAAACTCAAAATAGAGCACTATCTCAGGGCCACAGATGCGCTTTTCACACAATTTAGTTTGAATTCGTACATGCCGTGTGTCACTCACTGTTTTCTCACTGAGCTCCAGAGCATCAGACATGTCCAGTCTGGCTGTACGCTCTCGTGCAGCCTCGGTCAGAGCTTCAGGGAATGCAAAACCACTCTGCATGTAAATAAGCACACTTAAACACTCAAAACACAAAAATGAACATGAATGACAGAGTCAGAATGTTAGAATTTGTCCCTCTTCTGCTTTAATGACAGCCGCACTTGAACTACACAAGTTTGGTTAAAACCTGATGATTATGTTCTCCAGCATGATTTGAGAATGATCCAAAAAGCATCTCGCGCTTCAATGGAATCAAGAACATTTGATGTTTTGTTCAAAATGATTCACATGGTCAGTGTCACAAATTTGTTTATTTGATTAATGACCTACAAATGGTGCAGAATTTTAAATATTTCTTGAATACTATCTTATAAGTATTTTTGCTTTACTTTCTATGACTGATCTGGATTCAGTACTGAAATATATATCAGTGAAACTACTACCACAGAACTGATGGATCCTCTCTGAGCTGCAGATCTCTGAAGCCTCTGAGCCTTCATCCAACCTTGCTTCTCTGGCTCCCCCTGCTGGGTCAGACGCTCTGTAAACCGCACAGAAGAAAATTTATATTGTAGGTTATTGTTGGCCTGAAATTAGATCAGATCAGGATCACCACGTCTAAAGGTTTGATCATTAGTTAAAAGGGATTGTAAGACTCACTGCTAGGCCACTTCTGTTCTAGAGCTCTGATTCGCTCCCTCATGTCACGTAAACCTTCCTGCTGGTGAAGTATCGCTTCCTCACGGCGATGACCTTTGTGTTTTGACCCCTGATTGATGACATCATTAGGAGCTGTCATGAGTGTCACATCCTGAGAAAACAACATCCATATAACAGTTAGCAAAGTGTCCATGTATGACCCCTTATTCTCCTTGTTGCCTTTTTTTTTTTTCTTCTTCTTTTTCTAAATTATT
>RJVU01041010.1:102623-233948 GCA_003731715.1 Anabarilius grahami | reverse complement strand
TTTAGATTTTTAATGGTAAATAAAAAAAAAAAAAGGGAATATTGTGAAATATTATTACTGTTTAAAATAACGGTTCTCTATTTTAATAGATTTTAATATATTATTAATAGATTTTTAATATATTTATTCCTCTGATGGCAAATCTGAATTTTCATCAGCCACTACTCCAGTTTTCAGTGTTACAAAATTAAAATAGAACATTTTTGTAACATTACAGATGTCTTTACTGTCACTTTTGATCAATTTAATGCATCCTTGTTGAATAAAAGCATTAATTTATTTTTAAAAATAATCTTACTGACCCCAAACGTTTGAATATATCCGGATGTGCTTTTTAGGCTAATATCAGGCATATTCTGTGCTTCTATGAGACTCATTCAACCATTATGTTTCAGTGTTATTAGTGTATTATTCAATAATTTTCAAAAAAAACATATCTTCTTTATCTTCATTTGTCTCGATTTTCCATAAAACGTCAAAAGTATAGATCATTTCAGTTTTGTAATGTTTGTCCAGTTTGTTGCCGATCTCACTCTAGTATTTCTTGAGGTTTGAAGTGGAACAAGGCTTGTGTTCTCCATCTCTCTGTATGCTGCTGCTTTACTTTTCAGGTCTTCCTCAGTTTGTCTAATACAAATAGAACAATATCTACTCAGAAACACATTCACATGTTGTGGATTCATTTAGCAGACATTACTTTGATAATTTTTTGTTTTATAATGCAAAGATAAGTTTGAGGCCATTGTATGTGTAATTTTTTTGGTCGTACTTCAGTTTTTCTCCCAGTTTCTTTGTTTCTTCATCTTTCTGTTCCACTAGTTGTGACATCATGGTAAGCTTCTGTGTGAGCATGCTCAGTTGGATCTTCTGGTCTACAACTAAAGCTTTATGACTCTCCAACTCCAACTTCTGCGGTTCACTTAGTTGTCCTGCACAGACAAACACTCGGTCAGAAACGCAAACACTAATACACACAGAGAATGCAGTTGTACTCGCATTGTGTTGCTTTTGCAGAACCTGTCATGTCAGAGAGTCGAGCATGAGCCTGGGCCAGGTCACGACTTAAGGCATTGATGATCTCATTCTGACTGACGACTTCCTGTTGGGATGAGACCAGAGATGCCCTGCAGGACAAATTAAATACTGTATGATTGATTTCTCACATACAAGAATATGAGTAGATTGAGTATGAGCAAAGTCCCTTTAAGACAAGTCATTTCACTCGGCGGCCATCTTTGAAACGCCTCTCGGGCATCCTGGGCATCATGCAATCTCTTTGAATGGGGAAACATCAAATTCTCCAAAACTGTTCGCCAACCTTACGATTAAATTTCATATTTGAAATCACCAATGAAATATAACAACAACCGGCTCATAAATTTAGTTTCTAAACGCTCGAATCATGACAAAAAAAACTGTTTTTTTCAGGCTGGATCAAGCTAATGCGCATGCGCAGACCTAAATGCGCGTCTCTTCGGAGGTGCGCGTCTGACTGTTTCTATAGAAACCGGTGATTCTAACAGCCGCTGAAGTGACGCGATGACTTTACCAGTCGGCGATTGGCTCTTATTTAGAAGGCGGGACTTATTCCGCCATATTGCGCGTTACACTTTCTCCCATTCAAAACAATAAGAGTGACGCGCTGGTGACGCGTCTTGTGTTATTCTATAGTCTTTGGTATGAGTATAGAGTACAGTATAGATTGTTTAAAGTCGGCATGAAGCGCGTGCAACAGTCTTTTCTTCCATATTGTGACGTGTATCCGGGTGAAACGGCTTCTCAAACAAGAAAACATGTAGGGCGGGACTTGATTTTGTCCATCGGGATTTGATTGGATCGTTGTGGTTTGCTATTGCTGTGATGTCATGTGAGTGACAGGTTGTCCCGCCCTCGCGCTAGTAAACTCATCATCAGAGAAGAGATGTCATTGCAAGAGGGAGGGGAAGTTATATTGATTAAAGATTGTGAGGGCACATGAATGAAAAAAATTATTTGCACATATAAATCATTTATAATAACTACTGCAATATTCCAAAAAAAAAAAAAATAGGAATTGTCAATTTCCATTTCATGATGACTTTAATGAAAATAATAAGACTTCTATTAAAAGAATAAACACAATATTTTATGAATAAATAATAATAACAACAAATTATGTATAGCTACACTGTCTGTGGTTATTATTATAATTTATTTAGAAGATTTTAGGATTTTGACTGTAATTGGATAGTAAAAATGGAAGGAGGTAGAAAGAGAGACATATTTGCTTCTACAATTTAACAGTGCCTGAACTATGAGATGATTTAAAGAGAGAGACATGGACTCTGTAATTAGTTATTGAGCAAGAGTTTCATAAATAATGCATGAATAAATAATGAACTTCATGCATTATGCGTTAACAAGAGCACACTGTATGGATATTATCCTGCTCACAGTGAATGTGACGACAGAGTAAAGAAATTGGTTTACAAAGTAATGTGCAATATATAAATTGCTAACGCTACAATCTTACAAGCTGTTGCAACTGGTTTCGGGGCAGGCCTAATGTCTAAATACTTAGAGTAATAATATACAACATAGTTTTTGGATGATGGGTAATGCAATGATGGTATTCATGGGAGCTCTATTATACCGGAGGGATGTTATGGTTTGATCCAGTTCCTCATTTTCCTGTTTTTCTGATGTGTAAGACGTGATGTTGCTTTCAAAGCCCTCCAGTCTATCGAGCGCCACTGTGGAACAAGTACAACAAAGGTACACATGATAATGAACACAGAACACATGTAGGACACATGAAATCTGTTGCACAAATTAGTTCTAATTAGGAACCTAAGGCTTTTGAGAAGCTCCCCTCTATGTGTAACACATAAAACTGCAGCATATCAAAACAATGTAAAACAAATGTGTTTCTGTGAGCTTAAGCTAAGGCAAACAGTCCAAATGTCACAAATTTGCTTATTTTAAATAGTGATCTGGTGATCATAATGTTTATTTGTTTTTTATTTATATATTTTAATTGAGTTTCAATTAAATTATGAATATTTTTGGACGTGTTTATGAATAACAGGCTGTGCTCACCTTTGAGTTGGTCCTTCAGTGAGTCTCTCTCCTCCTCCATCTCTCTCCATCTTTCCTCACTCTGCTGGGCTTTGTTTATTTGTGTTTCCATTGCAACAATGGTGAATGCGTGCTGTCGCACCTGCTCCCTGTACTCCTCTACCTCGACCCTGTGTTTCTCTCTCTCCTCTTCAGCTCCTCTCTGCAGGGCCTTCGCCTCTCCCTCCTCACACTGCTTCATCTTCTCATTCCTCTCCTCCTCTTTGAGATGTAATTCACATAGTGTTTCTTTCAACTCTGCCTCTCGTATCTTGGCTTCTTCCATCTTGGTTTGCCACTCAGCCTTGCGTGTCTCTATCTCCCTGCGCAAGGAACTCTTGGAAGGCAATAAAGTAATAGTCATGTTACTTTTTTATCAGTGTGGTTCTATGTCACATGAAAGCCCATTTCCATCATATAAGAAAAAAGTAAATCTGAAATTTAAATCTTTAAATTTACCAAAAATGCTTTCTCTCTTAAAGGATTAGTCCACTTTCAAATAAAATTTTCCTGATAATTTACTCACCCCCATGTCATCCAAGATGTTCATGTCTTTCTTTCTTCGGTCGAAAAGAAATGAAGGTTTTGATGAAAACATTCCAGGATTATTCTCCTTATAATGGACTTCAATGACCTGAACCAACTTGGAGGCCATTGAAGTCCACTATAAGGAGAATAATCCTGGAATGTTTTCATCAAAACCTTCATTTCTTTTCGACTGAAGAAAGAAAGACACGAACATCTTGGATGACATGGGGGTGAGTAAATTATCAGGAAAATTTAATTTGAAAGTGAACTAATCCTTTAATCCTCATCGTCATCCCATGTGAGACATAAAAAAATGCTTTGGTAAATCATAATTATGAGATAAAAAGTCAAAATTATGACATACTATGTCATAATAAAAGTCTGAATTATGACAAAAAGTCATAATCATGACATCAAAGGCAATTTTATAATTATGACTTTTTAAATTAATAATTATGACCTTTTTAACTCGTGATTTCAATGTTTAATGTCATAATTGACAGAATTAACAAAATATAATTGACAATTGATTTTTATCTCCTAATTATGACTTAATATCTCATAATTTCAACTTTTTAAGTATTAATTATGAGTTAAAATTAAATAACCAATATGGTCATGTGCTAGAAGAAATACCAAAATTATGATATGAAAGTCATTATTATGACTTTAAAAAGTCTAAATTATGAGATTAAAAAAAATCATAATTATAAATTAAATAAAGGTAAATCAAATGTGTCTTTTTTGTCATAACAATGATTAACCAATATTTATGTAATTATGATATTATTATTTTTTATGTGGTGGAAATGGGTTTCAATTTGTGTCAAGAGGAGAAGCAAATATCCAATATGGCTATATGCTGGGAACTAACACATATGGGAAAATACTTTGGAAACTAGAGTCTCAGAAACCAGAAGAAATATAGAGATGCAGCACGTGTTGAGATTTGAGGTCAGTGTTATTTCATTTTAGGGAATAAATTCAACTCTTATTTTTAACTCACCTCAGTTTGTCTCACTAACTGTAGATCAGCCTTGACCTCTTCCAACTGTCGCATTAGTGTGTTTTTCATCTCTCTCTGTCCCTCGGCTGCCTGCTTTATTAAAAGGTCAAAGGTCAGTAGAAACTTCAGTGAAACAAAATTTTATAGTAAATTCAATTCATTAAATAAATCTAGTCCATTAGCTTGGAGTCAATTCTCTGGAACACTTTCAATAATATATGAATTTCCATTAGAACTGGGACGAGTTTGAGAACTGAAAAAGCTAAATGATCCCTCAAGAGGTCTGTGCCTCAGAAACCACATTTTGGTGTTTTTGAGAGAGAAAGCAGCACCTGAAGTTTCTCCAACTCAAACTGCTTTTGCGTGAACTCCAGCCCGCTGTGAAGATCTCTGCTCTGCATCTCTGTCTCCTGAAGCTTCTGCATCTCAGACTTCAGTACAGAAAAAAAAGACAGTCATGTTTCTTAAAAATTATGAAATTGCTCATTTTCTGATTATTTAACTGATTTTGCTGCAATACCTTTAGATTTGTGAGCTCTAATTGGATGTCCGTGTGGTCCTGGCATAAAATCTGTAAGGCACCTGATACTCCTAGACAAAACAAATGACAACAATAATTCAGACTACTTTTCTGTAAAATGCATCAAAATTTGTAATAATATATAGTAAATTCAACATCACTTAGTTTTTCAAACCCAGTTCTGCTAAACTTTCTGTGTCTTACCTCCAGTCTTCATTGAGACATCAACCCCTGCTGCCTGTAACATCTGAGCAGCATTTTGCAGTACTGTGTGCAAGAGCTTCAGTATAATCAGCGAATGCTCCTGAACCCAGCTGAGCACAGGACTCAAATTCATATCCTGCAGCCTAGATATTTCCATCTGCACTGTGTCCGCAATGCATGCATTTTGTACTTGACTCTATATACAAATGCAAAGATATATTATATAGCTGTGCAACATGTTATGCATTGCTATAACACAAACATACAACATTACATGGCATAATCAATGTTTCCACCTAATACCTGACACTCTTGCAGTCTGGCTCGAAATTTCTGGGTCTCATCCAACATTTTCTTCTGTGTGTGAGCTTCCTCTTTGAATTTTGTTTTAAAGTCATGCACTTTGGTTTTGTACACCTCCATCTGTTCCATTAGCTCTGATAAACAGTCCAACACCTCCAAAATCGGAATCAAACATAAGGTTCATCCAACAACAACAACAACAAAAATCACACCCTCATGACTGTCCAAATCTGCATGACTTTTTTCCATGGAACAAAAAATCCTGGTCACCCTTTTCAACATAATGACAGAGAATATGGACTGAAGTTGTAAAGCTCAAAAAAACATAATAAAATAAATGTGGTCTACCCGACTATATCTATTTCTCAATGACACTTTTTTATTTTTAGAGCTGCTTTACAGCCGAATTGAATTATATTTGCATCAGTGAATCTTTATTTTCCTGCTGTTCACAGTAAAGCTCCTTTTAAACAATCTGTATTGTATAAAGCGCTCTAAAAATAAAAGTGACTTGACTTGACTCAATTACGTATATCCTTCTCTCGGATGTATTTCTATTTCATTTCTACCCTTACAAAAAATAAGTATACTATTTATATAAGTTTATTTTATTAAGTGTATTTAAGTAAAGTATATTTTAAGTATACTTCATGTAGTAAGTATACTAATATCAGTATACATGTAGTATACTTGTAAGTGTACTATTTCAATACTACTTGGGACTAAATTGGCCCACTTTTTAGTGTATAAAAAAGTGCTTTTAGCTAAGTATACTTTAAGTGTAACAGTAGTAAACTTTGAGTACATAACTAATTTACAACTACATTTTTTTGTTTGTACTGCAACTATACTACAAGTGAACTTATAGTTTGCTAGTTAAATTCTCTAAGGCTGCCCACTTAGAGAATGGCCACAATGGCTGCCCACAATGGCTGCCCACTGCTCCGGGTGTGTGTTCACTGCTGTGTGTGTGCACTTGGATGGGTTAAATGCAGAGCACAAATTCTGAGTATGGGTCACCATACTTGACCACATGTCACATGTCACTTCACTAAGTACATTTTCTAGTTTACGAAGTACATTTTGAAGTACACTACACTTTTCTGTCAGTATGAGTCAAGTATATTTAAGTGTATTTTGTAAGTATATTTCTGAGAAGTACTTAAAAAGTAGACTGAAAGTATACTTTCTTATGATTAGTTTTAAAGTTATAGCACACTTGAATAAACTTCTTTTTGTAAGAGTATGCATGTGTACTGTCATGTGACACCATATTAAAAAGTATTTCCAAACTAGTTTTCTATGACATTTGAAGCATCAACATAGAATTTATGCCTAAGTTAACAAAATATTTTGTTGACATTTGCAAAAATGTATAGATAATTAGCATTTCCATTACCTATATCGGTAAAATTGTTGATGCGCTAATAATTTTTTTACAAAAAAAAAAAAATCTTTGGATAGAAATTTGGCTTCTGATTAGCTTGAAATATTTTTATTCGTACCTTTTGGTCTGATTCTTTGTCAGAAACACATGCAGTCTTGACGATCTGGTCGCGAAAACTGTCAAACTTTGAAGAAATTTCAGATACGTTATTGTAATAGACATCAGAGTCGCCTTGCCAGACTGCTGTTCCTGTCTTGAGTTCACTTACCCTTGACTGTGTGTGTTTGAGTTCTGCTAATACTCGTTGTTCTCTCTGCTGTGTCTCCTCATGAAGCTGCTTCAGTCTGTCTATCTCTGCCAGCAGAGAAGCCTGTTCCTACAGTGCACATCACACATGAACATAGACTACATGGCATCAGATTCCATAAGCTGGCATTACCTGGCCCAGTGGTCTAATGGTTAAGACATCAGCCTCTGGAGCAGTCATGCCAACTATTTTCAATGGAAGGTAAAAAAAAAAGGCATTAAATGTCACTAGATGATGTAATGTGCCAACTGTCGGCAGTTTACATCTGTTTCCTCTTCTAATCCGTGTTTACATACTGTAATTGTAATATAATATATAGCCGTACATACAATAAAGCTGTTCTCATTTACACAATTTTCTGTCAGACAACAGAACGTGTATGATATAGTGACTGACTGCATGTTAACTAGCAATCCAAAAGGTTGCCAGATTTGTTGCTAGTAGCGTTTTTTCTGAAAAGTCGCTAATCTCACTGTGTGGAGTTCAGTACTAGGTGTAAGTGAAACCAAAAACTCACTTTCTTGAGGGATTCTGCCTCACGCTGCCTGGCAAGTAGCTCATTCTGATGCTTCTGGGTGTCTTTCAACTTTTAAAATAGCACCAAACAAGATAAATTGTTATTTTTATTTATAAAAAAAACTTTAAACCATCAAAACAGCATCATTAAAACATAAGTGCTAATGCAGGAACCTTGTCCATCATGCTTGTGAGCTTGGCTTCTTTGTGTCTCACATCTTGTCTGAGCTTGTCCACCTCAGTTGCTAGTTTAAGAGCCTGTTTCTCTCGAGCAGACACATCGCTCTGCAAACTGCTAATCAATGCTGAGTCAAAAATTGAAATAAAACAAAGAGTGACTAACTGCTCAGATCTAACAGGATGGTGCCTGTACACAACAAATATGTTATTGATAATTTCACTACAACAATATAACATAAATCAGAAGAATTTTTATATATTTTTGAAAGTCTTTTATGCTCATCAAGGTTGCATTTATCCAATCAAAAATACAGTAAAACAGTAATATTATAAAATATTATTTCAATTTAAATCAATTTTTTATTATTATTATTATTATTATTATCATTTATTCCTGTCATGGCAAAGTTGAATTTTCAGCATCATTACTCCAGTCTTCAGTGTCACATGATCTTTCAGAAATGTTTTAAATATGCTGAGTTGGTGCTCAAGAAAATGTTCTTATTATCATTAATGTTGAAAACCATTGTGCTGATAAATAATTTTTGTGGAAATGTGATACATTTTTTCAGGATTCTTTGATTAATAGAAAGTTCAAAAGAACAGCACTGAACAGTAGTATATATCAAAGACACTATAAAAATAATACTATTGTATATACTTAAAATTGTACTGTTACACATACAAATTATATACAACAATATCATAATATATCGTAACATATATCATAAAAAATTACCAATATATCATTATTCTTTTCACATTACAATAATGTGAATGATCCACATATGTCACCCCTATAATATCATCATCATACAGTACCTGTAGATGATTTTTTTTCATTCCTCAGTTTATTCATCTGTTCTGATAGACTCCTGATCTTCTGATCTCTCTCTGTAACTGCCTGTCCGAGCATCTCTCCAGAACATCTCTGAAGTTCCAGCATCTACATCCATTAAAGAGATGAATCTTACAATAGTGCATGGCAGTTAATAATTAAATAGCACATGAAAGATTTTTGATGGGTTTTTTTTTAGAGAGAAGGCATAGCTTCATCAAATAAATGTGCCTCTCTAAAATTAATCTTAAAACATAAAATAAATAATGAAACTTGAAACATTACATTAAATAACTGGTATTTATGCTAGAGTGCATGCTTTCTCATGGACCAGTGGCCTTCTGGGTAAGACTCAGCATATGGCACTGGAGATTGTGAGTTCAAGTCCCACCTGGGTCGTTGCAGTATGTATAAGAGATTTCCTGTTTCTTTTTTGAGATGGAGATGAGATGTTTTCTGTATTCACATTCTTGTCTTGTCTTAATCCCAGATTTAGTAAATGTAAATTTGCTGCAATATTAATTAAATTGTAACTCAAACAGCAAGAAAAAGGCACTTTATTTGTATCATGAAATCAATCCTGCAGTCTTTGTATTTGTATATGACTGAATATGCTGCTAGCAATTAGTTGATTTGAAGGCTGATATTCGTAAATTATTCTTACACTCCTTCAAGGTAGGCATGATCCAGGTGGGACTTGAAGCCACAATCCCCCGCTCCTGAGGCTGATGCTTTATCTGTTACACAAAACAGTCACAAAACAGTAAATAATGTAAAGTGCAAAGTAACAAAGCAGACACCTGCTCCTTTAGCTGCTGTATCTGATCTTTCTTCTCTTTGATGTCACTCTCCAGGCAGCGAAGTCTGTGTGTGACATCTGGATCACCCTGCTTCTTCTGAGACAGCTGGAGCTTGAGAGCTGACACTTCCTCCTTCAGGGCCACAATCACATCATCCTTCCTTTGGGACTCATCCTCAAAGCACACAGACACACGAAGATGTCCCTCTCCAAGCCGATGCAACCTCTCTTCCTGAGAAAGAACATTATCAGTGCATTTCTTGAGCCTTTTAGTACTGTTTGAGTAGGCATAACAATGGCATGGATGTTCCAGCATGCAACACTAGTGTTTTTTAACAGGATGTTACGCTCACCTCCTCCAGTGGCAAGGAGTTAATGCTTTGAGAATTGTGAGGCTGTGTCTTACTTCTTAGATAACATCCTTTCCCTGTGTTACCACTCCAGCTTCCTGAAAAAAATAAATGCATTCATTTTGAAATAAACTGTTGCCTAAACTCTTTCCCATCAGTTTGGTCCAGTGTTATTTTAGTGGTAGTTATATAAGTAGTAGTTTTACTTTTATTAATATTTTGAATTCATTTTTATTTTTATATATTTTTTTTAATTTTTACTTAATTTTTTGTCATTTATGTGCTTGTTTTTTTATATATATATATTATTATTTAGATTTATTTTTATTTCAGTTTCAGTTTTACTTTAGTTTTATTTATTTTTTTATTTCCAGTCAGTCATCTTAATGCTTTAACTTCTAATTCAAAATCTTCTCATTTTTGTTTGTATGTTTTTCATCCAATATTTCTCATTTATTTTATTTCAGCTAATCAATGCTGAGTCAAAATGCTTACGCTAAGTTTCAATTAACTTTTTTTTTAAATAGTTGAGCATAATAATAACCCTGATTTGGGAAAGTCTCTAAACTAAGAACTAATAATTATCTAATCTAATCTTTTCAAACCAACATTTTTATTGGTTCATTATGGCCATTGTCTTCCTATTTGGGATCATGAAAATAAGGTAACACTTAATTTTTTACTTACAAAATTATTATTTTTTTTAATTAACTGCTACCTGGTCTGCTAGACTGAGTTTTGCGATCAGGTGTATTTGGACCCCGTTTAGACCCAGCACTCATGGGGCGAGGTCTGGTGGGAGGGTGGGGTGAAACAGAAGGGGTCCGAGCTTGCACCCAGGCCTGGGGAATGGGAGACTGGGCAGCCAGAAGAGGAAACTGTTTAGGAGTGAGACAAAAAAAAAAAAAGTATTCTATATAAATATTAGATTGACATTTATTATATCACTGTTTAATATAAACTTGAATTTGTAGGCACCTACATTGCAGGTATTTATGATGATTTATGAACTTGAACTTAAGTCAGTATAAAATGCTACTGAAACATACAGTATAAACAAAAAGACACAAATGTAATTTCTCTTATATGTTCAAACATCAAAATATTTACTGATTTCTCGCTGTCAATGGAGAGCTCATAGGTTGGTCCTCCGTAGCCAAAGTGAAGCTGGTCTCCCGGAGAGAGGCGGACAGTGGCGTTGTGTATCCGGCAGTCATTGACGTAGGTCCCGTGGGCAGAGTTTAAGTCACAAATAACATAGCAGCTGTCCGCTTCACACCAGTCAATAGTGGCATGACACTCATCCACCCCACTATTCTGAGTATGAGATGAGACACACTTAAAAAAATGTTCTTTCTAGTGATGTGTCTAGTGGGAGTCAGAATGTCATATCCACTATCAGATCATCATCTCATCAGGTAATATAATTAAAAGTCAAATCAATAACCCAGTGAACTGACATACTAAGTGGACACACCTTGGAAATAAATAAAGTTGAATACCTGTAGACAGAGGTCAGAGTCTTTGTGTCTTCCTATAGCAGTTCTTTTGGGTTGGAGTTTAAATACCCAGTTTAGAGTTTTGAGGTAACCCCTCATTTCAACCTGAAGTGCAGAGAAAACCTTCAATTGGCATTCAACCTTTACTGAATGTCTCCGTATCCGTGAAAACCTCGGTAACGTGCAGAACATAACAGGCACCAGCATTATAATGTAGATTGCAATGATTGTCTTGACAACTCACCAGTATGAGTTTTCATCTGAAATCGTCCAAACTGTGTACTATCCTGCTGCTCATGGGTATATTACTTGCTGTCTCTGACAACAAGGTTGTGTACGAGTGTCATGGTAACGTCAAGGGCCGTGGAGCCCCGCCTCTGGGCGAGCAGACGTCAATCTTCTACCGTGATAACATTGACGGTCTGGTGCTTGCAGGTTTTCAAAATAAATGATAGTATTTTTGTATTTAAGTCCTTTTTAAAATATATATTTTATGCACTTATTATTTTATTTCTGAATCTCGTTTTATGCTAACATTACTTTTTACTGGCTTTTAGGTTGGTTCGAACTGTTTAAGGAATTTCTGTCAGACTAACGTTCATTTCACGAGTTCACACCTACAAATAATCAGATAGTAAATAGTATGCGTATGGCGTGCTGTCCGAGGAGAGGGCTTCGAGCTCGGTATTTTGGCCCGAACCCAGAGTACTCCCCCCGTTTTCTGGTTTGGAAAGTAACCAGGCAAGTGTGAGGAGACGGGGTGGTGGAGGGATGCTGTAAAACTGTCGAGGAATATGGGTGAGTCGACTGTGTCGATACAGGGCTCAACGCTAAGGATTTTTTCTACTGGCCCGGTTGGGCCAGTGGTTCTAATTTTTACTTGCCCTGCCAACATTTTCACTGGCCCCACAACAAAAAAATTATAAAAGTAAAAGACAAGAAAAATGGGCTTATAAAATTAGCATAGTCATTGTTTTCGTTTGTCTTTGTTACATTTAACCTAAATAAATAGGGTTATGACACCAAAAGCTATTAACTTATATTTTAAATATTGTTAGACAAATAAACAGTAAGTAATAAAATAGTAACAAATAATCAAATTACGAGTAATAGCACAAATAAATACAACAGAACAAACATATAAATGAAATAAATGGTGCTTTTCAAGTTTTTCATGGAGGTTTAAATGAGATTTTCAGGTACAAAAATTGTAATCTAATGTATAACTATAAATAGAATAGATTAAACTTTATTAAAGTTAATTAGTCAAGACAGATGCATAAAAATGTTTAATGTTGAAAATATAAAACGTTAAATACTGTTATTAGAATTTTTTTTTTTTTTTAAAGAAGACAATTTAAATGTGAAATTAAACCCGCCAGTAGGTGGCAGGGATCCACTGTTAATGAGCGAGTCATTGAGATTCAACCGATTCATTCAAGCGGCTGATTCATTCAGGAACTGTTGCTCAGAGACGCAAAACAATTCTGTGGACTTTGGAACAATTTTCGTTGGCGAAATACAGCGAAACAGACGATTTGGTGTCTAAAATGTAAGTCACTTGATATTAAGTTCTTGTTCATTAAACTGTACGCTATAATCAATATCACATTTGTAATCATGCTAATATTTGGAGAAAAACGGCGCTCTTTGTGTAATATTGGATAACTATAACAAATTATATAAATATAAAAGATATACTGGGGCATTTTTGCCCCTTATCTTGAATTCTGGGGCATTCTAAAGGCATTTTAATAGACTAAATCACGCGCAGTGGTACACTCTAAATATGCACGCGCACTAGTCTAACCTACTAGACTACATCACGTAGTGTACGCGTGCACTCAGTGGGTGTGTTTGTTTTTTGTAAAGTGAAGACATACTCGATAATATCACTCGATAGATCGTTAAATCAACAATTACGATATCATAGACGATATATAACACACACCCTACAGTACTGTCCCGAGCATCGCTCACACGTTCATCGGGCAGTCCTTTATTGTCGAGCCCTGCTATATATATGCTTTCACTCATGCTGATTGGGTAGATATGTTGATTACTGATTGCTAACAGCTGGCTGAAATGACGTGATGATCAGTCAGATTATTTGCTCCTCGCGAATTTTGTTAATAAAACATAATTTTCTGTCGTCCGAAAGCGAATGCATTTGGCGGTGTGAGGTAACTATTTTAAACACGTTTTAAACAAAACACAACATTTTTGAAATATTTGTGAATTGTAAATCTATAGATAAGTTTCCCGGGCACTTCCGGTTTACTTCCTGTTTCTGCCAAGAATTTCCGGCGCAGGCTGAGTAGTGGTGCAAAAATGGCGTTGGAATGGCAACATTCGACCGAAAAGCTTGTTAAAAATGGTGTTTTGACCATTCCGCATCCAAGTAAGGTAACATCATGGGCTGACAACATGTCGATATGTAAATGAAGTGATACAGTAGGCCTGGAACTGGTCACCGTGATTTTGCCAAGACATGTTGGAACAACATTCCAATCAACCAATCAGATTTGAGGGATGAGTTTACAGTTTATGTCAAGTTTAGGCTTGCAACTATGGAGGACCAGAAGTGTCACGGAAATAGTAATACAGCGTATCATTAACTAACAACTAATACAATAAAAATGTGCATTAATAAGTGTTTACAAATTAATTAATTAATGAATCTAAAAATAAATAGATTAAATTGCAAAGTAATTCATTATTTATTTTTAGATTAATTAATTAATTTGTAAACACATTTACTAATGCAAATATTTATTGTACAATTAGTTATTAATTAATGATATGCTTTATTACGATTTCCGTGACACTTGTGGCCCTCCATATGCAACCAGGGTTAGGTGTTTCTGCATCAATGCACCTATCTTTCCCCTCTGATTTTAGGAATAATTTATGGGTAGGATTAGGTTTAGGGGTAGGAATAGGGTTAAGACTACATTTTCAGACCGGAATGTTGTTCTAGGATCAACAAAATATGTTGATCCAGGAACATGTCTTACTTGGCAAAATCACGGTGACCTGCTCGAACTATGGTTTCCTCCGCAGTTCTAACGTTATAATCCGCTAACCTTGACCCACAGCACATTTAGCTGATGAATTATCTAAATTAGATATTTAATTGGAAAAATGTATTGATTAGGCCAATAATAACATAACCACAACAAGAAGAGGATTAAATAATGCTTTTTAATGTTTTTTTACTTAAAGCCAAGAGTCAAAAGAAAGAGTTTTTTAAGAGAAATTTATTGATTCCACATTTCGTTGTTGTTGTTGTTTATGATGATGATGATGATGATGATGATTTTGAAGTAACCACACCTTCCACACTTTAATAAGAGGTCATCACCTGAAAAATAAGATGCCGGTTTAAATATCTAATATGTCTTAAATTTATGTCAACAAAAAGATGGTGTGTGCTCAGAAAAAGACCAACAGTTTTGTAAAGTGTACTCACTTTATTGATCCAGGAAATGTAGCCAGACACACGGGTGAAGACGGAGGGCTTCTTGGAGTAGTTGCAGCCCAAGCTGGAGCCAAAACTCACAATGCCGTGAACATCCCAGGTCCCGTCACTTCTCTGGCAATTCAGAGGGCCACCAGAATCACCCTGCACCAGTGAGTAAGATTACATCATTTGGATGCATGTTCACACATGCTGGTTATTAATAATGAAAATAAAAATATACACACTCATTAGGGACAATGACAAACACTATAAATAAAACGTGTTCATCAAACCCACATTGCAGCTGGACACAACTCCATCTCCACCAGCGCACACCATGAGGTTGGTCACGAGGTTGCCCCACCAGTCAGACCTAGTGCAGGTAGCGTAGTCCACAACAGGGAGCAGAGCCTGCTGCAGGATATCAGCAATGGGACCATTGGCTGAAGAAAGAAAAAGCAAAAAGGTTTTGCTTTGTTTTTTTGCTTGAAAATAAGTAAATACCATTGCAGTGGAAACGCACTTACTCCAGAGGCGTCCCCATCCAGTGACGTAACAGGAGTAGTTGTGAGGCAGGACGCTGCCAGAAGCAGGCAGGCAAGCAGGTGAGATCTTGTCGGTGAAAGTCACTGAAGTCGACAGCTTGATCAGGGCAATGTCATTGCTGAGAAACACACAAATGCATCAAAAAACACTCTTAGATTAGATGTCTAAACCCCTACACTACCAGTCAAAAGTTTTTTGAATTACTTAGATTTTTTTTAATGTTGAAAGAAGTCTCTTATGCTCACCAAGGCTGCATTTATTTGATCAAAAATACAGTAAAAACAGTAATATTGTGAAATATTATTACAAATTAAAATGTATTTTATCATTTGAATTTTTTTTTTTTTTATTGTTCCTGTGATGGTAAAGTTGAATTTTCAGCATCATTACTCCAGTCCTCAGTCACGTGATCCTCTAGAAATCAGTCTAATATGCTGATTTGGTGCTCAAGAAACATTTCTTGTTATTATCAATATTGAAAACTGTTTTTGCTGCTTAATATTTTTGTGGAAACTGTGATACACTACCATTCAAAGTTTGGGGTAAGAAAGAAATGAATACTTTTATTCAGCAAGAACACATTACATTTATCAAAAGTGACAGTTAAAACATTTATAATGTTCCAAATGATTTTAAATAAATGCAGTTTTTTTTTAAGAATCCTGAAAAAATTGATCACAATGTATCACAAAAATATTAAGCAGCAAAACAGTTCTAAACACTTAAAATAATAAGAACCATTATTAATAAATGAGTACCAATAAAAACTGAACACCAACTCAGCATATTAAAATGATTTCTGAAGGATCATGTGACAGTGAAGTCTGGAGTAATGACTGTTAAAAATGCAGCTTTGCCATCACAGGAATAAGTTACATTTTAAAATATATTAAATTTATTTTAAATAATCTCAATTAATTTAAATATCTCACAATATTACAGTTTTTTTTGTATTGTTGATAAATTAAATGCAGCCTTTGTGAACATAAGACGTTAAAAAAAACTTAATTATTTCAAACTTTTGACCAGTAGTGTACATTAAAACTGATGAGGAGGACCAACCGGATATTGTAGGAGTCCCAGTTCTCATGCACGATAATCCTGGAAGGAGAGATGGCGAGAGAGCCGGACTCACTGCCGAGGGCCAGGTTGTGCTTGCCCAGGTAGACTCTGTAAGTTCGGCTGCTGCTTGGCAAAAGTTTAAGACATAGTTTTAGTCCATCTCACATTGCAAATTAAGGAAACATTCATTGCATCCCTTTTATGCCAAAGAGAACAGTGCAGAACATGTGTCATGACGCCTATTTTGACAGAAGGAGCAATGTACCCAATGCAGTGAGCAGCAGTCAAGACCCAGTCCTTGGAGATCAGGATGGCACCACAGGTGTGATAAAAGTTGGAGCCACTCTGGTACTGGAGAGACACCTGAAATATTGAGGAGGTAAAGAGTGTTGAGCTGGAGCTCTTTTTATTGCATTTAGTTATAGAATCAAAATTATTTCAAAAATAGCATTGCTGTGTTTGTAATTACTATTTGATGGCAGAGTGCTTTAGGATGAGAATAATGAACCATAGCTTTCACAAACCTGCCATGGCCAGCTGTTTGCTTTAACATCAGTTCCACCCACCACCCTTGAGACAAGAGGTTTATAGGTGGGCTGCCCACACCCGTAGGCTGTTTCAAGACAACACAAATGATAAATTACTTGTCTGCTCAGGTTTTTTATCTGCAATGCATGTGAATGTGAAAGGTATCCCTTCTCATTCCAATGCTTAAAAACCAAAAAGAATTTCTGAACTCGTTTTAGAGTTTAGAGTGAACAAATGATCATCTTACCGCCAGCAATGAACAGAGCCAAGATTAACAGTTTCATGATGCCTGATTGGAGTGGCTACAAGCAAACACCCATCACTTATATACAGTAACCAGGGTTGCCAAGTCCATGGTTTTCCCGCAGGATTGGGCTATTTTTAATCTGACTTCGCAGGTTGATTTTTTTTTTTTTCCCAGTCGGTTAAAGGTTGATTTGACTGAAATGCTTGTATTGAGATATTTTACCCATTCTACACTCTAACAGTGATACATCTGTGCTATATATGATGAGTTTTGCGATGAAGGGCACACAGTGACTGTAAACTATGTATTTTAGGTATGGGGGTGGCATATTTTGAGTTTTGATATTTGGGATTAGATCATTGGACTAGTGTTCGGATACTTTTGATTGGCCATTTGACTAGTTTTGTTACGCAGACCTGGCAACCCTGACAGCAACTAACCTCTACCTGGACAGCTCTACAGGCAGTTACAATTCCTGTTGCAATGCACCGATAGCATTCCAGTATCATTTAGCCTTGTAGATAAACATCCCAAAATACCAGTTATCTTACAGGTTTTATAAATGCGGCCTGTGAAATGCACAGATGACATGCTGATATGAACAGTAATCCCTTGCCAAAGCCAGATGGCCGTTTGTGCTTCACAAACACTGCATATTTAAGGTGTTTGTTTTTTTGTTTTGTGTTTTGGGATTTAACTATTAATATACATTTGTGACAAAACCTGTCATGTCTTTTGGATTGGGTCTTGATCGAAAAACAGTACTTGACGTATACATGCAATTGGTGAAAATTAAAGGAAGAGAAAAAACTATAAAAAGATGATTCTGCAGTCAAACTAAATGTGAGAACAAACCTTCAACATGTTAATCAACAGCAAAATTACTTTTAACTGATTAGATTATACCCTGTGAAATATTAAGTTCAAGGTGCACCAGAAAGCTACTTTTTCTGACTAGTTTTTCTCTAAAGCAACCATTCGTTTCAAAAGACAAATTGAGAGTGAATTGACCAGTATATAAACATGAAGTTTGTGCTCTTGGCCGTTCTGATTGTTTGAGGTAAGAAATCTTGAAGACTGATAATATAGTCTGATTAATATTTTTATTTTATTTATGGTAACCATATGGAGAGTAGTATAATTATAAATTCTCATAAAATGTATATGGGTCAATGACAAATTGGAGTGCATGAAAGGGAATCTTTTTAAAGGAGATTTAAAACTAAAAATCTAGTGCAGAACATGTGTCAAGTTCTTAGAAATGCACTCATTGTATTCATTCTTTGGTCCCACTTTATATTAGGTGACCTTAACTTCGATGTACTTTTTTTTATGTAAGTACAATGTACTTAGTGTTAATTTTGTATTGCAAAACACTTTTGCTGCTATTGAGGTGGATACGGGTAAGGTTAGGGACAGGTTTGGTGGTATGGGTAGGTTTAAGGGTGGGTTAAGGTGTAAGGGTCAACAGTATAAATGTAATTACAGATGTAATTACCTGCAGGTATTTTAAAAAAATATATAAGTACAATGTAAAAATATATATTTACATAATAAGTGCATTGTATCAAATGATTAATTTAAATTTAAGTGCATAAGGCCGCCTAATATATAAAGTGGGACCCTTTTTTTTTAAATGTTTAAATTTAATGACTCATGGTGCAACCTTCAGGTAAAAGGTTGTAACATATTCCTACACCTTGAATTTGTAAATTGTAAATTGAATTTACTCATTTTAATTATATTTTTCTATGTAAAATGTATTTTTACAAACATAATGAACTATTAATTTTTTTCTTTACTATATCAGGACAATTGCATCACCCTTCTATTTTCTGACTTTGTAACCCCCCTCCTCTGAAGAAAAAAAAAATAGAATTTTAATACAGAAATGTTAAAAATGCTAATTATAGTAAGTGTGAATTTCTTTTTTTCTTTTTTCTTTTTGAATAAATTTGTAGATAGGACAAAACAATGAGCATCCATTTTTAGGGGTTTTTGGGCTTAGCATATATAAATATTTTTTTTGTTAAAAAATACTATTGTTTTTATAACAAACACATGACAGAGGACCACACAAAAATAATATATTTTTTACCTCAGCTAATGGATGTGGGCTGCCCACCTACCCTCCTGTTCTGACGAGGGTGGTGGGGGGTAAGGACGCACGTCCACACAGTTGGCCTTGGCAGGTAGATGCATATATCTTTATTTCAATGACATCACTTAAAATAGTGTACAGTAAACTTAATATTTGCCCACTTACAAACGAAAGGAATTCTTGTTATTTTATTACACAGATATCCCTCCAGTACATGAGTGGTAGTAGCTGGTACCACACTTGTGGAGGCAGCCTTATTTCCAATGAGTGGGTCTTAACTGCTGCTCACTGCATCAGGTAAGTCTTGCTTTGTGGGCCAGAGCTGTCATATTTTGTCTGATGCAAGACAGAGGAATAGGTTGAGAATCTTAAAAGCCAGCCCTAGTTAAAAAAAAATTTAAAAAAATGGCATAATACCATGGTATTCTTTGAAGTAACTTGTAAGTGCCATGTAAATATAATAGTATATGAATATGGTAATCATTTAGTATCATGGTATATACCAAAGTGTCACACTTTTAGAAAAAAGGTTCATTGGGGTTCTTCTTGACTCAGTTTTAAAGAACACTTTATGCCAAAAAATTTCTATATAAGGAAAAATGTCTTAAATTAAAACACATTCATGTTTAATAGGTTATTTAATTTTTTCTACTGATAATGTATGTTTATAAGCTGTTTAATTCATAAAAACTTAATTAAAATTGAAAATGAATTAAAGCTTAATTAAAACTAAATCCATAAAATGATCCCATGATGAGGACCCCTAAAAGGTTATATATAAGAAGCACCTGACAGAACCCTTTAAGGTTCTATATAGAAAAGTGTGGTGTTATCATTGGTATCACCACAGTACTTTTTATAAGTGAATTTTTCATATTTAAGAGTGTTTCTGAACTGTTTTGTATTTTCTTTTGTGGCCTTGCAGCAGTGGCAGAAGTTACAGAGTGTATCTGGGAAAACATTACACGATGGAGAACGAGAGTGGATCTGTCGCCATCTCCCCTAGCAAGATCATTATCCATTATGGCTGAGATTCTACCACATTACGGTATGGCCAAAGAGACTTTTAAACAGAATTTAATCAGGGATGTAGAGATCATTTAACCAGGAGGGGTGCAGAGTTAGAGCATTTCATAAAAAAATGGGTAATTAAGAAATTTCAGAGCCCTGCACATGACATGTGGGGAAAAAATATGTATATCGTGGCCATGAATTACTAATTTGTCTGCACATTTTACTAATTTGTTCCCTCATTTTAAGTAAATCGTGAGCACAAAAAAAAAAAGTCCCTCGATTTACTTAATCATGGCCAAGTTGTAATAATTTGTTCCCTTGTTTTAATTAAATCAAAATGAGGAAACAAATTAGTTCAACGTAGCCGCGACCATTAATTAATAAGTTATGGGAACAAATTCTTAATTCATAACCACAATTTAAATAAATAAGTGAACGAATTAGTATATTGTGGTCACGATTTTCTATAAGGAGAGAACAAATTCTTAATTCGTGGCATTATAATCACTCACTGGCCACTACATTAGTTAAACCTGTTCAACTGCTTGTTAACGCAAATATCTAATCAGCCAATCACATGGCAGAAACTCAATGCATTTAGGCATGTAGACATGGTGTCAGCAGATAGATGAGGGACTCAGAGGGAAGTGATACAAATAACAGCAGGTTTATTAAACAGTGATGAAGACAACACAGAAGAGATAACTCTCCAGGTAAGCAGGCTGGGAGAGGGAAAGTCCTTGTGTTGCTTATCTGTGTTTGATTCAGTCCTTGTGTTTTTCCAGGGGATCCAGTGGGAGCTGAGGAGCTTGGAGACGGTGGAGAACAGAAGCGGAGGAGAAATTGGACGGTTAACAGGAACAACAGGTAAGTGTATAGCAGGTAAGTGGGTCGGGTAACACAACATGGTAAGGTTGAGACCAGACAGTGAGTGAAGAGGAGGAGTGCAGTTTTATAGAGCTGGCTGATGATTGCTGACAGGTGAATGAAATCAGTAATCGGGTGATTGGGATCTGGTGACTGTGGTGAGTCCCTGACAGTACCCCCTCCTCCAGTGGCGGCTCCTGACAACCTTCTACGGCGACGGGGTCGGCCACAGCCTCTGGGTGCTGGACAGTCAGGGTGGTTTTGGTGAAATTCGGTCAGGAGAGTAGGGTCCAACACATCGTCTCAGTTGACCCAGGAGCTTTCCTCTGGTCCGTATCTTTCCCAGTCTACGAGATATTCTAGACGGCCGCCCCATCGCCGAGAATTCAAGATCTCCTGCACCCTGTAGATTTGGGGCTCATCAATGACTTCGGGAGGAGGAGGTACTGGCGGCTCGTCGGGTTCTCTGGAAGAGGGAGACACAGGTTTAAGGAGTGAAACGTGGAAGGAGGGCTGAATGCGGTACCTTGTAGGGAGTTAGAGACAGTAGGTGACTTAATTATTCTGCCTCTTGATGGTAAAGGGACCAATATAGCGGGGACTCAGTTTCCGGCAGGGCTGACGGAGGCACAGATCCTGTGTCGTGAGCCAGACCTTATCTCCAGGACGGTAGACGGGTAGAAGATCGACGGGCATCTGCAAACATCTTGTGTCTCCGCACAGCTTGCTGGAGATGGACGTGAGCTGAGTCCCATACTCTCTCGCTTGCTCGAAACCAGTGGTCAATAGCTGTAACGTCCGAGGGTTCCTTTGTCCAGGGGAATAGAGGGGGTTGGTAGCTGAGTATGCACTAGTGGTGGGAGAAAAGCTCGATGCATCGCGATTCGTTATCTAACGATCCAGAATCGATCTCAAAAATTTAGAATCGATTCTGTGTTCAGTTCAAATGCGAGCGCTGTCAAGACTCACGTGACCAAACAAAAAAGACATTGATGGACGACCGTTCATATGCTGGTGAATTAGCTTAGTTTAAGATAAAATGGACAAACTACGACCTGCACCATCTCATTTAAAATCGGATGTGTGGCAACATTTTGGATTTTCTGAAGACACCGAAGGTGTCGTTGATAAAAGCCATAGGCTACTGTGTGCAAAGTCTGTAGCGCCAAATTCAAATATTTCGGCAACACGACTAACATGAAGAAACATATTACGCGGTTCCACTCAGAGCTGGAGAAACAGCATTCTCTTCCAATCACAAACACTCCCGGTTACATTCAAAGGACCCTGGATCAAGTAGCAAAGCTTCCACCGAATTCTGAAAAGGCAAAACGAATTACCCGATCAGTGGCGGGTTTTATTGCCAAAGATCTGCGCCCGTACTCCGTTGTGGAAAACCAAGGATTTCGCACGATGTTACAGGTACTTGAGCCACGATACACTTTGCCCTCGCGTCGTTATTTTAGTGAGACGGCTGTCCCCGCACTCTACAGTGAGTGTAAAGATCACATCTTAGAATCCCTAAGTAATACGGACAGAGTGGCAATAACATGCGATGCATGGACATCAATTACAACAGAATCGTATGTCACTAGATGTTGAATATTTAAGTTTGTATTTAATTTGTTCCCTGACATTTTTCTTCTGCATTAGCCTGTTTTAAAGATTTTTTTTTTGTGTGGCTCAAGACATTTTTTGTTAAAATGTTCAAAATAAACTGAAAAATTGTCACACTTTTGTTTTGTCACACAAATTGAGTGTGTTTGAGTGTGCAAATTGATTACACAGTGTGCGTATTGATCACACAATTTTTTTTTGTCACATAAATTGTCATACAAATTGAGAACTGTTTATTCTTAATGATTGTTCATTGCAATTGTATGGCTTACCATTCATTCAGAGTTTGTTAATCCTGAAAATAACTTTGTTAATAAATTAAAAGTATTGAAAAAGAAATATTCATAATTATTTTTAATTTGGCAATACTGTCAAACAGATATTCTAACTATAAAAAGCATAGTAACTCCAATTTTGGTTAAAATAAAAAGTTTAGAGTATTTTTTGCACAGCAGGATAATTAATTAAGAATCGTTTTGGGAATCGGATCGTTCCTCCCAGAATCGGAATCGGATCGAATTGTTAAGTGCCTTAAGATTCCCACCTCTAGTATGCACTGGAAAGGCCGGTGGTTGTCTGCTTGAGGGAGTTTTGTGCATACTCGGCCCATGGGAGGAAACAGTTCCAGCTATGCTGACTGTCGTGACAGTAGGCCTGGAGATATCTCCCTATCTCCTGAATCTTCCGCTCAGTCTGGCCGTTGGTCTGGGGTTGATATCCTGAGGAAAGGTTGACTGAGACATTGAGGAGTTTGAAGAATGCAGTCCATACCTGGGAGGTGAACTGGGGCCCACGGTCGGAGACGATCTCTTCTGGTATACCAAAGGTACGAAATAGATGATGGAAGAGGGCCTCAGCTGTTTCGATGGCGGTGGGTAAACCCCGGAGAGGAATCACCTTGCATGCCTTGGAGAATCTATCCACTGCTACAAGAATGCAGGTGTACCCATCAGACTTCAGCAGATCTGTGACAAAGTCAACTCCGACGTGGAACCAGGGACGACGTGGGATGGGTAGTTGTACTAGTTTACCAGAGGGTAAATGATGTGGAGGTTTGGAGATGGCACAGACTGAGCATCCACGAACATACTGGGAGACATCCCGGGCCATACTGGGCAACCAGTAACGAGCTTGGAGAAGCGAGAGAGTTCACTGGCTGCCTGGGTGTTCAGAGCCCGGGGAAGCATGAAGGGAGTCTAGAAGGGTATTTCTCAAGGATGTGGTTACGTAGATCTTACCCTCTGGGCCTCCCAGCGGAGCGGGTTCGGATGCGGTGGCGATGCGGATTTGGTCATCCAGGTCCCATTGTATGGGGCTTACGAGGACGGCTGGAGGGAGTATGGGTTCAGGTGTTAAAGGTTCTTTTGTGAGCATGGATACGTGAGAGTGAGTCTGCCTTGATGTTCTTTTCTCCGGGTCAGTACGTGATGGTAAATTGGAAGCGTGTGAAGAAGAGAGCCCAGCGAGCTTGCTGAGGGTTAAGTCTTTTGATATTATGGAGATATTCCAGGTTCTTGTGATCCGTGATGACAGTAAAGGGGTGTTGCCTCCATTCCTCCAACGCCAGTTTGATGGCAAGTAACTCCCGGTTACCGATGTCATAATTCCGCTCTGCTGGGGAAAGCTTCCGTGAGTAGTATGCGCAAGGGTGGAGTCGAGGAGGCTCTCCGTGGTATTGTGATAGCACTGCTCCCACACCTGTGGTGGAGGCGTCCACCTCTACGACGAAAGGGAGCTTGGGGTCGGGATGAGTGAGGATGGGAGCAGTGCAGAAGGCGTCCTTGAGTTCTTTGAATATGGCTCGAGCTTCTGGGTTCCAGGACAGAGACTTGGGCTTCTGATGGAGCATGGAAGTGAGTGGGGTGGAAAGGATACTGAAGTTCTGGATGAATCGACTGTAGAAGTTCACGAAGCCAAGGAATCGTTGAAGTTCTTTAACTGTCTGAGGTTGAGGCCAGTTCTGGATGGCTTGGATCTTCCCCTGGTCCATCTGGATACCATCAGCGCTCAGGATGTAACCGAGGAACTGGGCCGTGGGGCAGTGGAATTCACATTTCTTGAGCTTCAGGTAGAGGTGGTATTTCCTGAGTTGTTGGAGGATTAAATCCAGGAGGCTCTCCATCGCCTTGCGCTCCGGGATGGACGGGGTAAACCCGCCCCTTTGGAGGTGTGGCACCAGGCAGCAGGTCGATGGTGCAGTCTCATGGCCGATGAGTTGGTAGCTTTGTGGCTGCCTGTTTACTAAAAACATCCTGGAACGTCATATAATCAGATGGGATTGTGGGAGCAGTCTGAGGTTCGCGGCTCTCCGCCAGTGTGGAGCGAACATGTAGTATCGGTTCACTAACCGGGGGTTCAGGAACGTTGGGAAGACAGTTCTGAAAACAGGCTGGACTCCATCTCAGGATCTCACTTGTGTCCCATCTGACTTCAGGAGAGTGTTGAGAGAGCCAGGGGCGTCCCAGGATGATATTAACATTGGATCCCTCCAGTACCAGAAAGGAGATTTGTTCGCTGTTAAGACATCCTATTTGCAGTTTAAGAGGTGGTGATTTGAACTTGACACGCCCATGTCCGAGCGGTTTTCCCTGGATGGTTTCTTCCTTTAATTCTTCATGTCGTTGAAGGGGTAATCCCAGTCGTTTCAATAGGGTTGGTGAGATGAAGTTGCTGGAGGAGCCCGAGTCGATGGGGGACGTGGGGGGCGTGAAGGACACTTATGGATGAAGTGCCCGGAAGTCCGCAATACAAGCATAGTTCTGTAGCGAGACGTCGAGCATGCTTTTGGCGGGAGAGACGACTGGAATCCACCTGCATGGTTTCTGGTACTGGAGGACCGGCAGCGGGTGTGGATGGAGAATGAGCGGTTAAATCCGATTGACAGGCGGTGAGATGTTGTGAAATCCTCACTGCTTTCTGCATAAAGCTCTCCAATCTGACTGTATTATCATAAATCGCCATTTGGGCTCTGATCTGGGGATTTAAAACTTGACGGTAAGCAGTTAGTAATGCGGTTTCGTTCCAACCGCAAGAGGCCGCTAGAGTCCGAAATTGCAGTGTGTAATCGCTGGCCGAAGAACTGCCTTACCGAAGACGAATGAGTTGGTCGGACACGGAGGGCGATCCTGTGGCGAGACCGAAATCTTCCTGGAAATGAGAAGAAAAGTCATTGAAAGGGTTAACCCTTTCAAGCGTGAGTTTAAAATATTCTAACTGGCCCCCCAGAGTGACTTTTTTTAAGGCGACCGTTATTTTAGAACGTTTGCCTTTTTTTTTCCATGACGACGCTTCATGCATGTCATGTGCGCTGAACGCAGCCACAATAACACTGTATGACAGATGGATCGCTATTATTTAGTTTTTCCTTTTTTATTTAAAATATTCACAAATTTGCTTACCATGTCATCAACTATATGATATTCCGAATCTCAAATATGTGTAAGTGAGTGTGTCTTGTCGTTTTAAAAACTTTATAAATGATCTTTATCTTGATCTATAATGTGAGATGGGCGCCGCCATCTTAGTTTGCGCTGCAGTTCACAGAGTCCTGTCAGTCGGATTTACAGCACGTGAATTCATCAGTTTCTCCCAAAATATATGCAAGTAAGTGGCTGGTGAACAGGAAGAATAATAGAGTAAACTTTATAGTTACTTAGGCCCATTATGTTTGTCTGATATGAATAAATGTCGGCAAATTATATTTGAATGGATTGTTATTGCTGCTTTCACTGATGTCTGACATCAGTGTGTATTTTATAAACTCTAAATGTATTGTTTTACTGGTGCTTATGCGTATTTAAATCCTTAAAAAAACATTATGTGGCTGAAAACACTGCATAGCTGTGATATATGACAAGAGCTGCGCACGTCCGTCTCACAGCCAAAGCATGAAAGCACAGTTTGAATCTGGCAGTTATGTGACATCGCTGAACATTCTAAATCCCATATGTGGGACCGTACGCCCAGGGGCACAGAAATAAGACAACGTGCTGACCAGCCCTTCGATCGGATCCTCAGCCGCGGTAGCCAGGCGCTCCATCTCCAGAGTGATTTTTGGTCTGGTCTTCTGTCAGCAGATAGACGAGGGACTTAGAGGTATGTGATACAAATAACAGCAGGTTTATTTTTCAGGTATATATATAAAATCACATTTGCATTTTTTTTTATTGCCAAAAATATAATTACAATAAGACAATACAAAACATAAAGGGAATCCAAATAACAAAGCAGAAATACACAAAAATAAAATGAAGGAAATGAAAACAACAGCTTATATATCAGGGTCTTCTGATAAATTTAATTTCTTAAACTAAAAAATAAAAACTATAACATTTCCCTAAAGAAATATTATACAATAAAAACTGAAAGTGTCCATTGGGGGTTGAGCCTTCAATCTCGATATTCAACCACGGAATTGAACATCTGCATTTACACATACACAATTGTACAATAAGGTTTTATTTTTAACCATAAAATAACATTCCCAGAATTTTGCAGGGAGGATTTTTTTATAATAACCTAAAGAATGTAAATATATTTGCCCCATGAAAATGGGGATCAATTAGTTTTATTAAAAGTGAGTGGGACACGTCCTCCTAATGTAGTTTATTCAACACAAGTGTCTTGAACACTTGTGCAGTGAATGTACTTATTTATCCTAATTTTTATGTTATGATAGTAATGACATTGCCCTGATCAAACTGCAGAGTCCTGTCACCCAAAGTGACACTATCATGCCTGCATGTCTCCCCATGGATGGGCATATTCTGCCTCACAATGCTCCCTGCTATGTCACTGGTTGGGGACATCAGTATAGTTAATAGTTATGAATAAACATTCATAAACTGTTTTTTAGACTTTTCTCTGTATTTCTTCTCACCCACTTTTTACAATATCAAGAACTAGTCATTGGCCCCATTACTGGTGCACTGCACCAGGCTCTGCTGCCTGTGGTGGATTACGCCACTTGCTCTAGGCCAGACTGGTGGGGCTCTCAGGTCACACAAAAAATTATCTGTGCTGGTGGAGATGGTGTTGCCGCTGGATGTAATGTAAGGAGATACTACTGACTAAATTCTGTTTTGACAATGTGAATTATGAAAGTGGCTTATGTCTAATATTTAACCATTGATTACAATTCAATTGTAGAAGTGTGCATTCAAGATTAGACCAGTATTCTCATGTTTCAACATAGAATGTTTTTCAAAAGGAGAGTATTTGCCCCAGGGCCATCTCAAGCATGGGGCAGGGCCCAGTGCTAATTAGAGGAAGCGAGGCCCCCCCTCGGTCCTTTCGTGTTTTCCGCAGGGCCCCCTAAAGCACGGGCCTCGGTGTGGTCACACCAGTTGCACCGCCCTATGGAAGGCCATGGTTGAATCAATGTTTTAGTTCAATCAAAGGAGTCCTCTGCTAATCATTTTGAATTATACTTGTATTGTTCTAAAGGCCCGTTGACAGCAAGAACGATGAAAAATGCTGCAATTCTGTCATCTGCGACTCATGATGGATTGTGATTGGCTGTCAATGTTTTTATCGTTTATCAGTTGGGAAGAAAAATGTGATACCATTTCCCTGTGCCATTATCGTTATAGTTGTAGTATGGATTCTGCTATTCTTTTACATTTAGAACTATTTTTAAAACTGTATCTTTATCGTTGTTGTTATAGTTGTCGTCCTTGGTGTGAACGGGTCTTTACTCCAAAATGACGTACTGTTTTACTTTGTATTGACAAATGAATAAATGTAAACTCTGACCCTCTGTGTGACCCTTGGTTATGGCCTGAACTGCAACTACAGTGGCAAGAAAAAGTATGTGAACCACTTGCAGAATCTGTGAAAATTTTATTTAGTACTGTCCTGAGTAAGATATTTTACATAAAAGATGTTTACATTTAGTTCACAAGACAAAAAAAATTGCTGAATTTATTCAAATGGCCCCATTCAGAAGTTTGTGAACCATTGATTCTCAATACTGTGTGTCCTGGATGATCCACGACTGTTTTTTTGTTTTGTGATGGTTGATCATGAGTCCCTTGTTTGTCCTGAGCAGTTAAACTGAGCTCTGTTCTTCAGAAAAATCCTCCAGGTCTTGCAGAAATTTCAGTTTTCAAGCATTTTTTGCATATTTGAACCCTTTCCAGCAGTGACTGAATGATTTTGAGATCCGTCTTTTCACAGTGAGGATGGTTGAGGGACTCAAACACAACTATTAAAAAAGGTTCAAACATTCACTGATGCAACACGAGGAAACACGATGCATTAAGAGCCGGGGGGTGAAATATTTTGAATTCAAATATTAAGGTAAATTGTACTTACTTGTATTTTTCCGGGAAACATGCAAGTATCTTCTGTTGCTTCCGAAGGGCAGTATTAAATGAAAAACAAGGATATTTAAACAAAATAAGAAAAATTGTGACATCTTTATCCTGTTCAAAAGTTTTCACCCCCCGACTCTTAATGCATCATGTTTCCTTCTGGAGCATCAGTGAATGTTTGAACCTTTTTTAATAGTTGTGTTTGAGTCCCTCAGTTGTCCTCAGTGTGAAAAGACAGATCTCAAAATCATACAGTCACTGCTGGAAAAGGTTCAAATATGCAAAAATGCTTGAAAACTGAAGAATCTGCAGGACCTGGAGGATTTTTCTGAAGAACAGAGTTCAGTTTAACTGCTCAGAACAAACAAGGGACTCAAGAACAACCATCACAAAACAAAAAAACAGTCGTGGATCATCCAGGTAACCACACACAGTATTAAGAACCAATGGTTAACATACTTATGAATGGGGTTATTTTAATAAATTCAGCTATTGTTTTGTCTTGTGAACTAAATGTAAACATCTTTTATGTAAAATATCTTACTCAGGACAGTACTAAATAAAAAATAACTTGCATTTTGTATGATCCCTCTTATTTTATTAAAATTATTCACATTTTCACAGTGGTTCTCATACTTTTTCTTGCCACTGTATGTCAGGAAGCCCAACATTTTCACTCGTGTGAGCGCCTACATTGACTGGATCAGCAAGGTTAGTGTTTTATGACAGCGAACAACAAATTAAAGGTGCAATATGTAAGAATTTTGCAGTAAAATATCCAAAAATCACTAGGCCAGTGTTATATATTGTTCACTTGAGTACTTACAACATCCCAGATGTTTGCAACTATTTGTAAATCGTGAGAAAATTGCAATTTTAACCAAGGCTCCGGGACGTGTGAGGAGTCGCCTGTCAATTGCGTCATACCCGCGTTACCCTCGGTTTCTGGTTTTTATTGTGTAGAAACCATGGAAACACCAAAGAAGCTTTAATATTTACATGTTTTAATAGGCAAGGGAACAACGGTTTTGATATATTTATTAACAGAAAACTAATTGTTATATAGCTCAACACGTTTAGTCTTATTGTTTAAATCAAATTTTCTTGATTTTTTGCGAGTACCATGCTTTGCCATGTCTCAGAGAAAAACTCTATTTTGTGAAGTAGCTAACATAGCATAATCAGATGCAGCTTTATTTTTAGTAACAGTAATACAGCATTTTCTCCATCATACAATACGTTTTAAAATTAATTGCATGCCATTTATCAACACAAGCCGTCCAGCATTTAATATGATTTTCTAAAATCTATCTAGCTTACTGCAGTGTGCAACAAGTGTCTCATAGCAGCCACCGAGCGAACGCACAGAGTAACATTATAAAATTTTCAACACACTCAAATGTATCTAATATGATAAACAGAGTTGCGTTACCTCATACTCATGACCGGAAAAGCGGAAGCAGTCCCGGCGACTGTGGCATAATAAAAGTTCCACTGCTCGCGGTGTGTGTTGCGCAATCGCTCCAGCGGCCTCGTTCAGCTCCCACAACAATCGGTCCTGCTCTGCTTCATACTACAGTAACGTTAATAATCGCATGCAGTCCTATCCCAATTCTTTTCCACCGGCCGTTGAGGTGAAGACCACATGTCCCAAGATTCCACGCTCAAACTTGGCCTCATCAAGCTACGCCTTTGTTTTGAATAGGCCTCTAGCGACCTCTAGCGGACAGAAAATATTACATATTGCACCTTTAACAGGGTTCCTACACAGTTTGGAAAAGTCTGGATTTTGATTTGAGACAAGTTTACAAATTTATGTCAAGTTTAGGCTTGCTACCAGGGTTAGGTGCTTCTACATCAATGTTATTCACCTATCTTTCCCCTCTGATTTTAGGGATAATTTATAAGTAGGATTAGGTTTAGGGGTATTAATAAGGTTAAGACTACATTTTCAGACTGGAATGTTGTTCCAGGATCAACAAAATATGTTGATCCAGGAACATGTCTTGCTTAGCAAAATCACAAGTTTAACAGCTCACGAGTTATTGATCCGGGAAGCTCGAATCTGTGAATATATTGCCAACTTTACTGAACTCCATGACTTAAGCACTGACTGCATTTCTTTATATTTGTGTCCAACAAGTTCAAACTCTATGAGCTGCGCATTATTTGTGTGCATTATTATATAAGTATGGAAATAACTGAAACACAACTGCCAGCCAGCGGGACATTAAAGAGGAAGTGTTTGTCCGAGCTCACAGCAAGGGAATGCAAATATCTTTGCGTGGGAACGTAAATATCTTTGCGAGGGAATGCAAATATTTTTGCGAGGGAACTCAAAGTTTCTCGGGGGAACGCAAAAGTTTTGCGAGGGAACGCAAAAGATTTGAGAAATCTTTTCCTCCCATCCCAATTTTTTTTCCACCACCACATCCCTTTAGGGGCTCCGTACTCCGATTGTCGAACACGACTGACTGAACTTGCCATGAATTCAAGGCGCACATTTTCATGTATAGGAACCCTGAATTAAGCTTCGTGTCCTTTTGTTATTATGGAAACAAATACTATTTTTTCTATTTCTAATCTCTTACAGAGCATGGCCAGCTATTAAAGAGCAAACTGAATTTTGTATCATTCATGGCTTGAACAATAAAATTATCACAAAAAAAAAAGTTTTTTATTCAGCTTAACATCATAAATGTTTAAATGCATTTGCCCTGTATGATTTAGTGTGTGTGTGTGTGTGTGTGTTTGTTTTTTTTTGTTTTGTTTTTTTTCTCAATCATTTTCATTCAGAATTCATAAAAATGATTGTGGTTGTGAGGTCTAATAGCCCAGTGACATTTCCATTACAGCCCAGTGAGCAGCAGTGTGGTGTTTATTTGGAGAGAGTCACATTCCTCTGGTTCCTCAAGATAACTTTGTGTCGTCACATTTTAGAAACTTAGATATTAATATAAATACTGCTAAATAAATTAAATGTGCACTCAGCAATTTACTATAACTATCAAAATATAAATACATATTTCAAGGACAATGACAAAGACTAGATTATAATTAACAAGAGTGCATTAAACCCACATTCCATCTTCAAACTCAATCTTCACTGGCACACACCAGACTGCCCCACCAATCTGACCTAGTGCAGACAGCACTTGGGGAGAGATAGACAAAAAGACTGTGTGTTTTGAGACAAAATGTTTTTTGTTTAAAAATAAGACTCACTTTGTTTATGAAATGCACATGTACATGTTCCAAACAGCCAGTAACTTTAGGTACATATACACGACAATGATGTACTAAAAATTGAAAAGTTTTTCCTTGTTTTTTGCGTACAAACAACAGTTGTCAAAACTGTCCCCGTTCACAAAGATCCACAAAACAACAAAAAACGCTGTATTATGGATGCCAAGCCAGTAGTTGGTGATGTCACTTTGCAAAGAAACACTATGCACTGAACACGTAATACTCATGCAAATGACATCGTATCATCCAAAAATGCACATTTTGAAAATGGAGACATGTAAATGGCCACTTTGACACAATCTTTGTTTCTAACATTTCTCATTTACTTCTCATACTAATGTTGTGTTTAATTGTTGTTGTTTAGTCGCCCAGTCGTGCCCGACTCTTTGCGACCCCATGAACCACAGCATGCCAGGCCTCTCAGTCTTCCACGATCTCCTTGAGCCTGCCCAAATTCATATTCATTGCATCTGTGATGCTATCTAACCATCTCATCCTCTGTCTTCCCCTTCTCCGTTTGCCTTCAATCAATCCTAACATCAAGGTCTTTTCTAGTGATTCTTCTCTTCTCATTAGGTGGCCGAAGTATTTAAGCTTTAGCTTCAGTATCTGTCCTTCCAATGAACAGTCAGGGTTGATCTCCTTTAATACTGACTGATTTGATCTCCTTGCAGTCCAAGGGACTCTCAAAAGTCTTCTCCAGCACCACAGTTCGAAAGCATCAATTCTTCGGCGCTCAGACTTCCTTATGATCCAACTCTCACAGTCATACATTGCTACTGGGAAGACCATAGCCTTGACTATACGAACCTTTGTCGGCAAGGTGATGTCTCTGCTTTTTAGTATGTTATCTAATTTTGTCATAGCTTTTCTCCCAAGTAGCAAGCGTCTTTTAATTTCATGGCTACAGTCACCATCTACAGTGATCTTAGAGCCCGAGAACACAAAATCTATAACCACTTCCATCTCTTCCCCTTCAATTTGCCATGAAGTAATTGGACCAGATGCCATGATCTTAGTTTTTTGAATGTTGAGTTTCAAGCCAACTTTTACACTCTCCTCTTTTACTCTCATCAAGAGGCTCTTTAAGTCCTCTTCGCTTTCTGCCATTAGAGTGGTATCATCTGCATATCTGAGGTTGTTGATATTTCTCCCAGCAATTTTAATTCCGGCTTGTATTTAAGTATTTCACTCATGCTGAATGTAGGTTCAGAGATGCACTACATTTACATTTACATTTATGCATTTGGCAGACGCTTTTATCCAAAGCGACTTACATTGCATTATCCTATACATTTGTATCCGAGTATGTGCAATCCCTGGGATCGAACCCGTGACCTTGGCATTGCTAGTGCCATGCTCTAACCACTGAGCTACAGGAAAGCTTGTAATTCATCCAGCCCCGCATTTCGCATGATGTACTCTGCGTATAAGTTAAATAGGTAGGGGGACAATATAAAGCCTTGTCGTACTCCATTCCCAATTTTAAACCAATTAGTTGTTCCATGTCTGGTGCTAACTGTTGCTTCTTGACCCACATATAGGTTTCTTAGAAGACAGATGAAATGGTCTGGTACTCCCATTACGTTAAGAACTTGCCATAATCTATTGTGATCCACACAATCAAAAGCTTTAGTATAATCAATGAAGCAGAAGTAGATGTTTTTCTGGAACTCCCTTGCTTTCTCCATAATCCAGCGAATGTTGGCAATTTGATCTCTAGTCCCTCTGCCTCTGCGAAACCCAGCTTGTACTTCTGGTAGTTCTCGGTTCACATACTGCTGAAGCCTAGCTTGCAGGATTTTGAGCATAACCTTGCTAGCGTGTGAAATAAGCGCAATTGTGCGGTAGTTTGAACATTCTTTGGCATTGCCCTTCTTCGGGATTGGAATATAAACTGCGCTGACATATTGTGTGCAGCACATTAACAGCGTCATCTTTTAGGATTTTAAACAGCTCAACTGGAATACCATCACTTCCGCTAGCTTTGTTGTTAGAAATGCTTCTTAAAGCCCACTTGACTTCACTCTCCAGGATGTCTGGCTCGAGGTCATCAACCACATCATCATAGCTATCAGACATATTATCAGACATATTAGTATCTTTCTTGTATAATTCTTCTGTGTATTCTTGCCACCTCCTCTTTATCTCTTCTGCTTCTGTTAGGTCCCTACCGTTTTTGTCTTTTATCATGCCTATCTTTGCACGGAATGTTCCCTTCATAGCTCCAATTTCCTTGAAAAGATCTCTATTCTTTCCCATTCTATTGTTTTCCTCTATTTCTTTGCCTCGTTGGGGGTAACACTTTATAATAACGTTCAGTTATAAGTCATTTATGAATTATTAGTTAATGATTAACAAATCATTTACAAAGCATGAATATACATTTATAAATGATTTATAAGTGATTATTAATTAATTTATAAGTCATTAATAAATTATTTGTTAATTATGAACAAATCATTTACAAAACAAATGTAGAACAAACTATTAGTAAATGATCGGTTTATGATTTATTGATGAAGTTGTAAGCTGGTCTGTGTTCAAAAGCACAAACATGCAGGTATGCTAAAGCACTATTTTTAAGAAGAGTAATTTATTTGTTTTGAAGTGGATAAACATTTATAAATGCCTTACAGTCAGGTGATTCCAGTGGTCCAGTTGTGTTAAATCCTTTCACTCATCAGCACAGACTTGTGTTCTGTGTGTGGGATCCAGTGATGAAGTCAACCTCTGATCCAGATTTACCTTCCACTGAAGCTCATATCAGGTGCACAGAGTTAAACACTCCATGTGTGTCAGAGAAGACAGCTGTCTATACCCTCACCAGTCAGCACTCACACTGCAGTACACACTACAAAGTCTTCAACAGCTGTTATAGATGATGTGTAAACACATGAATAAGTAATTTACAAAGCTTTCTGCATGCCCTATTCTAAAGTGTAAACTATTCATCACTTGTAAATGTGTTACGTATCATTTGTAGACCTTTCTTTCCTGTTACAAATTATTTGTATATGTATACAAGTCATTTATAACACTTTCTGCATCCCCTATTCTAAAGTGTAAACTATTCATCACTTATAAATGTGTTACATATCATTTGCAGATCTTCCTGTTACTTTACCCAAGCCTAAACTTTACATTGTTTAAAAAAAAAAATTAACACTCTGCCACCGTTTAACCAGCACTTAATCATTTAATTTTTATTTAGTTTTTCATGGTACAGCTCCTCACCATACCATTTAAGTGAAGTGAAGTGAAGTGACATGTGGCCAAGTATGGTAACCCATACTCGGAATTTGTGCTCTGCTTTTAACCCATCCAAGTGCACACACACAGCAGTGAACACACACCCGGAGCAGTGGGCAGCCAATGCTGCGGCGCCCGGGGAGCAGTTGGGGGTACGGTGCCTTGCTCAAGGGTCTCACTTCAGTCGTGGTATTGAGGGTGGGGAGAGCGCTGGACATTCACTCCCCTCACTGACAATCCCTGCCGGACCTGAGACTCGAACCCATGACCTTTGGGTTATAAGTCCGATTCTCTATCCATTAGGCCACGACTGCCCCCAACGCACCATAAACTGATAATAAACGTAGTCCATTATTTTGTGCATTTTATTTCAAGTCTTCAGAAGTCGTACGATGCCATCGTGTGAGGAAAATATTCTTATAATGTATAATAGTTATATTACGTTAATAATCGTACCAATCCGCCGTTTCATAACTTTCAAAATTGGCGCTTCTAACAACACGACACAGGTTTGCGGCAGTGACGTCAAACCTCGCTCCTTATTGGCTGTCACGTGATTTGCGACTACTATAGAGTGATGAATAGTTTACACTTTCGAATAGGGGATGCAGAAAGTGTTATAAATGACTTGTATACATATACAAATAATTTGTAACAGGAAAGAAAGGTCTACAAATGATACGTAACACATTTACAAGTGATGAATAGTTTACACTTTAGAATAGGGCATGCAGAAAGCTTTGTAAATTACTTATTCATGTGTTTACACATCATCTATAACAGCTGTTGAAGACTTTGTAGTGTGTACTGCAGTGTGAGTGCTGACTGGTGAGGGTATAGACAGCTGTCTTCTCTGACACACATGGAGTGTTTAACTCTGTGCACCTGATATGAGCTTCAGTGGAAGGTAAATCTGGATCAGAGGTTGACTTCATCACTGGATCCCACACACAGAACACAAGTCTGTGCTGATGAGTGAAAGGATTTAACACAACTGGACCACTGGAATCACCTGACTGTAAGGCATTTATAAATGTTTATCCACTTCAAAACAAATAAATTACTCTTCTTAAAAATAGTGCTTTAGCATACCTGCATGTTTGTGCTTTTGAACACAGACCAGCTTACAACTTCATCAATAAATCATAAACTGATCATTTACTAGTTTACTAATACTCATTTACTAATCACTGATCATTAACTAATAAATTATAAATGACTTGTAACCAAATTAGTAAAACATTCATAAAATGTTAGTTTATCACTTACATTATCTAATAATTTATAAATGACCTATAACTGAATTAATAAAACATTCATAAAATGTTAACATATCACTTAATAATCATTTATGAACATATAATCATGTTTTGTAAATGATTAGTTCATCATTAACTAATAATTTATAAGGGACTTATAACTGAACGTTATTATAAAGTGTTACCGATGGATCTTGCGACCATAGTTGGCTTTGGGAAACGCACCACTGGACATCACTACAGACCAGTTACAACTCATGTAGCAGTCCAATGACAGTATTGTCAATACCATTTAACCTTGTAGATAAACATCCCAAAATATCAGTTATCTTCAGGCACTGTATGTATGTGGCCTGTGAAATGCACAGATGACATGCAGACATGAACAATAACATCATGTGCACAAAACAGTGCCTAACGAGCTATAATTTTCATAACATATTTGATTTTTTTAGCTGAATCTTGTGAGTGGAAATTAGCTATTAACAAGAATTTGTGACAAAAATAGAGGCCTATATAAATAAAATGAAAAGAATATCATGTCTTTTTGATTTGGTCTTCAGTTACTGTAAATACGTTTATCCAAAGTACTGGTGCAAATAAGAGGGGGAAACTGTGTAAAAGGTGGTTCTATAATGAAATTAAATGTGAGAACATAACAAATGTTCAACGTGTTAATCAACAGCAAAAATTACTTTAAATGATTAGATTATTCCCTGTGAAATAAATATCAAGGTCAAAGTGTACCAAGTGGGGCTATTTTATTTGTTTTTCCTAAAGCAGTCAAGGACATTTGTTCCAAACGTTTACTTAACTGTGGTCATACATCACGTTGAAAGTGAACTGGCCAGTATATAAGGCACAGCAGAGAGGGCAAACTTTGAAGATACAACCACGATGAAGTTTCTGGTCTTGGCTGTTCTGGTTGTTGGAGGTAAGAAGCCTTTAAAGACTTATATATTAATTTAAGGTCTGGTAATGACATGCAGCGTCATTCTTGATTTTCACTCAAATGATTAAAACTTTATATTTTTTACATCTTATTTATTTATTGATAATATTTAAAAAAGTTTAAACAAATATATTTCTTTTAAAATGCCTTATAATTATTGTTATTAAAAAAAAGCATGATGTGTTATGTTTGACCTCAGCTTACGGATGTGGGCTGCCCACCTACCCTCCTGTTGTGACGAGGGTTGTGGGGGGTGTGGATGTCCGCCCTAACAGCTGGCCCTGGCAGGTAAATGCACATTCCATTCTTTTTTGAAATGGAAAAGTTTACTGAACCTTTAGACAAAACATTTTTTTTAAAATCTAAAAACAAAAAAAGGTTGCTTTTGTTTTTTTTATTTTCATATTTGAAAATGCAAAACATAATCAGCACANCCATATTATTATTATTATTATTAATAATATTATTATTATTATTATTATTATTAAAGCTCACCAGAATAGCATAATGTGATGTTTTGAGCAAATCAGCTCTTAATTATATGAGACATTAAGCATCAGGCTTTTATGGCTCATATGTTATGATACTGGGGATTACTCATACTGGAGGAGTAAAACTTTTTTTAAGAGGCTTGTCACTTGTCACATAGTTGTCACGCTCTATATAGGTGATATTTAAATGCTTAGTTTCATGATCAAATCTTTGTAGTTTTTATTGTGGGGGGTCATTTATTGTTTCAATGTCAGATGTTTCATTTGACATTGAAACATTGACAATGATGATTGAGAGATGATCAAATAAATGTTGAATGAAGCCTNCCTGATGTATTATATTTTAACATGATTTTTCTAAAAAAAAATATATATATATATGTGTGTGTGTGTGTGTGTGTGTGTGTGTATGGATAATCAAGTAAACCTTGATTTGGTCCAGTTGCTTCAGTCCAGTGAGTGTTCATCTTGAAATATTACTAACAATATAAAAGTTATTCCTACATTTACTTGACCTGAAGAGGGATATTTTTAGAATTATACTAAAAGGCCTTTTGCTTGCTAAAAAAGTATAAACTATATATTAGACAACAGAAAGCATATAGTAGATTGTGTCCAACATGTTTTTCAGCAAAGTTTTGATCAGGTTGATAATTTAGAGGAAATTTAAAGCGTTCATATACATTTTCATATATATAAAATACAAAAGGACACAAGGAAGTCAACTGACCCCTGTTCTGTTCTTCATCCAGATCTCCCTCCAGTACAGGAGTGGTAGTAGCTGGTACCACACTTGTGGAGGCAGCCTTATTTCCAATGAGTGGGTTCTGACTGCTGCTCACTGCATCAGGTTAGTCTGAAGGCTGAGGATTTTAAACGAAGCCCTAGTTGGAAATAAAAAAAAGAACTATTTTAATATTACTATACAATTTAGTTACATGGCATATATCAAAGTACCATGATATTACTTACCATTTGACAGCACTTGTAAACTTGTGAAATGCTTTGTCTTTCTCTTGTGGCATTGCAGCAGTAGCAGAACTTACAGAGTGTATCTGGGAAAACATAACCTGAAGGAGGAGGAGAACGGATCTCTCGCCATCTCCACTAGCAAGATCATTGTCCATGAGGGCTGGAATTCCTTCACTATCCGGTACAGGGCCAAAAGACTCCTCACGAAGAACAGAGATTCGTATTGTAAACACTTGTGCAATGAAATTTAGTTTTAATGTTGTCTCTGGACCGCAGTAATGACATCGCCCTGATCAAACTGGAGAGTCCTGTCACCGCTAATGACAAAATCACGCCTGCATGTCTTCCTGCGAATGGCCTTGTTCTGCCCCACAATGCTCCCTGCTACGTCACTGGATGGGGACGTCTCTACAGTAAGTAATGCTGATGTATATGGATCAAGTTGTGATTTCGAACTCAACTGACTGAGACAGGTAACACAATCACAGAAAATGTCCACATTTTAGACATTTTTTCTTCTGTTCTTCTCATCCAACTTTTTTCATTGCTAATAACTAGCCAATGGACCCCTTGCTGATATCCTGCAGCAGGCTCTCCTGCCTGTGGTAGATTACGCCACCTGCTCTAAGTCTGACTGGTGGGGCTCTCAGGTCACACAAAACATGGTCTGCGCCGGTGGAGATGGTGTTGTTGCTGGATGTAATGTAAGGAGATACTACTGACTTGCATATCAAAAAAGTGATTTGTAATCTTTAAGTACAAATAACTGTAATTTGCATACAATAATAGGATGGAATACACTATGTGAAATCTGAACAGATTTTAAAATGCTATATGTATCATGCACTTGACAACTTTGTAAAGAGAAAAACTGGGCATCATACTTTGACACTGAGGATCACACCCTATCAGAATTTCTGTTTGTTCTGAACATAGTCATGCAGAAACATGCACCTCCTGGCTAGGAGACAAATGGCAGATAAAACAATATGTGTTCTGAAATCGGATCAAGATCTCCAATATGTTTTGATATCCTCTGCCCAGATGGAATCAGTCTGAAGAAAAAAATAATAATCTGAGCTTTTACCCATCATACACTACACGATTGTCTATTAAATCTGTTGACTCAAACCTGCAGACTGCTCTGATTTTCGGCAACTATCATCAACACGTCCAGACTAAATCTGGGCTAAAATCTGAGCAAAGGTTGTGTAGTGTATTCCAGCCTTTCATGTCATATAAAAAGTGAAAGACATGACGAAATGTTTAATAAATGTAAGGGATATTTTTTGTCAAAAGACAAAAACTATGATGGAAACAACAACAATAGGCTAAATAAAACTGCCCCTGTCACACAACACAGGGCGACTCTGGTGGCCCCCTGAATTGTGCTGGTAGCGACGGCGCTTGGGAGGTCCATGGTATTGTGAGCTTTGGTTCAGGCCTGAGTTGCAACTATTCCAAGAAGCCCACCGTTTTCACTCGTGTGAGTGGCTACATTGACTGGATCAGCAAGGTAAGTGTTTTGTATTAACAAACATGCTAAATAACCTGCAAATGTCATTTTGGATAGTGTTTGTCATTATGGAAAATACTGTGATACTATTGAAAATCTTTTCCCTTTCTAATCTCTTACAGAACATGGCCAGCTATTAAAGATCAAACAGAAAATGGGTTTTGTATCATCGATGCCTTGAACAATAAAAATATTATACAACACATAAAAGTTGTGTAAATGTATTTGCACTATACGTTAATTTATTTTTTCATTATTTACAACATTATAAATACAAGATTGAAATGCTCTTATGACACATGATTTAGTAATTTTAGTACAAAGTTGTTAGTGCTGTTAGTCAAAATTATGAGATCTCGTAGCTCAGTAAGCCAATTTTATGGTTTTAATTTTAAGTCACAGTTGATGTTTGTTAGTGTTTTGCAAATGTTCTTATGGCATTTCCAGTCTCTCACTTTAAAATTAAATACATCAGATTCAGAGTACAAATATCTACTGTTTTGGTTGGTATTTGTAACCAAGTGGTTATAAGAAGTTACCAAAGGCATTTTGTTGGAACTGGCTGTATTTATTGAATTTATAAATTCATGAATTTGAGTGCAAAAGAATAAAACAGTCCAAAACAGCTATGGGACATGTGGCATAGTCTGAGTATAAACTGTAATTTAAACATAATAATATAAACATAATTTTTCATGCGTATGTATAGACTACATACAATAACATCTTGATGTATTATTGAAAACAATGATTGAGATACATATATTCAATAATAGTAAACTACCAAAAAGTACCCATGTGCAGGTTTGTTGTCATGCAGAGGGGACACACAATCAATTTGTGATTTAGCCAAGTCTTAATATCTAATTTTAGTGGTACACTTACAAACAAATTCTTCTTGCATCATTAATAGTCACAGAAAACAATACAGAAACACTATTTTTGCCACAAACATTGCTTTAATTGATTTAGGACATTTTGAGCACCCTCTACATTTATCTTAGATACCATAACAATATTCTGGATTTTTGAAGAGGATTTTTTGAAGACTCAGTTGAATATGATAAATCAGATCTTCGTCTAGATCTGTTGAAACTCACTCCATGTTACCAAAGTAGGACTTCTCCCACTTGCTTATGAGGTCAAAATGGAGAGGCTGATCACAGAAGGTGCATGAGGCCATAGCCGGTCCATTCAGCGGTAGTCCAACCTCCTGCCAGACGTCCAACATAAAATATTATTAAAAATACAGATACAAATACAGTTGCAAGAAAAAGTTTGTGAACCACTTGCAGAATCTGTGAAAATGTGAAAAAAATTAAAATAAGAGAGATCATACAAAATGCAAGTTGTTTTTTATTTAGTACTGTCCTGAGTAAGATATTTTACATAAAAGATGTTTACATATAATTCACAAGACAAAAAAAATTGCTGAATTTATTAAAATTACCCCGTTCAAAAGTTTGTGAACCATTGATTCTTAATACTGTGTGTGGTTACCTGGATGATCTATGGCTGTTTTTTTGTTTTGTGATGGTTGTTCATGAGTCCCTTGTTTGTTCTGAACAGTTAAACTGCCCAATGTTCTTCAGAAAATCCTCCAGGTCCTGCAGAATCTTTGATTTTTTTGATATTTGTACCCTTTCCAACAATGACTGTATGATTTTGAGATCCATCTTTTCACACTGATGACAATTGAGGGACTCAAACACAACTATTAAAAAAGGTTCAAACATTCAATGATGCACAAGAAGGAAACATGATGCATTAAGAGCCAGGGAGTGAAAATTTTGAACAAGATGAAGAAGTCCAAATTTTTCTTATTTTGTTTAAATATCAGTTTTTTTTTTCATTTAGTACTGCTCTTCGGAAGCAACAAAAGATACTTTCATGTTTCCCAGAAAACAAATTGAGTACAATTTACCTTGGATCTTCAAATTCAAAAAGCTTTCACCCCCCGACTCCTTAATGCATCGTGTTTCCTTCTGGAGCATCAGTGAATGTTTGAAACTTTTTTAATAGTTGTGTTTGAGTCCCTCAGTTGTCCAGGTCACAAAATCTCAGTGGTGGTAGGTTTTGGCGGGTCACGAGATCTCAATGACGTTTGGTTTTGGTGGGTCATGATATCTCAGTGATGGTAGGTTTTGGTGGGTTACGAGATCTGAATGACTGTTGGTTTTGGTGGGTCACGAGATCTCAGTGATGGTAGGTTTTGTTTTTTTTGATTTTCAATTTCAGACTTTTTTTCATTATGAGTTTAATGATGGTCGGTTTTGTTTTGTTATAAGTTTTAAATGACGTTTGGTTTTTGGTCGGTCATGACATCTCAGTGATGGTAGGTTTTGGTGGGTTACGAGATCTCAATGACAGTCGGTTTTGGTGGGTCACGAGATCTCAGTGATGGTAGGTTTTGGTGGGTTACGAGATCTCAATGACGGTCGATTTTGCTGGGTCACGAGATTTCAGAGATGGTAGGTTTTGATTTGTTACAAGTTTTCAATGACGTTTGGTTTTGGTGGGTCATGATATCTCAGTGATGGTAGGTTTTGGTGGGTTACGAGATCTGAATGACTGTTGGTTTTGGTGGGTCACGAGATCTCAGTGATAGTAGGTTTCGACGGGTCACAAAATCTCAGCGATTGTAGGTTTTGGCGGGTCATGACATCTCAATGATGGTAGGTTATTGTGGGTTACAAGATCTCAATAACAGTCGGTTTTGGTGGGTTACGAGATCTCAGTGATGGTTGGTTTTGGTGGGTCATGATATCTCAGTGATGGTAGGTTTTTGTGGGTTACAAGATCTCAATGACAGTCGGTTTTGGTGGGGCACGAGATCTCAGTGATGGTAGATTTTCAAAGTCAGACTTTTTTTTCTTTATGAGTTTTCAAAGACGGTCGGTTTTGTTTCGTTACAAGTTTCCAATTACGTTTGGTTTTTGGTCGGTCATGATATCTCAGTGATAGTAGGTTTTGGTGGGTTACGAGATCTCAATGACAGTCGGTTTTGGTGGGTCACGAGATCTCTGATGGTAGGTTTTGGTGGGTTACGAGATCTCAATGACAGTTGGTTTTGTTGGGTCACGAGATCTTAGTGATGGTAGGTTTTGGTGGGTTACGAGATTTCAGTGATGGTAGATTTTTGTGGGTCACGAGATCTCAGTGATGGTAGGCTTTGGTGGGTCACGAGATCTCAGTGATGATAGGTTTTGGTGGGTTACGAGATCTCAGTGATGATAGGTTTTGGTGGGTTACGAGATCTCAAAGATGGTAGATTTTCAATGTCAGACTTTTTTTTCATTATGAGATTTCAATTATGGTCAGTTTTGTTCGGTTACAAGATCTCAATGACGGTTGGTTTTGGTGGGTCACAAGATCTCAGTGATAGTACATTTTTGTGGGTTACGAGATCTCAATGATGGTCGGTTTTGGCGGGTCAAGAGATCTCAGTGATAATAGGTTTTGGTGGATTACGAGATCTCAAAGATGGTTGGTTTGCAATGCCAGACTTTTTTTTCATTGTGATATTTCAATGACAGTCGGTTTTGGTGGGTCACGCAATCTTGGTGATGGTACGTTTTGGTGGATCACAAGATCTCAAAGATGGAAGCTTTTCAATGTCAGACTTTTTTTCATTATGAGATTTCAATGAAGGTCAGTTTTGCTTGGTTACAAAATCTCAAAGACGATGGATTTTGGTGGGTCACAAGATTTCAGTGATGGTCGGTTTGGTAGTCACAAGATCTCAGTGATGGTAGGTTTTAGTGGTTCACAAGATCTCAGTGATGGTAGGTTTTGGTGGGTTACAAGATCTCATAGATGGTAGATTTTTAACGACGGTCGGTTTTGTTTTGTTACGATTTTTCAATGAAGGTCAGTTTTGGTGGGTTATAAGATCTCAGTGATGGTAGGTTTTGGTGGGTTACAAGATCTCAATGACAGTCGGTTTTGATGGTTTACGTGACTTCAGCAATTGTAGGTTTTGGTGGGTTACGAGATTTCAAAGATGGTAGATTTTCAATCTCAGACTTTTTTTTCATTATGAGATTTCAATGATGGTCAGTTTTGTTCAGTTACAAGATCTCAATGACAGTTGGTTTTGTTGGGTCACAAGATCTCAGTGATGGTAGGTTTTGGTTTGTTATGAGTTTTCAATGACGTTTGGTTTTGGTGGGTTGCGAGATTTCAAAGATGGTAGATCCACATCGTGACCGTCTCTGAATGTTCTCTGAACATTATCAGGTGACAGGTTACCCCGCTAGAAATTTTACGTTCCCAGAACATTCTCAGAACGTCCCCACTGTGTTAAGGATGTTGTCTAGTAACGTTTCCATTACGTTCAGAGACGGTCACAATGTGGAGTTCTTTTCCCACCGTTATGGAGGTGAGCGTTTGCTTTAGATGGGATCTTGATTCTTGCTATTTTAACATTAGCTTTTCTCTGGGTGTTTTAACTGTGTTTTCAAAACACGTTTGTTATAGCAAAAGACGCAATTCAATTGTCATGATGTATTCTGATTCACTGATTTTCTCTAGGGACTAAACTATGAGTGTATTTAATGTTTGTTTTGCATTATTTAAAGCTTCATTTTTTTTGTGTGTGTGATTTTTTTATTATTTTTTATTATACAAACATAGTTTTGAGCGTTATCTTTTATACTAACACAGACGTCATGAATCCGTATGATCCTCAGCAATGGGGACACTGTTTATCGGAAAATTTTGTCACCATTGTTGAAGATCATACGCAGAATCTTGATGTCTGTGTGAGTCTACATGATGCTGTCTGAATAATTTCTGCATAATGATAGAAACTTTCAAAATATCAAAACAGGACAGGATTTTATGCATTATCGTGGGACTACAACAACATAAAAGAAAATACAATAGTCAGAGCTCAGTGAAAAAGACCACTGTATGATGATTAAAATCATCAACAATGAGCAACCAAACCCGTTTGATCAGATTTTTATTTTCTACTGGAGGTTCTACTGCATGTTGCTTTATATAAAGGCTGCAATAACTGTGTAGTTGCTGATGCAGTGATACAGCAGTTACATTAGCTCATGCATGTTCTGTTGTCAGCTAATGACTTACTGCAATAGATTTGCATTTTAAAGAAAAGGTTTCATAATGTTAATCCAGGAATTACCAGTAAAGAGCTTTTTTGTTTTTTGTAAGACCATTTAAGAAAAAATAGTTTTTGTTTGAACAGCCTCTTTTGTTAGTCAGTTTAGCTACATTTTTTGGTAAGGGCAGCAGGGACGTTCTGAGAACATTCCCAAATAAAGTATGGTTCCCTAAACATTCAGAGAACGTCTCACCGATATGGAGTTGAGTGGTTGCTTTAGATGGGCTCTTGATTTTTCAACATTAATTTTTTTACATACAATTTTTAACTGTGTTGTCAAAACATGCTTGTTAGTGCAAAAAATTATAAGAGAAATTCTGGTCAGATGAATTTGATTATTTAATGATGATTCAATCATTATGGAGTGTCCTGATTGTGATATATGAGTTTTTTTATTTATTATACTGAGTCTTGAGCAGTGTCTTTTAGACAGACATCATGAATCAGCATATGAACCTCAATAATGGTGACAATAAACAAAAATCTTTTTGTGACTTTAGAAGCTTGAGAACTGATCTGTTTATCTAAAAATTTTGTCACCATTGTTGAGGTTCATATGCAGAATCTTGATGTCTGTGTGAGTCTAGATGATCTTGTCTGAATAATATTTGCACAGTAATTAAAACCTTTTGCAATATCAAAGCAGGACAGGATTTTATGCATTGTCATAGGACTACAACATTAAGAAATACAGCATTCAGAAAACATTGAACAAGGCCATTGTAGGATGATGAAATCATCACTAATTAGCAACCACAACAAATTAATCAGAATTCTGTTGTCACAAATTTTTTTGTAACAAATGTGCTTTAAAAACACACAGTTACAACAATTGAGGAAAAAAATACAGTTGAAATGTCAAGGGTCAGGAGCCCAAATAAAGCAAGCGCTTACCACCATAACAGTGACTTCAAACTTTATTATTTTTAATGAAACAGCAACACCTCATTAAGATGTTTTGAATGAAAGAAATAAAGTCAAACTGATTTGTAATAAGTGAAGATGCAGAGATCTCGAGAGATATGTCAGTGTTTAATGTTCTTTTTCTGTTGAGTTTTGTGAGGTGACACTGATGTTCTGCTGCATGTTGCTTTATTTAAAGACAGTAATTGAGTGGCTGCTGATGCAGTGACACAAAAGTTACATTAATCATCATGCATGTTAGCTACTGCAAGTGATTTGTGTTTAAAAGGAAAGGTTTAATGATAACAATAATCCAAGAAATATTTTTTATAAGACATTTAAGAAAAATTAGTTTTTGTTTGAACAGCCACTTTTGTTAGTCAATTAAATTTTCAATTAATTTTTTTGAGAAGGCCAGCAGGGACATTCTGAGCACATTTCCAAATAAAATATGGTTCCCTATTAAATGTTCAGAGAACGTCTTGAAAGTTCCCTGAATGTCCACCAAATAACGTACCCCAAACCTTAAAAGAATTCCACATTGTGACCGTCTCTGAACGTACTGGGAATGTTACGTAGACAACGTCCTTAACACCGGTGGGGACGTTCTGAGAATGTTCTGGGAATGTAAAATTTCTAGCGGGGAATAGCCTATATATTGCATGTTTCAATAAATCCATCAGGTTGACAGCCACCATTCAAATGTTTACTATATTTAAAAAAAAAACTAATTGGAGTAGAAATAATTTTAAAGTTAATAGGCCTATTATAAATGTATTATTATAAAAAATCCTTAAGTGTAATTTAAGTTTGTATACACATTTGTTTATTTAACCTTCAATATTAATGTAGTACCAACTGATTCCCATTATACAGCAATAGTTGAGAGATTTTATTTTCTTGAGAAAATTTGCCATGTACTGTAGCCTACCTGATATACAGTATATCCAAAATAACTGATATTGACTCAAATTGCAATCTTGTGAATCCAAATGCATAACTATGATGACAGACTGGCAGAAAATGGTGCAAAACAGAGTCCAAACAGGGTAATATTGTGATATACTTGCACTCTTAAATGTGCATTGAAAATTGCCAGCTGATAAAACAGATGTTATATGAATATGGCCCCTGGATCATATAAGGCTAAATGTAGATCTTAACTGGCTGAGTAAAATGGTGATTGACACTAAACAGTAGAAAATCAGTCCAGTCTCCCCAGCTGTAAATGTCATTGGCTGTTAAAGTCTTGTTTCTTATAATAAATTGACATGTTGATAACACAACACACATTGTTTTAGAATGCTCTCAATTACATCAGATGCATACTATATGCAATAGAGAGTGTGGTGGTGCTTATGGGGTGTCGCTCTGGGATGGCTGAGTATGAAGGTGGGGAAAATACCAAAAAAGACATTTGTAAAAAAAATTCTAGAAGTGTGCAGCTCTCATTTGATGAATTCACATACTGATTTGTGGATGAGCAAAATTTGTCCGTTACCTCACATTTTTTGATGCGGGTGTGTGAATACATTTTGCACCATATTCACTGCGTTAACTGTAGCAAAAATGTGAGCGTACGAGTGTCTTAATTTGTGTTTTGGAGAATAGGATTTGTACACCTGCAATGAAGAATTTAAGAAGGTGGGACTTGTGTTGTGTTTGTGGGAGAGAAAAAAAAATCAACAAGTATGCAACTCTTAAAACATTTTTCTCTGTGACTTCAAATTTACTGATACACATTTGTGGCTATTCTCTACAACTACAAATTCCACTGTCAGTTGTTATGCACCAAATATACCTTCATAGTAGTCTGCCCTAACAGCTGGCCCTGGCAGTTAAATGCACATTCCATTAATCATTCCATAAATTTTTGTAATTTAACAGTTATTGAACCTTTAGACAAAACTTTAAAAAAAAAGTTAGCTTTTTTGTGTTGCTCCTGCACAAAAAGGGTGGTGGGGGTGGGGGAGAATATAATGATACAGAAGAATATGCTCAAGAATAAGCTCATACTAAAGGAGTAAAAAAGACCCAAACAGAGCAAAATATGCAATTTTGTGCAGTTGATGATACTTATATAAACAATTAAGATGAAATTCTGATAGCTAGTAAATCAATAAGATTGTTATAACATTATAGCAGACTACCTATATATGCATAATACAATGATTGAAAGATGAACAAATAAATGTTCCTCAAAAGACTGATGTGTCATATTTGATAACAATTTAGTTACATGGCATATATCAAAGTACCTTGGTATTACTTACCATTTGATAGCACTTGTAACTTTGTCTGAATGCTTTGTCTTTCTCTTGTGGCCTTGCAGCAGTAGCAGAACTTACAGAGTGTATCTGGGAAAACATAACCTGAAGGAGGAGGAGAACGGATCTCTCGCAGTATAATGTAAGGAGATACTACTGACTTATCTTTTTATCAAAAAAGTGACTTGTAATCTTTAATTACAATTAACTTGAATTGGCGTANGGGCCAAAAGACTCCTCACGAAGAACAGAGATTCATATTTTAAACACTTGTGCAATGAAATTTAGTTTTAATGTTGTCTCTGGACCGCAGTAATGACATCGCCCTGATCAAATTGAAAAGTTCGTTCACCGCTAGTGAAAAGATCACACCTGCATGTCTTCCTGCGAATGGCCATGTTGGGGACGTCTCTACAGTAATGCTGATAGATATGGATCAAGTTGTGATGTTGAATTTAGCTGACTGAGACAGGCAACACAATCAAAGAAAATGTGGACATTTCTGCATTTTTTCCTCTGTTCTTCTCATCCAACTTTTTTCATTGTTAATAACTAGCCAATGGACCCCTTTGCTGATATCCTGCAGCAGGCTCTCCTGCCTGTGGTAGATTACGCCACCTGCTCTAAGTCTGACTGGTGGGGCTCTCAGGTCACACAAAACATGGTCTGCGCCGGTGGAGATGGTGTTGTTACTGGATGTAATGTAAGGAGATACTACTGACTTATCTTTTTATCAAAAAAGTGACTTGTAATCTTTAATTACAATTAACTTGAATTGGCGTACAATTACTCTCTAAAACACAGGCTACTTCAGGCAAGATCATCTTTGCGCTTTGTTGCATTCCAAAATGAAAGCAAGTTCAGAAGCCTCAATAAAGCTTGAATACCCTAAACACAAAATCTGAACAGATTTTAAAATGCTAGGTATCATACACTTGCTGAATTTGTAAAGAGAAAAACTGGGCATTATACATTGACTGAGGATCACAACCTATCAGACTTTCACGTCATTCTGAACATATGCAGAAACGTGCATCCTGGCTATAGGAGGCAAATGGCAGATAAAAACAGTGCTCTAAAATCAGCTTAATATTTTTTTGATATCCTCTGCCCGAATGGAATCAGTCTGAAGATAAAAAAAAAAAAATCTTTGGATATTTTCATCAAAAGACAAAAACTATGATGGAAACAACAACAATAGGCTAATTAAAACTGCCCGTCACACAACACAAGGGCGACTCTGGTGGCCCCCTGAATTGTGCTGGTAGCGACGGCGCTTGGGAGGTCCATGGTATTGTGAGCTTTGGTTCAGGCCTGAGTTGCAACTATTCCAAGAAGCCCACCGTTTTCACTCATGTGAGTGGCTACATTGACTGGATCAGCAAGGTAAGTGTTTTATATTAACAAACATGCTAATGTCATTTTGGATAGTGTTTGTCATTATGGAAAATACAGCAATACTATTGAAAATCTTTTCCCTTTCTAATCTCTTACAGAACATAGCCTGCTATTAAAGATCAAACAGAAAAATGGGTTTTGTATCATCGATGCTTTGAAAAATAAAAATATTAAACGAAAAGAAAGTTGTGTAAATGTATTTGCACTATACATTAATTTATTTTTCATTATTAACAACATTATAAATACACGATTGAAATGCACTTATGACACATAGGAGACATAAGTTGTTGGTGGTGCTAGTCAAAATTATGAGATCTCATAGCTCAGTAAGTCAATTTCATGGTTTAAATTTTAAGTTGCAATTGACCATAATTTGTTAGTGTTTTGCAAATGTTCTTCTGGCATTTCCAGTCTCTCACTTTAAGATTAAATACATCAGATTTAGAGTACAAATATCTACTGCTTTGGTTGGCATTTGAAACCAAGTGGTTGTAAGAAGTTACCAAAAGCATTTTATTGGAACTGACCATATTTATTGAATTTTAAAATTCATCAATTTGCAAAAGAATAAAACAGTCCTAAATAGAAACAGGACATGTGGCATAGTCTCAGTGTAAGCTGTTATTAAACATGTTATTTCATGCGTATGTATAGCCTACATACAATAACATCTTGATGTATTATTGAAAACAATGACCGAGATTCATATATTCAATAAAGTAAACTACCAAAAAGTGCCCATGTGCAGGTTTGTTGTCATGCAGAGGGGACACACATTCAAATTAATTATCTAGTTTTAGTGGCACATGTGAAAACAAATTCTTCTTGCATCATTAACAGTCACAGCAAACAATACAGAAACACTATTTTTGCCACAAACATTGCTTTAATTGATTTAGGACATTTTGAGCACCCTCTACATTTATCTTAGATACCATGACAATATTTTGGATTGGGAGAAGAATTTTTGAAGACTCAGTCAAACATGATAAATTGATCTTCATCTTGATCCGCTGAAACTCACTCACTGTGCAGCCACAGTAATGTACCTCGGCTCCATGTTACCAAAGTAGGACTTCTCCCACTCGCTCATGAGATCAAAATGGAGAGGCCGATCACAGAAGGTGCATGAGGCCATAGCCGGTCCATTCAGCGGTAGTCCAACCTCCTGCCAGACATCCAACAGTTTCTCTGTCCAACATAAAATATTATTAAAAATACAGATACAAATCATTATCAGTGTAAAATGTTTCCAGATCTCATTTTTTTTTAACTCTGGGGACATTCATACGGCAATGGCAGATGTGTCACTGTGTAGTGACACTAGCATTACAGAAATTAAGCTCTTCACCTTTAAACTGTGAAGTAATAGAATTTGCCCAACTGCATGACCGCTCACCTACAAAGTAGCTCATCATAATGGGGTTGTGGAAAGGAGAAGGAGCCAACCGCAGTAGCTCCTCTCCGCGAGGCACTGTCGGGTAATTTATGGCCTGCACATAGATGTTGTGTTTCTCCAACAGAACATCACACACCTTTGAGTTTTTCGCTGCATCTCCAACCTGAAATAAAAGATTTAAAGTTCAAACCTTTATACTTGTGCATCAAAAAAAACAGATATGGCCTCATTGCAACATTACTGTAAAATAAACTGTACTTTCATTTTTTACTTACAATTTACATTGTATTAAATAACCTTTAATCCCCCCACTACATAGAATTTGTATGTTTCCCCAGTGTGTTCAAGACGGTTACAGTCTTGCATATTAAATGCACATTGCTCACTCATCATTGCAATTACAGAACAATCCAATAACTCGCCCATTACTGCCCATAATTATTAACACTACAGTTGTATACACTGACCCGTATAGGAATGATGTGGCTGGGGCAGTTGACCACAGGCAGCCCAGCGTCCAGCAGCAGCTGTCTCATGTGTTTGACGTTTCTCTGATGGGCTCTGCGCAAGGCCTGGCCTTCTGCACTCCTTAGCACTCGCACCGATTCCAGAGCCCCCGCCAGCACCATGGGAGGCAAGGAGGTAGTGAAGATAAACCCGGCGGCGTAGGAGCGCACAGTGTCCACCAGGGCTGCAGTGCTGGCTATATAACCACCCACACAGCCAAATGCCTTGCCTACAGATATTTCAAACAATGTAACCATCTTAATTAAAATGATTAGGGCAAGAACACAGCTGAAATGGCATTGACTACTGGATAAAATCATGCACTTGACATATCTCTCTTACCCAGAGTTCCAGAGACAATATCGATCTTGTGCATGACGTTGTCTCTCTCTCCTACACCTGCTCCATGAGCCCCATACAGTCCGACAGCATGGACTTCATCCACAAAAGTCAGAGCTCCATATTTGTGTGCTACATCGCACAGTTCTTCTAGAGGGCAAATTGCACCTGAGAAACATTGAAATTGAGATTGTCATTTATTCAGCTGTATTTAGTTGATTCAGTATTATTGACTGATGCAGCATCATGCAAAAGCAATAGTTTTCAGTTACAGAAGCAGAAGCAGAGTAGAAATGCACTATTATCAGCTGGCCATGATTAATTTATTCCACAAGCCAAAGCATCTGATAAAAGGGTGGTTGAGAAGATAAAGGGAGTAGTATTTGGCTCGTCACGGGATCTCAAAATGGCCGCCCCAATGAGGCAACCCACTCTACGTAAGGCATATCAGTGCATATTTTCCCTGGGAATCGAACCTACGACATTGGCAATGTTTTTTTTTTGTCAAATTTAGCTATTTTGAATTGGAAGTAGCCTATAATTTTCATGATTGATGCAGAATTTGTAATTGAATGTGATGGGACAAGAAATTTTAATATCTATTTTGATACTAGAAAACTCTTTTGAATCAATTATGTGATATCTTCTACTCACCATCCATTGAATGCACAGTCTCAAAAGCCACGATTTTGGGCGTGAGTGGATCCGAGCGTCTGAGTAGTTCCTCCAAGTGACTGGCATCATTGTGTCGGAAGATGAAGCGTTTAGCCCCACTGTTCCTGATACCCTGGATCATGGAGGCATGATTGCCCATGTCTGAGTATATCTCACAGCCTTTGCAGAGAAAATACATTTTTAGAGGAATTTCAGACGATACACTACCATTCAAAAGTTGGGGGTCGGTAAAAAAATTTTTTTATTGTTTTGGTTTGAAATATAGTCAATATAAAACCTAAATTCATTCATTCACTAACCAAAGGCATTCTGTTTTGTTTGATACCTGGGAGCATTTTAGCCAAAGTAAAGAGGGTGGAATCATTGGCTACAAAGCAGGAAGAAAAGACCAGCGCTCCATCTTTCTGGTGTAGACGTGACAGCTCACTCTCCAAGGCCACGTGATAGTTACTCGTCCCAGAGATATTTCGGGTTCCACCTGCTCCTGCGCCATGCTTCTCCAAAGCCTCGCTAAGAAACAATGAAAGTTGTGATTACTAACTTTTAACAGCTATATGTATATCCAAAAGCAAACAATTACAAACTTCACAGTTTTATGAAATTTACATACAGTCTTATTTAGCAAAACTACAAGTATATTTATACTCCCACAGTATATTTGAAAAATGTATAGTATAAGTTAGTGTACTTTGCTGCACCCTAATTTGTTCTTCTCTACGTATAATAACAGATGATGGCAAACATTTGTTTCATTGTCTGTTTTATGTACTGACCTTATGGCCTTGACAACTCTGGGATGTCGACTCATGCCCAGGTAATCATTACTGCACCATACAGACACCTGGGAGCCCAAGCGTCCAGGGATGGAGTAGTCCTCAGCAAAAGGGAAAACCTCTGCAAAACGGTTCACCGTCTTAAAGATGCGGTAGGTATGGTCAGTCTTCTTTTCCACAATCTTCTGAGTGAAGAAGTCATCGTAGTTGAAACTGGCTCTGGCTGAATTACAGACAATCACCACAGTCAATAAGTGAGGAGGAAAGGCAGGAATGAAAGAAGATTGACACTACAAAGTGCTGCAGAATATACAGTATTAAACACTAAATAAAACAGTCTTGGATCAATTCGATAACTTACCCTTTACTCACCATCCATTATTCCACATTATGTCATATTGTTTTTTCATTATTCCTTTAGTTCAGTTATTTAATTTCAGTAACAGATATTTTCAAAAAAATGTTGTACCTTTTGGCAGTCCAATCAAATAATGAGTCAAAAGTTAGATGTTGAATATGCATACTGTTCACAGAATAGATATATAGTATATTATTGTACTGTTAATCATTAAGGCAGTTGAACTCACCAAAATTGTCCTGAAGAAGGTGTGTAGGACCAGTGGACTGATGACTTTGCAAGTCACTGAACATCGAGCTTGTCAAGCCTGGAGTAAAAAAAGGCATCAACTTTAACATTTAATTGCATCTCCAAAACTAAGTGTTTTGTATTTAACGCCACTGTTTACGTCTTATATTTCTTTAAATGCAGGCTATGCAGTATGAACTATGCACCGTGCTTCAAAAAACCAAAAACTACAATTTTCCAATTAGATATTATTTTCTAGTACACATGCGGCTGTGTGAAGTTTCATCTGTAATGTGATTGTCTAAAGACTAGCTTTTGTTACATCAGCAGTCTGAGTCATCATCTACTTACTATTTACAGCTGAGGAGTCTCTTAAATTGGAGTTAAATGGTGCAAATTGCAGAGAGGAGAATGCTCTCCAAAATGAGTCTTATTATGTCAAACCAACCCCTGCATGATACACTGCTAAGACAAAAGAGCCTCTTCAGCAGTGAACTAATTATACTGCGGTGGCGAAAAGAGATATACAGGCAATCAGATGCTATAAGATATCAGCCAGTCAGCTAGATGATATCTGCTTCTTCAGCAATATAAACACTTACATCTAGCACTGTTTATACACATATACACAGGCCATGAATCTATCACACTGAGTTCTTTTTTACCTGAGGTGTCTTGATCCTCAAGACTCAGCTGGACATCCTCCTGCACTTGTGGACTTGCTTTAACCAGTCCAATCTTAGAGGAAACGAAAGGACAGCTTTGGGACATGGAGATCGCCACCTGAGTCGCTGTGGTAGCCAGCTGTCGCTTTTGCTCCTTGTGAGGGAGCAGACCTGAACACAATAGATGAATATAAGCAAATGTATATCTACTGACTACTGATTTAGAATAAGCCTACTTGGCCAGTGTTAATGAGATTTGTATGAAAAATATGGAATATTATAGTCATTTTTGTGTCTGGTATAGTAAACCTTACAATGATATACTATAGAAAACAACAGCATTACCATTTCCCTCAAAGGATTGAGTGGCTTTTACAGATATCTGGCGGACAATGATTGGACATCTGTCTGCCAAGCCGAGGTATGCTGCCACATTCCTTAGAGAAGGCCCTGGAGTGGACTTCAGGAATGGGCAGTGATGCAGAAAAGCAGACATGATTTTAACAGCTGTAAACAATGGAAATGTTGGTCAGTGGGGTATTTTCAAAATTACTTTTCCATAATGTAACAACGTTAACAGATTCAAAGGAAAGAGACCTAGATAAAAATAATAATAATAATGATTAGGCTACATAATAATAATAAAGTGCCTTATAGACCCTCAAGTGACCCTATTCTAAATTTCGAGCAGTGGAGGTGTGGGCGCGCCGGGCACCTGGGCGGGGCTGATAGCGCTCCTTATCTGGAACGCGCAGACTCGGGCTTTCCACATCACCCCGTTCTCAAAGTTTAAAACTGACGTCATATAGATTGATAAAGGCTAGATTATACTTACCGAGAATTTTCAACCCTATAAAACGAAGTAGGTTATTATTACAATGGCCAAAAACAACAACAACAACAACAACAATAAAGTAAAAGAAAACAAACTTGCGTAGTGAATTTGCGAAAGCGTAAACAAACCATTTTCACTCATATTAGGCTACTTTACATTAATAATAATAATAATGATAATGGCATTGTTGTTAATATAATAATCGGCAAAATAATAGGCTAATAATCATAATAGGCTAATAATAATAATTTACTAGTATATTATATGATACAATTATATTATATTACAAAACCACACACACTTTTTCCTTTTACCTATTTATCTTTCAGAGGTAGGCTATAGTTGTGGTAGAAACATTTAAAATGTAGTTTCTCTGTTGACTATTCCTGTGGTCTGAGGTTACACTCAACATCACTTGCCAGCATCAAAGAATCAGAAAAGAAACACTTGCTATATTACTATAAAACATTAGCCTACCTGTTGACCTGCACTGAGGACGAACTTCTGAACGGCACCCGTCGCTCAAACGAACAGCGAAGGAATTGAGCCCATCAGTCACTCTGCTCACACCCTAATACTGGGAATTGTACGTGACAGAAGGACGTAATCTCAACACACGTCGAATCCATGGACAGAACTGCACTAATTACTGAGTACAAATTACTTTTACTTTGTTTCATTTAGACGACATCATTCGTTTTGTTGTGAAAAGAATAAAAAATGTAATTGTGAACAATGTTTCTATTGATTTTTGGAACGAATTATTCTAGTAAACTCGTAGTATTGTGTCTAATTGTTTTCTTTTTCTGTCCTTATACTGTTAAAAAATCTTGAGACACAAGAGGTGAAATGGCCAAATGCTTTATTTTGTATTTTGTGCAAACTTGGTGAGGCTCTTCATACCAGCATAAACAATATTAGCAACAAATTGAGAATTATGATATCAAACAGTTTAATTACACACTGGCTGTTAATAAGGCCAAAATACAAGTATGTTCCAGCATTCTTTTTGTGGCCATAAAAATGCATGTGACTTGTAACTTAGTCCTGGTCACACAATAATTAAATAGAGAAATACATAGATATACATCCAGTATGTCTATTAAAACCATTAGGATGTTCTCAAAACTGTGGTTTTTAATGACAGATAAGATAAATAAGAATTTGTTATTTTCCTGAGCAAAAGTTATGTTCTTTTTGAGTCATTTTTAGGCACTTTGACTTTAAAATTAAAGCTGAACTTCAACCACGGCTCTATACATTATGCCGGTTATAAACCTCAGATTCATCTATAGTAGCATTTCCCATTCATCATAATGTGGTTAAGACAGATCATGATATTCCCCAAATCATCTCATCAAGCCAGGCACATGATGCTCATCCCTATAAATACAGCATGTGCAATCTCATCAGTGCCCTTTAAAATAAACAATTTGACTATATTAGCCTACAATTATTCATTATCTAAAAACACATCAGCCTCACTTGCAGTAATGCTACATTTATCCATACATCCAACAATATTTTTGAAGATAAGCTATCAAATATCTTGACCAAAAGATGCTCTTTAAAAAGAAAATAAAATAAAAACTTCATATACTTTAAATATATAAAATTTGTGCATAATAAGACCTTTAGGAAATCAGCCCCGCAAAGAATGACTATTGAGTCAGGTAGTGCTTTTGTGGGTGTGTAGATCCAATCCGTTTTAACAGTTGAACGTAACTTTTCCACATTGAGAAGTACACCAGCATCACAGGATTACATTATTGCTTCTATAAAGTCAATGCAATGTTAGATGGAGGAATTAGGCCTTGCAGACCTGATGATTTCCTCCAGCAGCACTAGGAGGCAGAGGCATCCCAGGGTTTGAGCCAGACTGAACGTCCACAAAACCCATCCTCTGCCTTCTCTTCCTCTGCTCTGTCATCTAAATGAACAGATACACAACCATTATTTTATACACTTGAGAAAATAGAATCTGAGAAATTAATTCATTCCAGTGTACCAACATTATTAATGCTGGGCAAACACACAGTTCATTATATACATTGAGAAATATACCTGTTCTTTTAGCTCTATTAACTGGCTTGTGAGTTGCGTGACCACTTTCATGGTGGAGGAGAGCCGATCCTGCAGGTTCCTCATCTCATTCTGTTCTCCATCTCCATCCATTACAACCAGAGACATGGCCTGCATGCGTGGGAACCAATCCAGGTTCTTATTCTAACAAGAGGTGACAACAAGACTGAATCAAAACCATTGCAAGGTGAAGCAAGAATTAATCAAATCAATTAAAGCTATGTAAAAAAACTAACAAAAAGGACAAAAGCACATAAAATAACCAAAACTAAAAATATAAAAATAAAAGCCAAAGTATTAATAAATGCTATAATAGGTTACAACAAATAATACTAAAATGACGCTGGTAGTGTCCAATCGGCTGGAACTTTTCATTTTTGTAATGTACCTTTATCATATGGGCCACGTAGCTCTCCGGGCCAGTGTAATCTGTTTTGTTTTTCTCCCGTACCAGCACTATGAAATAGAGGTAGTTCCAGATGTTGTGCTCCAATTTAATGTGTTCCTCGAACGACACGGTCTTGTTATCAAACTTGTCCCTCTCAAGACCTGTTGAAATACAAATATAGAGCAATTCCTTTATGTAATGTCCTCTGATTTCAGATGATTTATATTTAGGTGACTTTTATAAAGCCTTTCAAGAAATACTAGGGTCATATTTCAAAAAATAAATGAAGAACTTTCATTTTGTATAAAGAAAATAAGCATAAGCATACATTAAGGAACATTTTAGTTTTTTAGTGAATCGTGACATTAATTTCAGGACAGTTTAGCATATTTTACCCCCCACATTCTCTTCATTGAAATGCATAATGCTTTTGCAAATTCATATCATAACAAAACTCAATTTTGAATTGCAGTAATTATGCAAAAATATAGTGAAACAATGTACATCATTTTCATAAAAAAATAATGTCACAATGCAAAAAAAATCTTTAGGGTTTTGGTTCAGTAAGATCTTTTATTTATTTATTTGAATAACTTTTATTCAGCAAGGATGCATTAATTCAGTTTCCACAAAAAAATTAAGAAACACAATTGTTTTCAACATTGAAACCAAATCAGATTTTTTTCCTCAGACAAGCAGTCACTTTATCAGGTTGTAGCAATAACATAGAACTTATCCGCTGATTTCTTACCACAAATGAAACAGGTGGTCTTCAGTATCTCCTCTTTCTTCTGTTTTTCACTACGCAGGTCAGCGAAGGTGTCAATAATTACACCAAATATCAAGTTGAGAACAATGATGATGACAATGAAGTAGAAGAGAAGGTCATACACCACACGACCAGGGAACAAAGGCTCCTGTAAGATGAACAACATTGTATCAGTTTGGTTAGATTTTGTATTCAAATGTGCACATCTTTATATAATTGTGGGTCTCCATACATTCTTAGAGGGTTTGCGCAGGACATCTCCCACACCTCCTCCGTTCCTCAGCCCATGATTCAGCACCGTAACGATACACATGAGAAGAGTGTCACATGCTCTCTCTGTGTTGTCTTCATCTTCTGCACAGCACAGCCATTAAAAAAAAATTAACAGCTAAGTTTAATTATATTAAATATCGTTTGTTTGTAATGTTCTACTCACCCTCTGATGGTGCAACCATCCCAGTTTCCTCTGTGCAGTCCAATCCATCTGCACTGCAGCTGCTCATAGAGTTATCTATACCTGCTCAGAGGACAAATTACACCAAGTCTGTCAAAGTGGCATCAATGAATAATAAATGGCATAAATTCATCATAAATGCTGGATTTGATCCTTTTCTGCAACAACTGTTGGGCGAAAAACTATTCAGATGGAGGTGTATGCAATTTACCTGTATCTGGGCTAGCAAGCCGGTCCACTTCCATGATGAAGTCATTCCTGAGGAAGAGAAAGCCCACGATGGAGAACAGGTAGACCAGGATGATGGCCAAAACAGCAGTGAGGAGAATAGAGCGGCCGTTACGTGTCACACTCTTGATGACGTTAAAGAGAGTCTCCTCACGGTAGATCAGATCAAACAACTGAAAGAGGTAAAAGAAGAAGACGAAGTAGAGGATTAGTAGATGATTTTTATGTCTTTCAGTCGTAAATGATCACGTCACATTTTCACAATTTGTTTGAAACCATGTATTATGTTTCCACTGGCAAGTACAGTATCTCAGTTTTATTTATTCACCACAAGTAATTTTACTTGCATTTGGTGTTTGGAAAGAGTTTTATGGCAATCAGCTATGCAAAAAGCAAACAAATAAAGAAGCTACAGTTTATACTACCTTTCAAAAGCTTAGGGTTGGTAAGATTTTTGGTAACACTTTATTTTACAGTGCCGTAGTTACACGTTACTTCATTTACTTACTATAGTAATGACAGTAAATTATGCATAATTACAAGTAACTACCCCTAAACCAAACCCTAACCCTAACTGTAACTCTATAGTAAGTACAAGTAGTTAAATAATAGTACCCAGTACTTATTTGAGTAATTACAATGTAACTACAGCACTGTAAAATAAAGTAACCAGATTTTTAAATGTTTTAGAAAGAAATTCAAGTGAAATGCTTAGCAAGGCTGCATTTATCTGATCACAAAAACTAAAAAAAACAGTAATATTGTGAAATATTATTACCATTTTAATTATTTATTTTTTAAATAATGTTTTTCATTTAATTATATTTTAAAATGTCGATTATTCCAAAGGCAAAGCTGAAATGTCAGCAGCCATTCAGAATCCAGTCTTCGGTGTCACATGATTCTTCAGAAGTCATTTTAATATGCTGATTTGGTGCCCAAGAATAATTTCTCATTATTAATCGCAGTTGAAAGCAAATGTGCTGCTTAATATTTTGTAGAAACCATGATATGAAACCAACCAAAAATGACTTTTTCAGGATTCTTTGATGAATAGAAAGTCCAAAAGAAATGCATTAATTTGAAATATTCTTTTAGTTTCATTACAGTAACACTGTCACTTTTGATCAATTTAATGTATCTTCGCTGAATGAAAAAAAAAAAATTGTATGAGTGATAAAATAGGTTTTGAGGCACCCACCAATATGCTGTAGAAGAGCTCGTGGACGAACAGCCCCAGTGTGCTAGTTAACACATAGGCCAAGTGGTACAGGAACTCTACATCCATCACCATGGCTTTGTAGCCCATGATGAAGGTGCCATTGTTACCCACAAAGCTCACCACAAACACTATCTTATTGATGAGCTGGTTAAAAAGGGAAAGAGGCGAATTAATAATTAAAACAATACATTTTTATTTAAGCAAACATACAGTATTATGGTTACCTAACACTTACATTTAGAGCGCCCAGCAGGATGAGACTTGGCCCAATGCCGAAGTGATAAATGCAGCGCAGGGTGATGGCGACAGTGAGGGACTGGAACCCATAGCGCTTGAACAATAGGCCCAAAACAGCCAGTCCAGCGAAACACCAGAACAGCATAATCAGCAACGAAGAGTCTATGCTGCCTGGAGGCACAAGAGACTGTTGGAAACTACATGGAAAAGCTGTTGGTCCAATAATTGAGTGCTTTGAAACTAATGCAAAAATGTAGCATTTATTAATATAATACAATCAATACTCTGTAGCTACCAACAGGTATGCACACGTATACATACCAGAGTGACCAGAGTCATGTGGGTAGAACAAAGCAATAATAAGATTGATGAACACAGCCAGATTGAATGATATGGTGCCCCAGAGAGACATTCGGCGAGAGAACCAGTACAGCACTGGCATGCCTAAAACACACAAACATCAGACCTGGTGTAAAGCTCCTTGCTCAAGTACATATTTGTAGAAATTTGTACTGCCATCATTTTTGGGTGTCAGCTCTTTAGACACTAAGCCACACCACACCAGGCCCAATACTTACTGCGAAGTTTTTTCTGCCATTCCATCTCATTGTGCAGGAAGGAGGTCTGCTCGAAGAAGTGTGTGACCTTGCTTCCCTGCTCGTCCTGCTCTGTGGTAGTAAACACTCGGAACTTTGATTCCTCCGTCAGGAACTCGCAGATGGGGTGAACAGGAAACACTATCTGCTCCATGCTGCGGTCCTCCCGCACAATCTGCATGTGACATACCAACGAACATTATTTCACAACTGCCGCCTGCATCATATAAATCTCCTGTTTGAGAACATTCTGGCTTCCCAATGTGTTACAACAGTGATGGTCAAAAAACGTGGACAAAACAGTCACTCTTTGTAAACTTTGCTCGATGCGAGAGCCGTATGATCCTACATGACCAGTCACTTACGCCGGCATCACCCGGGTGTTAACTGAGGTGAGACTGAAACAGCACACATTGTCTTCCGTGTTTAAACAGACACTCAGTACTAATTCGGACAGACACAAAACAATGAAAGCGCTGGGCAGGGTTTGTCAATAAGAACTTCCCGATGGCCCGGGGCTAGCTTAAAAGGCACTCGGGACAGTTGACAGAAATGTCACAGTCCCAATCGGGCCAGTGTTGCATTACATCATCACAAAAGTTTATCATTTGCACGTTTTTAAGCCTTGCCAATTTAAACATTCAAGTGCAAGAAGACGCGCAATAGAACTCGCACAGGCTGTGTGGGATGTTTTGTATGCACACAAATCCGAAGAGCACACAAGGAAAGCCGCATCTCAAGCCTTGTTTATACTTTCGCCTAGCTGGAAGGGGAGAACAAGTTTAAAAAAAAAATGCTGTGCACACCGCCACGCGAAATGGGGTCTCGTACACTAAATGCACCCAATGTAAACAGTCAAGAAAGACAACAAATGTGTACACTATTGATAATGTACAGTACTATACATTATTGGGATCCATGCATTATGTGTTAGTGACAACAGCCTAATATTCCTGCTGCTGTCTGTTTTTAAATGTTACTCAAACGACAAGACTAAGAAATCACTCACAGCTCTTGACTGAATAACTTTTGAAATTTTAATAAGGATTAATCTTTATTTAACTTGTACAGTGAAGACTATGCAGTGTTATTTTAATTGTAATTTATTCAATTTCTCTAACCAAAAAACCAGAAAACCTTTATTCATGATAAAAACCGAACAATGAGAAATGTAAATGTTGCACCCCTAATATACACTGCGTTCCAAATTATTATGCAGGTGACATATCAGTAAGATTTCAGTACAATAAACATTCAGATTTTAGTTTTTCTAAGAAAACGTTTGTTTGTTTATTTATCCATGTCTTTTTAGATAACTGGTATCAATCTCAGACAAAATAATTTGCCAGATCTATGAAAACCCTACTTAGAGGTTGTTCCACATTATTAAGCAAGTCACAGTTCTCATGCAATATGGGGAGGAAGAAAGATCTTTCTGAAGATGAAAAGCATGAAATGGTGCAATGTTGTGCAAAAGGCATGAAAACAACTAATATTGTGTGAAACTGAATGGAGATTATCGAATTATCATAAGATTTGTGAGTGATTTAGAGCACAGCAGAACTCGGTCAGATAAAGGCTTATTAATGAAAGTTCCTGTCAAAAAAATGTATTGTATTAAAAGAGCAGCTATAAAAAAGCCAGTGTTGAGCAGCAAACAGGTATTTGAAGCTGCCTAGATCTGGCTAATTATTTTGTCTGATATTGATACCAGTTATCTAAAAAGACATGGATAAATAAACAAACAAACATTTTCTTAGAAAAACAAAAATCTGAATGTTTATTGTTCTGAAATCTTACTGATATGTCATTTGCATAATAATTTGGAACGCAGTGTATATATAATACACATATCTTTTTTCCAATTACCTCAATCTGAGCAGTTTGATGGTCATAGTGCTCTAATGGATCCTCCTGTTGCTCCTCCTGCTGCTGCTTGTTCAAGTTGAGCTGCAATAGAAACAAGCAAAAACTCAAAAACAGAAAATGACAGACTCAAGATGTTTCACAAATGTATTTTTTTGGAAAATATTAAAAATTTGCTTCATAAAAAGTACAGTCCACTGGTTACCATAGATGAGATGCTTTCCTCTTCTTCCTCTTTTGTCTTCTTTTGTGGTTTAAGCAGTGTGATGAGTGATTTATTGTGTCGGGCAAGCTGCAAAAAAAGCAACATTGAAACTTTATGGTCTTTACAACTGCCAGCCAAAGTAATATTAAAGAATTCATAAAGAAACAATTCAATTTCACAATTTGATTTCAAGGTTCATGACAAGATCTGAGTTAAACTGTGTAAGAAAAAAAAATTATTGTAATTATGTCAGATAACACTTAAGCAAAATATGGTCAGGTCAAAGTGTCTGAATAATTTTTGGTCCCAAATTTTTATCAATTTTACTGGTAGTCCACTGTATGAAGAATATTTGGGTATAATATGTCACAGTTTACTTTATTTTGCTATCCTCACTTACATAAATGAACTATAGTGTCCTGCACCCACTAGTAAAAAAATATATAAAAAATTATATCTAGTGTCTGTATAATTTTTGGTTTGACTGTATATATATATATATATATTATAAAAGCAAACAATTCTCAAAATACAGCAGTATGTCATTATGATGCAGTGGTCCACCTGTAGTGCCAGGATGTAGATGTTGTGTCCAACTTCCCTTGGTGACACTTCTCCCTCCTCACATTCAGTCTCTTGCTGGTAAGCCTTTTTTATCACCTCCACCTAAAGACATGCAACACAGTACTGTTAAAATATTACTTTTATACTTCATAGACCTAATACACATGACACAGCCAAACTGACCAGTTCACGGGGTCGAAGGTTAAACAGGATCCTCTCTGCATTCTCACTGTCATGACGACTTTCCATCAAAGCGAGGAGCAGCTTAGAGGCATTGTCCTGACAATAATCACATATTAGTTATAAAGAGTGATGAAAATGATTTTTATGATTAAAGCAGAGCCTGTGTTGTGCATCATGACTTCATCTTTACCTTGAGCTGCAGCACCAACTCCATACGGTAACGACAGAGAGGACTGATATCATTCAGAATCAAGGCTGTGATGATGTCAATGCCGTTGCACTCGTGAGAGACAATGCATGTCTTTAGAGAGACAAAAAAAAAAAAAGAAGAGGTTTCATTTTTTTCTGAATGGCAGTAAATAGCAACCAGCATCAAGCTTTTTAAAAAGACACAAAAGTATCAGAATGATACCATGCAGCACATGCTGTATATTCCAAGTGTTCTGGGGGTATACAATNTTTTGTTAAAAAAAAAAAAAAAAAAAAAAGTAATGTTTTAACCAAAATCCTGACCTTGTCCACTGGTCTTCTGTGCTCTGCTGCACGTTCATGTGACTATTAGTTCACTCCAACTCACCCAGAAAAAGCACACAAGTTGTTATAAATTGAGATTAATAAAAACATGACATGAAATACAATGCCTAGAAACACCAAAAAAATATCTATGTATTTTCTTCACCGAGTTAAATATCTCCAGAGAGGAACTTTGATTGTCAGATGACAGTTGGATAGAACAAAGAAGAAAGTAAATAGATTGTATTTCATGTCACATTTTTCTCACAACATTTGTGCTTTATCAGGGTGAGTTGGAGTGAACTGCGATGCCAATAATAGTCTCACAAACGTGCAAGTCTCATAGCCGTGCACAGAGGACCAATGGTCAAGGTCAGGATTTCTCCTTTTGTGGTTCAAAAAGGGTATACAGCATTAGAACAACAGCAGGGTTAGTAAATGATGACTTAATTTTCACTTTAGGGTGAACTATCCCTTCAAGTACTAATTAAGCAACTTCTCAGCCACGGATTAATAAAAGCATCTATGGCCAAAAATGTTTTTATATAAAATAATTCCAGTATTAGCAATTGATAATCTCACCTGGTTCTCTTGGCATGGTCCCTGGCAGTACTCTGTGAGGGTCTCCAGGGTCTGTGTGATCAGCTCCACGTTGTTCTCATTGATGTAAAGACCCAGCAGACCCAGCCCACCTGTCGTACTCCCACACATAATGTCCAGAAATTGGAGTGTCTCACACACCAGGTTATAATTTGTTTTGTTGTTCTGACAGCGAAGAAAATTCTAGAGCAAAGAATGAGGAATTTTTTTAATTGAACAAACAGAACAATTAAATGACATAATAAATCATTTAAATAATAAATCATTTAGTATTATTTTAGTATTATTTTGTAAGTAATACTAAATACTAAAAAGATACTCCATAGAATGGGGTTAATAATTTATGTAAAGTTGGGTCCAACAACCTGAGACTACACCAAAGTCCCTTTAAGACAAGTCATTTCACTCGGCGGCCATCTTTGAAACGCCTCTCGGGCATGCAAGTGCAGCTCCTATCTCTTTGAATGGGGAAACATACATTTCTTCAAAGCTGTTCACTAAGCTTTCAATTAAATTTCATATTTGAAATCAATGAAATCTGACAACAACTGACTCATAAATTTTGTTTCTAAACGCTCGAATCATGACCAAAAAAAAAAAAAACTGTATTTTTCAGGCTGGATCAAGCTAATGTGCATGCGCAGTCCTAAGTGCATGTCTCTTGTGTCTCATTTCGGAGGCGCGTGTCTGACTGTTTCTATAGGAACCGGAGCTTCTAACGGCAGCTGCAGTGACGCAATGACTTTACCAATCGGCGATTGGCTATTTTTTAGAAGGCGGGACTTATTCCGACATATTGCGCGTTGCACTTTCTCCCATTCAAAAAATACGAATGATGCATCTTGTGTTATTCTATAGTCTTTGGACTACACTGAACATTTGGGATTATTATTTTTTTATCTAAACCTGAGAATAAACAAAGATCTAGGGCTGTGAAAAATGTTAAACATTATAGAGCAAAAATCACAAATATTTTAAATTATTCACTATTTCTAGGCGACTAAAAACTATTTGTGACACTGAGCATGTGAACTACTTCATTCTAAAGGTCCAATTTCCAGATTACATTGAAGCACAAGATGCTCTTTGGATCATTCTCAAATCATCCTAGATGACATGATCATTGGATCTGATTCTAAATGTATTGTTAATCTGGGGTTTTTCAGACCTGAAGGTCCTGATTGTGGTTCTCACAAAGCAGCTGCAGAAAGCGCAGGATGGGTTTCATGATGGTGACAGAGGGGCCCATTTCTGTTTCTACTTCCTGCTGCTCAGCTTGAAATTGCTGCTCATATTGGCCAAAGGAAGGTACTACACCTGAAGGAAACCATTGTTAGAGCCAGCAACGTACATAGACTTATTTGTTTCATTTATTAGAAATGCATATTGAAATTTAAATTTTTAATTACCTGTCTCTAGATCTTTGTCATCTTTGGCTTTATTGGTCATTTCCCCCACATTGACAGAGATGGTGGATTTGATGTCCATCTGTGCATTCTTCATGCGGTCATTCAGCACTTTAAAAAACTTCTCTGACTTGTTGTCTCCCATCATGAGTTTGTAGAAGGAGTTCTGTTATAAATATGCACAGGAAAACATTTATATAGAATAATGGGTATAAAATGTATGACTATAGCTAAATATTTTTATGACAGCGGCATCCCTACCTGGATCTCTGTGTTGCCTCCTTCTAGCAGACAGATGGCAAGCTGAATGCTCTCCTGGAAGATCTTCTCGTTCTTACTGCTGGTTATGAGGTCTGTGAAAAGTTTGGTGCCACCTTCTTTGTCCAGACGACACTGTAATGCTGCAACTGCCAGCCAGTCTCTCTCTCCCTCTACACCTTCACATACACAGACACCACCATTTCACACAAAACGTATGCAAGTCCACAAAGAATGTTTTTTGCTGATCCAATTACACTAGCAGTCAAAAGTCGGCACTCTTGCTCGCATGATATTTCTTAATTCTATCCATTTTTCATCCATTTGTTTACTTTAATATTTAAATCTAAATTTAAGGTTTACACAAGTTGTAAACTTTATGTATAGTTTATATTTTTATATAAATATATTATTTATATGTAAGTATTTAAAATTACCTCCTCCGTGTTCAACAAGCTCTGCTTTTATGTTCTTTTTGTTGTTGTAGAGGTAGTTCTGGAGTAACACCTTTCTTAAGGCAAAGCCCTGCAAAAGACAACATTGATTTAATAGATGCTCACTGTTCACACACACCTTTACCCATCTAAACAGTGACTTCCCTTTGACTTGTAAAATTAAACCAATTACAGTCAGAAACAATAGTTTTTTTTGTTTGTTTTTTTGTTTGTTTGTTTTGTTTTGTTTTGTTTCTTTTTGTTGTTGTTGTTTTTTTTTGCTAACCTCTGGAAATAGCACAAAGGAATATTCTTGGTTAAAATCTGTCCGCAGCATCTGAGATAAACACTGTAAAGAAAGATTTTTCAAAGTTGTAAATAAAACAAAGATTACTGAAGTAAGTTTGGCAAGAAAATACTATTTTAGTCTTTCTACTTCAAAATGTCACATTTAAATGCGTTACTTGCTGTTTCTTTGTAATTAATTATGAAGTTTACTAACAATTTCTGAGTGAAAATTGTTTCTACACCAAATTTTTTTCAGTGCACTTTCAATAACTACAGAAAAAAATTTAAACTCATTCCTCAAATTGCAAAAGCAAAAGATGAACTTCAAGTTATGCAATTCCTGTAGGTGATGTTTTACTCCATGTAAAATGTTCTATAATAATTTGATGTCTCTAAAATATTTCTGATTATTTAAGAATATACCTTATACCCTAGCTTACTTAGAATATACCTTATATTCTAATTCATACTATTACACTTAATATTTAAAATATACATTTAGAATATAAAGTTTAATACTTTACAAATTTAAATAAACAAATAAATATTTCTTTTTTTTTAACTTCAAGTTCATATTAGTTAATTTGATCATTTACATTTGTATGAGAAATTATTTGATTACATTAAGATATTATTATTAAAATTATCAGTAACAATTTACAATAAGGTATTATTTGTAACATACGTTCATTCATTAACAAACCAGCAATGAGCAATATATTATTACAACATTTTTTAAACTATAGTAATTTCAGTTCATGTTAGTTCACAGTGCATTAACTAATGTTAACAGATATAACTTTTGATCTGAAAAATGAATTGAGATTAACATTAAGATTAATAAATGTTGAAGAAGCATTGTTCATAGTTAGTTCATGTTAACTAATGTAGTTAACTAATGAAACCTTATTGTAAAGTGTTACCTTATTATCTAATCTCACCTTCTCGTCAAAATCCAGATCACGAATGAGCATTTCCTGTAGGGTTCTGAGGACTTTGATACAGAGCTTCTCATCTGAATTCATGAGGGCCTTTGTGTGTTGGATCAATCTGGACAGAGTAAAAGGAGTGAGATGATGAAGACACATACTCACAAACCGTAATATTGCATTGATGCAATATAATCTCAGTTTTTTTGACTGATCCCTAATAGTTTAGGGACTCACTTAGATATGAAGCCTCCTGATTCACAGCGAGCTCGAGCATCCGTGCCTTCAAGGAACAACAGCTCAGGCTGGTGCAGCACATCCACCAGCACTGACAGCTCTGCATTAACTAATGGCATCACACGCTCCTCAAGTGTGTTAATGATATCCTAACAGCAGTGTTACAGAAACATTAATACATTTTTATTGATAGAAATATGACCCAAAGAATCAATTCAAGCATGAATTGTGTTGAATGCTTTACAGTCCAGGGGTGTCATGCACCTTTTATGAGGGTGCCAATTTGGTGCCTTAGGCAAGATCTCAGTATTTCTTTTTTTAGACACTTTATTTCTTTCTTTTTTTTCTATCTAGCAACTTAATTTTCTAACGATTCAAATAATTTATTTTGGAAGTCACCTGTTTCCAAAATCTGAAGTAGTTTGAATGGGCATGTTGCTTTTTCAGACATACACACATACACACAGGTACCTGTAGTTTCTCAATTATGTTTTTGTAGTCCCAGGGATTGGTGGGAGCAGCAGCCCGTGTGAGGCGTGACAGGTTTTTGTTGCTGTGGCTGGAGCGGGACAGTGAGAGGGCGTTACTGTGAGTCAACATCATGTTGACATGAGCCTCCAACTCTACTGGCAGAGGAATGGAGCGACTCTTTGCTGTGTGGACAGTCAGGTAAACAAATAAGTTGTCTCATCATACTTCAAAAACTGTATAAGAACTGAAACTCCTGCCACATTTTAGGCTTGTAAAATAATTAAAAAATCACTTAGAATTGATTTATTCTCATAGAGAGCAGGTTGACCTACTCGTCATTGCCAGAGTTCGGATGCATGACTCTACTTGGGCTTTTTGCTGTGGCTGTAACCAGGGACAATCTAACAGACGCATAGTAGACTGTAGCAGCTGTTTTACAGTGGTGTGATGAGCCTGAATGAGACAAAAGAAAGAGAAAATGAGAAAGAGAAAGAAATGAGACATGATGAAATCGGAAAGTCATTTTTATGTGATATGATTGACATAATATTTCAGCTGTCATGTTTATCTTATTATTCCTTCAATAAACTTATCTACTTCTCTAAAAATAACTCGCATACAGTCAAATTTACAATCCTGTTCAAAAGTTTAGGGTCAGTAAGATTTAAAAAAATAAATGAATACTTTTATTCAGAAAAGACCCATTAAATTAATCAAAAGTGACAGTAAAGACATTTACAATGTTTATTTCCATTTCAAATAAATGCTGTTCTTCTGAACTGTCTATTAAAACAATCCAGAAAATAAAAATTTGACAAAAATATTAAGCAGCACAATGGTTTTCAACATTGATAATAATGAGAAATGTTTCTTGTCCTCCAAATCAGTATGTTAGAATGATTTCTGAAGGATCATGTGATATGATACTGAAGACTGGATGCTGAATGGCTGCTGAAAATTCAGCTTTTACCAGAATTAAATACATTTTATAATATATTAAGATAGAAAAACTGTTATTTTACATTGTAAGAATGTTTCACAATATTACTGTTTTTACTGTATTTTTGATCAAATAAATGTAACCTTAATAAGCATAAGGGACTTCTTTAAAACCATCTTACCGACCGCAAACCTTTGAACAGGAGGTTATTTTCACAAAGGAATATTCTGTGTTAAAAATTGTCCACAGCATCTGTGACACACTGCCAGTAACTATAACAGAAAATATTCTGCAGTAAAATATAGACTCATTCAGCCAGTTTGTAAAAGCAAAAGATGAACTTTAGTTTATGCAATTCCTGTGGGTGAAGTCTTTCTCTGTGAAAAAAAAGTGTTGCAACAATTTTGTGTTTCTAAACAGTTTCTGGTTATTTCAGAAAATACTTTATAAATTAGTTTATTTTAAAATAGAATATACCCTATATTATAATTTATACTACTATATTTGATATTCAAATATACCTTTAGAATATCATTAATTTTTAAAATGGGAAACCTGAAACATTCTATAATTAAATGTGATTAGTGCTGGACATATAATAGGGGCAGTCGTGGCCTAATGGATAAAGAGTCGGACTTGTAACCCAAAGGTCATGGGTTCGAGTCTCAGGTCCGGCAGGGATTGTCGGTGAGGGGAGTGAATATCCAGCGCTCTCCCCACCTTCAATACCACGACTGAGGTGAGACCCTTGAGCAAGGCACCGTACCCCCAACTGCTCCCCGGGCGCCGCAGCAATGGCTGCCCACTGCTCCGGGTGTGTGTGTTCACGGTGTGTGTGTGTACTTGGATGGGTTAAATGCAGAGCACAAATTCCGAGTATGGGTCACCATACTTGGCCACATGTCACTTCACTTTCACTTTCACTTATTTGAGATATTTTATGCCATTATTCTTTGACCAAAATTTTTAGTTTTAGCAGTTTAATTTGTTGCACTAAATTTTTTAAATGCACTTTAAAGAATGCATGACAGAATCTTTCACTTTCAGTGCTTGGACCCTAATAATCTATGGTACTCACAGTGAATAAAAGCAGATGTGGCAGAGAACAGAAATAAGACTATGAATGATGTCTCACCTCTGTGCTGGTGCTGTTCTCTGAAAAGGGAGAGCTGAAGAAGGCAGTTACAGTGTCTAAAACCACCTGAATCACATACTTCTCTAGCACAGGGTCTGACATGCGTTTCTCACGGTTGGAGCACACCTGAAATTCAAATTAAACTAAGTTAAATGAAACTCCACACAGTAAAACACATCTTAGACAGCATCAGTGTTACAGTGGACTCACCCTGGCCATATCTACAGTGAAGTTGTCAAACAGCTTCCAGATGTGGTTGCTGGTGTAGATCTCTTTCATCTCCACTTCTGTGTCTACATAGCAGTGGTTCACAAAGTTTACATAGGCAATTTTCACCTGCACGACACAGAGGAGATTCCTGATCTTTCTGATACATAATATGCAACAGGCTTTGGCTTTTGTTAGCAAAAATGTTCATGCTATAAATGCAACTGTAAATAAATCAATTAATTGGCTCTTGCACCACAACAAACAAATATGAAATTAGGCTGAACCTAATCCTTTCAGACAAGTGGGGGAAAAAATAAGAAAAATGAAAATAAAGTGCTTTAATTTCATGTCTGCCATCATCTGATTACCTCTGTGATACAGTCTTCATGTGTGATTACTTTCACCATGTCCTCTAGGGGCAGCAGAGATGTGCACTTAATCTCAGTGTAGACGTTTTTGCCCTCCGCGCATGCAGCCAGCAGCTCTACCAGAGAAATATGGTACCGCAGAGGGCTGTCGTCCTTCACCCCTTCCCGTGACTGTGTCATCAGTTCCACCATGGTGTCGAATGCCGTGTCATCGTTATAGAAGACGACCACATCATCGCCTGCACTTGTAAGCTAAGGGTGAAAAGAGAAGTCATCTGACTGTAGAACTTGAACTTGAACTTGTATATACCACCAGTTGAACTGAACTGACATTTCCTTGGAATCATTACGTAAATAAGAATAATAACATGTAAAAATTAATATCATAAAATGATAAATCTAACAAAATACATTGTAAATCATAATAAAATAACAGCAAGCACCTTATATAACATGATCCCAACCCATCAAATAAATAAATTAAATCCCCTACAACAAATGGTCTTCAATATATGTACATTTTAATTCAGTACTGTTTTTTATTATTTTAATTGAAGAAGTTAAATGTTTAAACAAATGGTTAAAATGAATACATACTGTACAATAATTCAAGTTTGCTTTATTTTAGTCACAAATCACAAACCTCAGTCATGATCATGTCTTGACATTTCTTCACATATTTCCCCTCGGCCTTAATGATGGTGTGCAGAAAGTTGAGGTACTGAATGTGGCGGCCATGTGTAGCCAGGCAATGGATAAAATGATGCAGCACAGACTCACTGATCTCAGAACAGAGCTGGAAATTATTACTGAAAATTTGCTGCATTGTTTCTGCTTCTAGGAGCTGAGAGAGAAAAACAAACAGGAACACAATGAACAAAAATGAAAAACATCTTAGGCTATTTTAAGATGGTTTTTTTTTATCCTCCTTGCTTTGCACTCACCCCAGGTGTGAGAAAGAGGTTGAGGTGTTTATGGAGGAGTGTCTGATTCTCCAGATTCCCTGTGCAGAACTTCTGCAGGAACAGGTGCGTGTACTTGATAATCTCCAGCATTTTGGTGTCATTCTGTTAACAGAAAAAAAATCTGGTGTTTAGGGACAATATCAAGACCTTGCTTCATATCTAGTACAGATTTTATCTGTTTTAAAAAGACTACAAACCCGATCATAGGAGATCTGCAACAAGTCCAGCATAACTTTGTGGGCGCCCATGTTCTTCAACAGCCTCTGTTGCTTCTTAAATACACCTGAACTGCACATTTTATTCAAACGCTCAAGAATCTGGAGATCAGAGAAAAGATTTAAATATTGGTTTGTTCATTTAACAAGTTTCCATTCATCTATTCCATTGTTTTGCATCCAAAATTATATATACTACTGTATATTGAGTACAAAATATACATATAAAACGTATATATAAATGTGTATACAAAAGTCTTTAATATAATATAATGACGTTTGGGGTCAGTAAATTATTTTAATGTTTATGAAAGAAGTCTCTTATGCTCACCAAGGTTGCATTTATTTTATCAGTAAAAAAACAAAAAAAACACAGTAATATTGTGAAATATTATTACAATTTCAAATAACTTTTTACTATTTTAATACATTTTAAAATGCGACTTATTCTAAATTTAAGCTGAATTTTCAGCACCCATAACTCCAGCCTTCAGGGTTACATTATTCTTCCGAAATCATCTAATATGCTGATTCTTATTTTCATTATCAATGTTGAAAACAGTTGCTGCTTAATATTTTTGTGGAAATAATTTTTCGAGGATTCTTTGAGTAACAGAAAGTTCAAAAGAACAGCATTTATTGGAAATAGAAATCTTTTGTAACATCGTAGATACTTACTGTCACTTTTGATCAATTTAATGCATTCTTGCTGAATAAAAGTATACATTTCTTTCCAAAAAAAATTCTTACTGACCCCAAATTTTTAAACGGTGGTGTAATATAATGTTTCTGACTTTTGGTTCCCACTGTAATTTATTTATTATTGAATAACAAAGAAATACACTAAGAACATTACCTCTTTGACATTCTGGTAGCTTTCATTGCTCTTTTCAACCTTCTGTTTTTTAGTATCTGATTCCTCCTCTGGAGACACCTGCATGAAAAAGAAAAGAGACATGAGCGTCTTTCACCTAATTATTCTGATAAACACAATTCCACATACCTCAGTGCATGACTCACCGGTGCAGCCTCTTTTTTGTCTTTCTTGTCTTTCTTCCCATCTCCCCCAGAGCTACCTTTTTTAATGACCCAAAGCTCAGACTTCTCCACCATGGTGCGCAGAAGATCCAGATCTCGTTTGATGTGCTTGTAGTTGTCAACATCCTGAGTGGAAATAAGGAGCTGGACCTGAAGAGAACAAACAGCAGGATGAAGAACTGACATCAGCAATTTTGATCTTAAAAACTGATTGCATTTCAACCAATTGAAAGAGGTTTTTTTTGTTTGTTTTTTTACTTTGTGGCACTGGGATTGTGATTTGCTACATGCAAATGAGCAATAAAATGTGAATTGCATGATCTGCATGGTTGCACATCTGGGAACGTGCTTTACCTGAAAATGTTTGACCTGACCTGATCTTTTGACCAATAAAAGCAAGATGTTTGTATATGTTTGAGTGGGCTGTACATTCTACCTGTTTGAAGGTGTGGAGGACTTCTTGTCTTTGACTGAAATGCTTGAAGAGCAACTGCAAGGCCCCAGAAACCAATGGAGGGTAGTCGTGCATAATGAGGTGGATCAGAACACGCAGAAACATTCGTCCCCCTTCGTCGTCCACTTCCAGAATACTGTTTCCTTTACTGTACAGTCAGAGAAAGGTCAAAGAAAGGTCATATGTCACAAGCACTGTATTAACTTTGATGAACAGTAATGTGGAAATAGAATTAATTGCTCATTAACTTACCCAATTCCAAACATGGCCTCGGCCTGCTCTCCAATGTGCTGGAGGTTGATGGAAGCTATTTTAAATATTTAAAAAAAAAATAATAATAATAAGTACACACAATCAGAAAGCAAATTCAAGCATGACTACTTCTAATCTAAATTTAATAAGATTTAAAATGCTCTTCCATTAAAGGTGAAGTGTGTTATTTCTGTGCCACTAGCGTCATCAATTGGAACTACATAAAATCATTAGGTTTTCCAAAATATAAATGGCTTACTAATAGTTCTCTTGCACATTAAGAATATTAAGTGACGACAGGAGAAAGTATTTTAACATCAAAAACAAAATGACACACTTCATCTTTAAGGAATTCGTTTTAAGAATCAAGAAATGATGAAACATTGCCACTCTCACCAGAACGAAGCTCTGGGACAAACACAAAAATGAAAAATAGAATAGAGGGATTAGTTCACAGAAGAATAGTTGTTATGTTGTTATTTGATTATAATGTCATTTTATTGATTGTTATTTGATTATATGAATATGTTATTTGATTAGCAAGTAGGTTCTGACATTCATACAACAGTTTCATTTTGTAAATGTTTCTAAACATCAGTTACCCTCATGTTCCGTATGATGTGTTGCATCTGCATCACCCATAGGATAAACATCCACAAACTCCTTCTTGAAGACGGAGAGTAGGAAGGAAAGCCGATAGTCCAGGCGTACGCTGAGGATGAACTGCACAAAACCAGAAGTTTTAGATCTTGCCAGCACTGACAGCACAAAGCAGTTGCCATCTTATTCGACAGCATTTACCTGTAATATCTCCAGGATCTTCAGTTTGGTGTCCATGACAGTGATGTCCTGGGTGTCAATGCTATCTTTACTGCCAGCCTGGCTGTCTAGAACACCAGGGCGACCAGGGGTGGAGAAAAGGGACGGCTTCCTGTTTAGCACCATGGTGGACATCATCTGCCCCATGCCATGAATAGAGCGCCTGACGTTCTTACCTAGGAAGAATGATTCAAGATTTTGGACACTGGAATTCTGGCAAGTTTAGTTCTGTCATTGTGGATACAGCACAAATTATAAATGTATACACAAATAAATAAATAAATAATATGGACCTTAAAATTAGACTTTAGGAGACAAATTATATAACTGCAATAACAATTCACTTTAGCTAATAATCATTATTTTAAAAAATATTACTTTTATTATTATTATTATTATTATATTATTTTTGAGGAAGAAACTGCAACCATTTTAGTTGCCGTCTTGAGCCTTATGTACATCTGAACCACATAAGATATTTAACTGTTTTCTCGTTCTTGAATACTAACCACTGCCGTCATCACTGAACAGTGGGTTGATCGTAGCATTACTTGGAGTGCAGTCTATGATTCCCAGGAGAGTACGAGTTAACCTCAGGAGCTCGAAAAAACTGTAGAACCCAAAGTAGATGAGATGTCTCGCCAAGCTCACCACCTACAAACAATGTAAATAAAGCAAATATGTGAATGTGATTTGGGAATATTAGTGTCAAATATGTAACATTTACATGTTTGACAGACGGTTTATTCAAGGTAACTTACAATACACTGCACCCATCACTACTACAATGCTCTACCAGTGGTTCTAAAATAACATGTTAAAGAATGTAGAGTTGACGTCCAGCTTCCCCTCTCTGAGCGTAATGGGTGGAGCTTGAAGTTCCAGCCACATCTTAACCCTACCCATAACTGTATCCTGTATCCCTAAACCTAGTTCGGTTAAGCTCCACTCATTAGGTTCACAGAGGTGAATCTGGATTAGGTCAAGCTCCACCCATTACATCCATTTTTCTCTGCAATGAGAACCACTTGTGTCGTCTTGAAAATTCACTGTAATAATATGCAACTGTACCTCATATGTTAGCTTGTTTTTCTCCTCATTGGCAAAAGGCAGGTCATCAATGAGAACGTTGTTGAGGTACTCTTCCATAAAAGCCATCGTATTGGCAAACTTGTTCTTTTTATTGTCACGTGAATAGTCCAGGTGAGAGTCATAACTGCAACATAAAACAGCAAACACCATGATTACACCTTTTATTGCTTAAATAATGACTATATAATGCAATATAAAAAAATGTCTTTGCATACACTAAAGTTCAAAAGTTTGAAAGAAATTGATACTTTATTCTGCAAGGATGCATTAAATAGATCAAAAGACTTTTATATTGTTACAAAAGATTTCCATTTAAAATAAATGCTGTTTTTTTTAAACTTTCTATTTATTTAAAATTCCTGAACATTTTTTTATCACAGTTTCCACTAAAATATTAAGCAGCACTACTGTTTTCAACATTGATAATAATAATAAATGTTTCTTGAGCACCAAATCAGCATATTAGAATGATTTCTGAAGGATCATGTGACACTGAAGACTGGAGTAATGACTTTACCATCACAGAAATAAATTACATTTTAAACATATTAAAATACAAAACAGTTATTTTAAATTGTAATAATATTTCACAATATTACGGTTTGCAAGTATGCAAACCGTATTATTGTAAGTATACTATATAAAAGTATGCAAGTCATATAGCAAGTCATATATAATATTTAATAATATGATTGTGTGGGTATGTGAACACACTCTTTGATGCTGATAGAGGTGGGGATCTCAGCCCACAAGCGTGCAAACTTGATGGGTGTCACAAGCTCCTGAGGGTCACGGTCAACGTGTGCATGTAGCATGAGTCTACAGAAAGACGCCCGCAGGTCAAAGGGAAGAGCCTCATCCATCATACAGAGGGAAATCAGCTCCACATCCAGCTGCTTTGAGATCTCATCTATTGCCAGATACTGACGATCAAAACACATTCGTGCAAATAGTTTGAGCTGGTACCTGGATAAAAAAATTTTAAAAAACCATTAAAACAATATATTTGTATGGATGTAAGAAGAGGACAACATTGCTACATTTCTAATAACAATTATTGTCCAGCAATAATTAAACATCTTTTTTTGTTATTTCCACAGCTGTCAATTTTTATATAGTACAATCAGTTTAAAAAAAAAAGGGCTAAAATGTTTCATTGACAGCAGTAGTTATTTTCCTTCTCAAGTACCTGTAATATGTCAGCACATTTTCGTCATGCACATTTCCTTGGCGGGCCTCTTGGGCAAGCTGTCGAATGCTCTTCTCATGGGACTCATTCTCCTTCTCAGACCAGATCAGCCAAACTTCATCCTCCTCTCCAAATTCTTCCATGTACTCAGAGGTATGCTGTGTGTCCTTAGCGGCTCGCCGCCTTCACAAACACACAAAAACCATTAACACAAGCACATAACACAAAACAGACACACATCACGGTTTTTTTTAGACTTACTCAGTTTTCATGAGAATATCTTGGTTCTTGGCATCCAGCACGCATTTACAGATCAGCTCTTGAGTTACTGGGATTGCTACATTATTGGACACACACAAGTCTGACAGATAGTCCAGAAACCTGGAAACCAAAACAAACAACATGGAACAGAGATTTACAGACAATCAGATTAAGAAAGGTCAATGCTTTATTTAGTGATCCATGTGCCCCTATTATACTATTTTCAAGGTTCCTATTTTTGTTTTGAAGGTCTCCTACAATAGATTTACATGCAAAGGTCAAAAACACTTTAATTTTATCATAATATACACTGCACATCACTTCATTTCTGAAAGAGTCTAAAAATGGTTTGTTTGAAGATTCAGTCTCTCTAAACCCCTCCTTTCCACGAGTCTACTCTCCTCTGATCGGCCCAGTCTGTTATGATTGATCTACCATTTACAGCGTTTGTCAAAAACAAATCGGCCATTACCATATCTGAATTTCAGCTCCAAAGGCTTCTCAGCGCTTGTGTACACAGTGATACGAACAGTAACAATAGAGTCTATTTTTTTTTTTCTTATAAAATTCCAGCGTCCTCATTCTTTTGAAGTGCATGCAAAGAGGATTCACAGCGCAGAAAACAGCATCTTCTTGACATGTCGACAACACAAACCAAACTATTCTAGGCCTCAGCTACAACTACAGTGTTTGAGGGTGGGTCAAAGTAGACGTTGTTAACAGGCAGCCAATTAAGACTTTTTGGCATTGTGCAAATTTGTTACATTGTTACATAGGTATGCAACAGGAAGTAAAACTGAAATTGCTGATGAATCATTTCGGCAGTTCAGAATCGATTCTTTCTTTTAGGAGATGATAATTTTATTTGTTGTGCACTTTGATCTTTAAAACTTTGCAGACCTTTTACATTCACAAACAGCTGTATTACTCACTGCATGAAAGGTAATATTCGAAAAAAGCATAATGGGGCACTTTAAAAGTGTAATATCATACATGGTTATTTAAAAAGTTGTTTGGTACCTAATGGGAAGAGGAAAGATACATACTGGAGAGAGTGTTTGTTTATATGTATGTATGTATGTGTTTGTTTGTTTATTTTCCCTTTCTCCCCTTGAATATAGGATGTAGGTAACTGTTTTATGAGTGGGAGGGCTGTCGAAAGGTTTAATTTGAGACTATCTGTAATTTTTACTATTCATTGAATGTACAATTATGTACTGTCTTGGTAAATACCAATAAGAAAAGTCACAATTTTTCTCATGGCCATTTTTATCTTCTCTCTTCTATCCTCTCCCTATTAACTCACTGAGTTTCTAAAGCCATCCAGGGTTTTACAGAGGTGATTTTTTTTAAACCTATACATATCTTACATTATTTATCTTTAAGCGATGTGTAAAAAAAAAAAAAAAAAAGTGCTTTTTATTTTTATTTTCTGCATATCATTTTCCTATTTTTTGTTACACAAAGCAGAAACATTATGTAGGACATAGACTCAGGGAGGAACTTCAAAACTTACCAAATAATTTGACCAATTCATTTTCCATTACTTTTCCAGCAATTCATAATTGCTAGATAAGGATTTTTAAGAATTATGTTATTAACACTGCACTCAAAATAAGCATTTCGTAACCCTATAAAATTATTAATTGTATACATTTAAATGGCTTTTCAAGATTATATTAAGTTTCATTACTTTTCCAGACCTGGAAATAACAATTTTAAAATTATGTGATTTTCCAGGTCTGCGTAGGCGCCCATCAACCGTCACTAATATGTAAAGACCTCAGTTAAATTAGTATTAAACGCATAACTAATTTGTGTAATATCTGACATAGTTGCAGAAATCAGTGTTTATCTTATTTTCATCAATAAGTAATTACTTACAAAGAGTTTTCATCTGATGGAAACACTAACCTGGGTTCCCTGTTCTTACGGACCAGACTGACAAAGGTCTCCACCTCGGTTTTAGTGATGTGTTTCTCCAGCAGTTTGCGGTTGTTGTGTAGCAGGGCTGTGATGGTGTCCTCAGCCAGAATATCATAGCCAATCTGTGACTGCATCATTCCAAACTGCTTGGCTATGTGCTCCTATAAGGCACAAGAGAAAAATGGCACACAGAACAACATATTGACTGATCAAATCCACATCTTTGAATGCTGTCTAGTTGCTCTTTCCAGTGTGACAGAAAGTATGAATGCCATTTATACCATGTAAACTTTCAACATCACTATTTCTTGTAATATCACTGTGTTCTCAACCATTCTTAAGCACCTGTGTTAGCATGGAGTACCTGATTCTTACGATAGTCATCCTGTGAGTGACGCAGCACTCTGTAGCACAGTCTGAGCATGTACTGATAGGGGGCGTATTTCTGGTCAGACAGCTCTTCCAATGTCAGCAAAGGAGGCTCAGTGCCCCTCTGTTTAAATGGGGCTTTAATGATCCCAAATATCTAAGCAGAAAAATAGACAGCAAGATTGGTTTCAAGGGTATGAAGATTAGACCATTCACCAACCAAGACGTTTCAACTGTAAACACACCATACATTTCCAATTGTTGAAAATCAGACCTGTTTAAGAATGTTCTGCTCTCTCATAAGTTTCTGTCTCTCTCGATTGGGCTTGCTCATCGTCACCTCCAGGGCAGGCTGGCCATTATTAGACTGATCGACAACAAAGAAAACCACATCCTCCAGCAGTTTAATGGCATACCTGTGCATAGAGAGGGCACACAAATTTCTGACAATAGGTTTGCTTTACAAGTGTTTACAAAGTTAATCCACAGCCATTAAGGTCCCAGAACAAAGTATAAAATCTTAGGCTGAGACTCTGGTTTGGTGCTTACAGTATGTCTCGTGTCAACTCTACCTTCTGTCATTAGGACTGGGAAAACCAGAGTTGAACTTGTCAACTACGGTGCTCAACATGAGGCTGGCATCATTCGCAAAATCTAGATCTCTAATCTCCATGACCGGCACAGAGACGATGGCAAAGGCTTCTTTGTCCTCTTTAGTGGGACATGTTCCCAGCTAGCAGGAGGAGAGGACATATATAAAACAAAGGTTTGGGGTCAGTAAGATTTTTTTTTTTTTTTTTTAAGAAATGAATACTTCTATTCAACAAGGATGCATTAAATTGATAAAATGTGACAGTAACAACATTTATGATTTCTATTGTAAAAAAATTAGTGCTGTGGTAAAACATATGATTTATGTTTTATTTCTACCTGTTTTAAAATTGAGTAAATGAATGTCAGAAAGTCAGAATGAAATGTTTCAGATATATAAATAATTCTTGACATTAAGAAGTTAAGGTCAAACAGATTATACTGTAGGTTCAGAGAGAGTTTTTCACCATTAATCGAATGGGCCTCTCCTCATCAATGTCAATGGGAATGTTGGTACTTTGGATCCAAGTGTTTGTGCACAGATGACGGAATCGAACATAAGAATTTCTGTTGGCAATCGAGAAGATGAATATTCAGTGGGTAAATCAAGAGAAGTCCTTCGACCCACAGAATGGAACCAAACAGAGAGAGAAAGTAGAGCAGATAATTGAATACCTTGGCACAAACGAATCAGTCTTCTGCAGTGTGGTGGGGTCCAGCTCAAACAGAGAGGCAATGTCATTCCCATGAGGCACTGCTACGAGCTTGTATTTTATCCGTTCTCCAAGGCTTCTCTTGATTCGGCTACTGTCCACCTATGGACAAAGTACCAGTGAGACACTAATTTTTAACAACTCCTGATTAAAGTTTTACCAGAAGGCTTTTTTCATCAGTGTTATCATGACATACAGCAACAAGTCATACAGAAAATGCCATTTAACCTACCTCTATATCACTGATGTTTTCTTTGTAGCCTGGGTTCTCCTGCAATACAAATAAATCACATAAATCATTTTAATATTATTAAACCATATAACAGATTTCTATAAATGTGGAGGGTTTTTACCTCAGCAGCAAGATAGTTTCCTGTGGCCAAGTGTTTGAATCGGTAGAGGCTGTTCCAATGTCCTGCTCCTCCACGACATGGATCATGGTGAACCACCTACAACAAACAAGCAAACAAACATCATCATGTCAATATGGAAGCACCTTTCCACCTCACAAAAAAAAAAAATTTGAATTTCTTTAATAATTACTCCTTCGCATTATATAAAAGATTGAGATACTTTATTTTATACAGTGTCCTTGTTACACGTTGCATGTAGTTACTATACTAATAACTATACTATAATACAGTAACACTATTTTACAGTGTACTATATTATAGTATAGTAATAACTATACTATAATATAATACAGAAACACTTTATTTTAGTGTCATTGTTACATATGTTACATGTAGTTACTATAGTAATAATTATAAATTATCTATAATTACATGCAAGTAACCTTAAACCAATCTAAACCCTAATGCTTACCCTATAGTAAGTACATCTAGTTACTTAATATTACTTAGTACTTAAATATATAATAACAGTGTAACAAAGACACCTAAAAAAAAAAAGAGTAACCTATAATACTATAAGTACTCATTACTTAAATGTATAATTACACTGTAACAAGGACACAAAATAAAGTGTAATCCAATGTAGAAACACATAACATATTGCATGCAATAATACATAAATAAAAGTATAAGAAAATAATAAACAGTAACAGGAATCTATTTTGAATACATTTTTAAATATGATACAAATACATTTTTATGTAGTAATATATGTTGGCTCTTTTCAAATCTAAATCCTACCATTAAATACAGAAAATCTGCTAAATCAATGTATGAGGATACTCTTACCTCCACCTCCCATAATGCATTGGAGCTGGTGGCTGAAGTAGCAGACTGACGCAGAGTTGTGCGTAGGAACACATGTAGCTTTGACTTGTACTCATCACAGGTCAGAAACTTCTCCTGTTCTGCATGGAAGAGTCTTACCACGTCTCCCTAAGCATGAAAAGAATACCAAACAGTCATCCCTGACTTTTATTATGAAATGTCAACATAACTGGCTTGGCTTTGGATATATATCATAAAACTTGATAAAAAAAATTTAAAATTTTTTAAAAAAATGATAAAACTTGATAAAAATGTTTGTGGCTATGATGTATGCAAAAGTTGAAGGTCCCACATGTGTGAATATGCTATAGCATTTATTTTAAAAGCAGCAAAATAAATGCATGGATTTGTTGGTATGATACACAGTACAGATTTGTATGTGTCTGTTGCACTTACTCCCTTAAGGACTTCATCTTTGTGGTCACTGAACATCATAAACAGATTGATCTTCCAGCTGGTGTTGCTGTTCACTGAGTTGATCTGTAGGTGGCAGTCTTGCGTTATTAAAGACAATGGCAAACAGCACTTATTTTTTCAGCTTATTTTGCTCACTTTTCTTCAAAGAGCCATTACTAATCTCAGATACACATATTGGAGATGGCTGCAACAACAGTTCTCAAGTTAAGCCACAAGTAAATGTGTCTAATAATCATCTGAACCACTTTCAATCACCCACAATCCATCTGTCTACTTCAGATTCATGTTGACAAAGAACTTCAAGGCAAACCGATCATGTTTTCTTGAACATGCCCACCTCTTTGCACCCTGGATGATCAGGAAGCTCATAATTACTGGCATGGAGAGGCTGTCCAGCATTTACAGGATTCAGGATCACCTTATCTCCAACTACCACCTGAAATGGAGTACAAACAATTCAGTGAGGGACTTAATATGACTGTCACGGCCAGAGATATCTGAAAAGCAAATATGTACATCTCTATCAGTTTACACAAGGGGGAAGCAATCTACAAACATTTAAACACGGATTAGCTCAGTAAACCTGTTTAAATGTGTAAGAGGATCATTTGCATGCATTTAACTAACTTTGTGAGTTTGTATGTGGGCTATGTGCATGGAGTATGAGTGTCTATATTTGTATAGACTATAAAATGTAAAATCAGGTGTGCAGGTAAATGTATGCCTTTAAAGAACATAGGTGTTTGTGTATGTAAGTATAAAAGCTTGTCAAGGTTATACTGCACTCCAAAACCAAAATTACAGAACAAAATTGCATAAAGAAAGTAGAGTTTGTTTGAAAAGATCATTGAGAATTTTTGCATTGAATTTGCTATATTTTCATGACAATTAGGTACATATTCCCCTCAAATTCTGATTAAAAGGCATCCGGATGATTTATTTTGAGTCTCATTATTCTCTAAGAATTTCATTTGATTATAATTAATATAATACCGTTTTTTTAGTGCATTACAGCAAAAATATTACAGTAGTAAGTTTAATAAATTCAGCATAAATTACAAAAATACTACCATCATGTACAGTGAATTAATAATTTAAATAATTTATAGTTTTAATGGTGGTATTTATATAGTGGTATATTATTTTAAGTGTATACATTTTTTATTTTATTTTTTTATTTGTTGCATTACAGTCAAGACAGCTGTGGTGGGAAGTGCTTAATTGTAATGGAAATAACATCATAATGCAAAAATATTAGTGGATATAAAAACAGGCTTCAACTTTATGCAAATGTCTTTGTTTTTTTATTCTGATTTTGGGGTAAAATATGACCCAGACATATTCTTGACAGGTTTAATGAGATTCACCCATATAGCTTGTGAATAGTATGTGACTGTTGAGTAGTTTGTATGGGTGTGTGTTAATTACATTGTCTCCATTAGCTCTGAGTTTCCAGAAAGGCTGAATGAAAAGCCAGGAGCCCTCATTCCCCGTCCCATCAAGAGTGACACGCATAGCATTCTTCTCCAGCAATGCTGGGAGACGCTTATTCACCGTCAAATACTTGTTACTCTTCATGTGCAGGAGCTGAAAACACATCAGCATTTATTAGAATAAACTGAAATTTGAACTGAACATTTGTGTCTTAAATCATGCTGTTGCCAACTTTTTATAAATGCAAGTCACTCAAGACTGTCATGCCAACAACAAGCCTCTTGTGGCTTATTGCTTTTTTCAACAGCACTGCACTTACTACAAAGTTTATTAATAAGAGAGTACTCCCTTTTGAAAAAAAAAAAGAGAGCGAGAGAGAGAGATTTGCAAATATCTTGAATGGGTATGCTGCAGTATGGTAACACCTCCTCTGTCACTGTGTCAGAGGAGGTGTTACCGTAACTGCTGAATGCCAGTAAACAGAGCTGATCACTTTAAACTACTTAACACTTTCTGATGACTACAATGTTATTTCATTTTTAAAAGAGTAATTCACCACTGGCAAAATTGGCTTTGAAAAAACCTTAGCTGCCTATGTGGTAAAAAGTTAAAAAAAATTTAATCTGTGCAACCTAACTAGAGAAAATGGAGAAAAGGGGCTGTTGTCTTCCCTTTTGCCAAATATGTAGGACATATGTAGGAAATAGGTAGGCAAACTTCAACTGGGTATGTTGCCGTCCAAGGCCACTCCCAGTCTGCTATGGATACGCTTGACCAGAGTCAAATACAGCATTGTTGCTTGAGTAAGAAATACTTCTTAGCAAACTTTTAGTCTCAATGTCGACTTGTATAGTTCCCAGATGCAAGAATTCAAAGAGCAGACGTTTAGCGGGAGGGAGTTATTTTCAGTTTCCAGTGAAGGATCCAGAGAGTTGTAGTCAGTGGCTAATGGCAGCAAAGAATCATAAATATGGAGAGAACACCACAACAGAAAATCGGAAACACCTCAGTGTTTAACCGTCAGTTAATTAAGAAGAAAATTAATGTTTGGAAAAGCTTGAAGAAAGAAAAGTTTGGTCAAAAGTAAAAGTAGTCAGATTACATTATTTTAAATGTGTAATGTAATGGATTACGTTACTAACTACAATTTTTGTCACGTAATTTGGAATCAGCAACTGATTACAATTCGTAAGTACTCTACCCAGCACTGCTCTTACAATAACTGTTTTGTTAATAACCCTCCGTCGATCCAACTGTCCATGGACAGGTAAACAAAAATGCGGAAGTATAATCTGTAGTTTTCACGAAAGCCCTGGAGATGTCAAAAGGTAGACTTTTGATGACACATAAATGGGAATATCTCAGTCCAGGTAACACAGAGAAAGAGTACACACTGTTCATTTACATATACAACTGACATTGTAACAATCAAAGTCCCTTTCAAGGAAAGTCTGTTCATTCGGTGGCCATATTTGCAACGCCTCTGGGCATATTTCGGGCATCCAAGACCAAGTTATATCTATTTGAATGGGGGAATCCTGAATCCTCAAAAACACACAATTAAATAACATTTTAAATCATCAACAAAATCTAACATGAACTGTCCCATAAATGTTGTTTCTTATATGCTCAAATAGCTTAAAAAAAAAAAAGTGTATTTTTCAGGATATACCAGCCAATGCCCATGTGCAGTCCTAAGTGCAAGTCTCTGGTTTCTATGGGAACCGGAGCTTCTAACGCAGCTGCAGTGATGCAATGACTTTTCCAATCAGAGATTGGCTCTTTTACTTAGAAGGCGGGACGTATTCTGCCATATTGCGTGTTGCTGTTTCTCCCATTCATAAATAATAGGAGTGAACCTTCTTTCTAAATCTATAGTCTTTGGTCACGGCAATACAAAGCAGGTTGAAAATCGGCGAACTTAAATATATACAGACAAGCATGTTGGCTTGATTTCTAAGCAGAAGCTGTAACCCATAGGAATCACAGGGCATGGGAAGCACTTTTTTATTTTAGGATACCCTATAGTATCAGGAAAAGGCCCTGTTTCCTATAGTGTGGCACTGCTGTAAGCACATTATCTGTAACTGACGTCACTAACAGGGAGGAAACACATTTCTTTTTGCCTTTTCTGACTCCGATAAAGATGTGCGGGTATAGTTGTGACCCCATTAACAAACTCAGCATGTTATTTTACTTTTTCTGCCTTTAAAGGTCAACATAAAATCAAGTGACATATAAGTTAAATAATACACATACTGTGCAAGACTTATTGATGCATGATGCATTCCAAAGAAACAAAAAGTTTGTCTTCCTTATCTTTCATCGAAATGACTTTCATTTCCAGCTGACGTTACCAAACCAGCTTTTTTTCTTTTTTTTGAGGGGGGTTGTTAGTTACAAAGTCACATAACTCCTTTTAAAGTCGTTGGTGGTGCACCTTCAATCTTGAATGAAATGCATGATTACTTTGCGTAACTAGGATAACTCCTAATCTTTTGTTTCTAGAAACAAGGTTTATGCCACATAAGTGCACAATTCTGACATTCTACTCCTCTATAAAAGGGCTTAAATGGTTTTACACTTAGGTCTGACAATCTGGACTAGACTGCTGTTTGATAGAACTCCTGGTTTTATAAGTTTTAGCATAACTATTAAATGGGGTAATGATGCCCTAAAGAAATGTATCAATATGCAGAAAAACATACTTTCATACTTTTATAATGTGAAATGTGAAATAAAAAATAAAACATCAGCTAAGATGTATTTATAGACAAACACCCTGTAAATACATCAGATCTCACTGACTGCTAATCAACAGGTATAATTTTACTAAATGCGAGTTCTCACCTGAATGACGCTGCCGTATTTTACCACGTCCCCATGGACCTTTTTGTTCTCAGCCTCGTTCTGTTTTTGTTCCAAATTAGCTGCATGCTTTGGTACGAGAAAAAAACAACACAAACAAAATAAATGAATAACAAAGAACCGCAAGCAGCTCAAAGGCTCAAATGTCAACATATAAAAATGCGTGCTATCAAACCTAGTGAATACTTCTAATTTCCTCTTTGCTCACAGCTGTAATTAAAAACCAAAGGTATATTCTGCTTCATGATTGAAATTCAACAGAATTGTTTGTCACATACTTGTAATTTCTGAAGAAGCACCATATCTCCAATCTTATCCTTCTCATGCTTTGCCTGTTTAGCCTTCCAGAACTGCTTCTGGGCAGAATATCGGTTCATGGGATAAACCTTAAAGAGGCAGTCTAGATCAAAAAGAACAATTAAATAACATTTGTATCAGCCAATTAATTTCTTATGTGGCTGATTTTGGAGAATGTGATTCTATCTCCAAAAATACTTTGTAGACAATATTCTTGTGAGACCCGAGAAAGATCCATTTTGGGAAAGTAATAAGAGAAATATTGAAAATTCACATTCACAGGAAACAGGAAAAAAAGAATTAAGTATTCGCTCACATTTGATCTCAATCAAACTTTTGAATCACCTGCAGATCAGATCAACAATGGTTTAATGGTTTGGGGGGTTTATGGTTTGAGGTTATTTCTCTGCATTGTTGACCCTGTTAGTACAAACAAACCAAGACTAATATAAATAGCAACTTGCTAAACAAGTTATATCACCCTAAAAGGGTTATTTTCAGGAAACTTAAAATGAAAACGAAAAAATAAAAAATAAAAGCTAATTAAAAATATAAATAAACAATAATATAAGTGTATTATAAATAATGTCAAAATAATAATATTATCCCACTACCAAATAAATAAATATATACATGAAATATTGATTTGAGTTGAAAACATAAGCCACGTTTCCACCGCAGGAACTTTCCCCAAGAACTAGGGACGCTGGGGTGGTGCTCGATGTGTTTCGACCACAAGAACCAGGGTCTAAAAGAGGTTCTGGGTAAAAATTTCCCCCTCAGAAAAGTACCTGCTCGATAGGTAGTATTTTTTTAAGTTCAGGAACTTCCGGGGGTGGGATTTGTGTGCTGAACATGCTGATTGGTTGACCCCACGCAGAATTTTATTTCAACCACCATTTTTAAAAGTCTGTTGTGGTGCATGCAGTAAGAGTTGTTTGCTATTCGACCGACGATGAGGTTCAGGCTTTATTAAGCTTATACATGGAGGATGAAATCCAGAGAGGACTGTAATATTGCACACAGTCCTACGTCACCGGAATTAATCTTCACGGTACTTTAGACCGCGATGAAAACGCATACAGCAACAGGTCTGGGGGGGAAAAAATGTTCCTGGGAAAAATTGCTCCGGGTAATTTTGGTGGAAAACCGGCACAAAACAACTAGCCTAGCAAAAAGACAAACACTGGAACAATATTACAATATTGCCTTATATATATCATTATTATTAATCTGCAATCTAAGTTTTTATACATACAAGTTAGCTAGCATATTTAGCTCAAATGTAACATGTCTTTCTGTTTTTAAGTTCTCTCTGGAGACCTCTCAAACTTCAAGCTATCAATCAAGATTGTATGTGCAACTGACCAATCAGAATCAAGACTTCCAAAGAGCTATCAAATAATTATTCTGGAGGTACATGTAGCTATGTGAAAGATTATTTTAAAAATGATAAAATACCTCTGAATTTTTTGGGAGGGTTGTCTAGATCTCCACCAGCTGGCTCCACGACACAACGGTCATCCACCAGCCTGGGAAGGTAAACACACAGAGTCATCTCAATAAAACAATTCTTCAAAAGTCTTTGAAAGGCACATCAGTATCAGTGGTCATAAAGAATTATGGGTCACAAATTCTAGAGCTTCATTCCTGGCCTGGAGTGTGAATGCCCTTGTTTCTACAGACTTGTGATGGACATCCTGCTAAATATTTTAAATTATAAAGTATAAAAGTTGCTTTAAAGGTCTAATTATATTATATATCCAATATATTATATTTGGCAATATCCCTAGGGTAACCTGCATCTAACTAGAGCAGCCTTTCAGGGTTTCTATGGAACAGGTTAAAACGTGTTTAGGCTGCCAGGCCAGTTCAAAAAGACACTCAGTGAATAGAACAACTGAAATAGCCCAAGGAAAAAAAAAAACCTGGACGCTTCTGTGTGCTGTTTAGAGAGCCATTCCTGAATAACATTTGCTTTTTAAGATAACTGTCTTAGTCTTTTTGTTCTTGTATTAGGCCTGTATCCAAAAAAGGGGTGGAATTTCCTCCTGACATTAAAACAATACGGTTTGGGCTGAAAAGTTCATTCAACGAGAATAACATTAAACAAGGTTTCTACAGTGACCAACGGGTTTCATTGGTTTCATAACAGGTAAATTCAAGATTGTGCTTTTATTTAGAAGCACAGAAATCAAATTAAGCTGACTGAACTGATGTTTTTGCAAAAAGTTCTAGTCAACCACCCATGTATAAAACCCAAAGAGTTTATGAGATGTCCTCACTGTTGATTAATATAGCGAAATATACAGACATATTTACAGTATGTTCACAATATACACATACAGGCTGTTAACTTACTCTGTAACTTAACAGCACACCTGTGTGCAGCTCTCTCTCTCTCTTTGCAAACCAAAAACTCAAACACATCAAAGCGGAGTGTAAAACTAAGCCACAGTACAACCAACTAGCCGGGAAAAAGAACAAAGCTTGCAATCTCAAGACTAGAAAGCCTATCTTATTTAATAAAAAAATAATAATGAACTGATGTGAAGTGAAATTTTGCATTGATTGCTATGATTTACTGCATTTTAAATGAACATTCAACTCTATTTGGTGCAGAGTCTTGGGCTGAGGTGAAGGCAGGCAGGAAGACAAGAGAAGTCAATGAAAGACTTACCCCAGTGTGCTTATAAAACCATTGACAGTTCCTTCTGCATACAGCGAGACAATGTCCCCTATATGCAGAAAACTGGACGCTGAATCAGACATCTTTGCAATTTAGAGCACGCTGCAGTCTGGATGCTTCAGTTTGATCTTAAGAAGCCCGGACACTTTTCTTGCAGACTCTTCCTGATAAAGCGGGTGTAGGCACGCGCTTCACCCACAGTTGAAGTATAAATGCATCTCGGTGGAGTTGAGAATCACGCGAAGGGAAAAAAAACTACAAAAATGTAATCCCTGGTTGGATGTGCAACTAGGAATGTAAAGCACAGAGGTCCGACAAGCAGAAGTGAGTTGTTGTTGGAGTTTTGCGACGTACCTGAGGTCATAGTGCTTCAAACCAGGAAGCACGCGCAACTTTGTCAAGTCAAAACACGCCTGTAGGGGAGGGCACCGCGTGGAAGAATACAGATGAGACTCGCTACACCCTCACCCTCGACACTGCAAGCGAGAGACCTGACAGAAGGAGAAAGCTCACAAGTAAAACAATGAATGAGACTGGTGGACCGATAGCTTCATATATTGTAATATGAGCTATTTGGCCTGTCGCTTTGTTCATTTAAGTTAACCGCTTTTTTTACTAGGGTATTTCAATTAAATGAACGTAGGCAGCCTATTTTAGTTCGATAAGGTTTTATTATTTTTTTAATATGTTGTATTTTAAGGGGATTTTATGGTTATAAATTATATTTATTGAATATTTATGACCCATTTATAACCACTTTTTGAGCAGGCTATAGACCTGAAAATTAAATTTCCAACTTAAACTGTCGTAAATCTTGAAAATTCTTAAAAAAACTCTTGAATCTTGAAGGACAGACTTAAGTTTGGTCTCTGTTTTTAAAGAAGAAACTCGGCAGACTATTTCTGAAGGAAAAAAAAAATTTAAAAAAAAAAGTGAAACTAATAAAAGTTATAGAAGTTTAAGTTATTATGAAATATGCACAAAAATACTATTTTAATTTTACATTTTTTTTCAGTTGCTAAGATACATTTGTAGAAATCTGTAGTCACATTTTCAAAACTCTGAACACATTTAGCAGAACATCCATCTGTTGTGACCATACCATTAACACAATTCATGTCGTTTTCACACAAAATGCAGTCAATTAACACGTTTCTAAAATGTTTTAATTTTATTTTCATATAAGCTTACCCCATACCAAAATCATGCATCTTTCTCATCTTATTTGCAAATGCTTAAACACAGCAAGTCAGAAATGAAGACCCAATGTTACAATCATTAAATATAGTATAAAACCTATACTTCTGCTAACAACAGCAGCTCAAAAGTATTGAAAAAATATATAAAACAAATACTGAAACAATTGATAAGCATTTTTAATTAGCAGATTACTGAAATATTGAAATAGCAGATTCCAATCTCAGTTGGAGTCATAGTCATGTGTTGAAGTTCTTTCCATTACATGGACACAGTAAAATAGGACTCTTTGAATCGGATTTGTTCAGTGTGGATGAAGAACAACACATAGGAGCAAAAAAAATAAAAAATGTCTGGGTAAGGGAGAGGAATAGATGAAGGAGGAGAGGAGAAGTTGGATCATGACAAGGGAGAAGAAGAGGTATGGGAGAGGAGGAAGAATGTGTGCTGGAATGTGCATCTCTGTTTTTTTCACTGACACATGTGGAACCTATGAAAGCTTATTTCTGCCATGAATAGAAAATAAAAAGGTAATTATGTCTTTTTATCTCACAATTCTGACTTTTCTCTCAATTCCTATAGTTTATAAATCACAATTCTGAGGGGAAAAAGTCAGAATTCTGAGATATAAACTTACAATTGCAAAAAAAAAATAGGATTGTGAGATAAAAAGTCACAATTACCTTTTATACTTTTATATTCTTTGGCGGAAAAAAAGCTTCAACAGTAACCAAAGGCATGTTGGATTTGTTGTTGATCAATGGCAGCAATTTCATGTTTTCATTTCAGTAATCTGAAATTTAAGTAATCTTTTACTACAACGATTCCACTACCACTGTTTCATATGCAGAATATGTGGTCTGCGTAGGGCACTAACTACCAAGGGGACACCATCCCACCCTCTATGAGGGCACCATCAACACCACACACCCACCCCCAGAAAGAGTTTTCAACCAAGGGGCCAACTGAAGTTCTTCATAGGGGACACATTTGACCAGTGGCTGCCCTGAGCAATTCTGTTACTTTCGTCTTCTTTTTTCTACTGCTCATTCTATAAAGTATAATGACTCATTCACTTCTGTTGCCAACAATGCACACATTCAACACTCAACCAAAATGTAGAATGGCTTACATGTAAGCATTCTACTATTACTGCAGTGAAAGGAAACTGAATTATAAAAACAATGGATTTCATATTTTCTGCACGTAGAACTAAAACATGACAAGTAATGCAGTTTTTGTAATGCCATCAACTGTTAGTATTTTGTTAGTCATTGCACTTTGATTGACTATATGTTCATGTTGGATAGAAAACTAGTGATAATGTTTTGACAGAACGACTCGATTATGAATCAGGTTTGCTGTGTGATAGAGTTAGTATATGTTGAAAAAGGTTTTTAGCATTTTGAAATGTAGAGTTTGGGTTTATTTTACAAAATATGGTTTTGGGCAGAAAATTTACTATTTGGCTAATTGTGTGATGTATGTGTGTTGATGTGTTAAGAGTTTAGGAAAAGTACTTTATGTATTGGTGAACGCTTGTTAGCAATTGAAAAAAACTGTAATATTTAATATCAAATTAATTTTATATGAAATATATTTCCAAAACATGTTTTACTCTAAAACTGTGAGCCATAAATCTAAACAAGTTGTGCTCCAAATTCGAGGATGATTTCTCAAAAAATGAGTTTAAAGTAAGTTTTAGTTTGGGTGCAGTACCAAACGTTTCCACTAGATGAAATTCATCTCCCATTCATTTCCAATGTGGTCATTTTTGTCTGTGAACAATGCAAGTGTGACCATTTAACTTTTTCAAATCATTTCCATGATTTTTTTTTTACATAGCAAGTGCCAAAACCTTTACTAATTTTCGTACCATTCCAATGAAGTAAAATATTCTAAACAAACGAAACATAAAATATTTCAGTCAAAAATGACCGAACAGCACCAGAAGGTTAATGTGTGGTTGCGGGGTTAAATAAACAGCAGACAGATAGATAGAAAGAAAGAAAGAAAGAAAGAAAGAAAGAAAGAAAGAAAGAAAGAACTGAAACAGTGCCAGAACAAATGCGAACACTATTTAGAGGCACAGGCCTCTGTGAAAACAGACCCACCCGACCTCTCATTTTAAAAACCAGGACTAAATTTCCTGTTTCAGTTCATAAAACAAAACATTCATATTCAGCAACACAATACAAGAGGCACCTGGTTTAAATATGGACACACAACCTAATTTTGTTATAATTTTGATAGGTCAGTTCAGCTTCTGAGTAATTGTTCAGTCATATCAATCCGTTCCACCAAGTATGTCTTTATGCATAATAACAATAAAAGCTTCATGAATATAATATTATCAATATTTAATGCTTTAGCTGTATATTCTCATTGTGTTGTGGTTTATCAGAGCTTCCCACAGGTTTGAAATATACTTGCTATGAAAGCCAGGTGAAAATTCCTCCTATTACCCACGGCACAAAAATAATGTACTACTTGTGACAAACAACAAATACTGTGTGACTTCTAACAATATTTTTAGGGCCCAAGCACCGATGGTGTGAGCTATTTGCTCGGTCAATTATTCTTCTTCGCCACCTACAAAATTTCAATTAAGCTACCTTTGCGCTACGTTTCACAGACAATATGAAATTCGGTAGACAGATGTAACAGCACAATACCTACAAAAAAGTCCCGGGGTGCAAAATCTGAAAACCCAACAAGAAGTGAGATATTTTGAATTTTCTCTGCAAAATTTTTGCAGTTTTTTGCATTTCCACAATTTGTACTTTTACGAACTCCTCCTAGCTTTAATCAGATCAACATCATATTTGGTCATATTTGGAAGATTTTGAGTTTTCAAAGAAGGGCGCGTCAGTGGCGGCCTGACAAAATTCGATGTTTCGCCATGAAACAGGAAGTCGTTGTAACTCAGGCATGTCTGATCTGCCCCAAACTTCACATGTTTTATTAGAGTCTTGGCCTGAAGATATCTACATGCCAATATTCAGTTACAGTGATAGTGCCACCTGCTGGCAACAGGAAATGGCATGCTTTACACTCTAATTCACTCCCAGAAACACATTTGTATATGCCATGATGTACCAAACATGCTAGAAACACGTTAAATCATGCAACACTTGGCTAAGTGCTAATGTATGCGATTAACGCCACGAAACGGGAAGTTGTAGAAACTCAGGCATGCAATGTCCGATTTGCTCCAAACTTCATGTGTTTGATAGTAATTGTCCTGGCCTAAAGACAACTACATGGCAATATTCAGTTATAGTCAAAGCGCCACCTGTTGGAAGCAGGAAGTGTGGCACGTCAAAATGACTTTGCCATATTTCTCCTGTATTTACTCGCTGCCGCCCACAGTTCACTGTTTTCACTCAAAATTCATTTTGATACAGATTATGCTGTGTTTTGGGAGATATGAAGTACTTTTTATCCATTTACTGCAAAATTCCTCAACTACACCTTTAGCATGAATATAAGAAATATCACATTTTTATGAAAAAAAACTTTAATGATGCTCAAAATTAAATGAGTTGTTTCTGGATTTTGATCTGTTAGGGGCAGAATACTGCCATCTGCTGGTTAGAGAAATCTGTAGGAAATACATTTTTTAAAGTGTAATTACCATGTACATCCAGCAGAGGACCCATAGATATCCATCCATTTAACTTTTTCAAATCATTTCCATTATTTTTTTTCACATAGCAAGTTCCAAAACCTTTACTAATTTTCAGTCAAAAATGACAGAACAGCACCAGAAGGTTAATGTGTGGTTGCAGCGTTAAATAAAAAAGTTATATTTAGTTAAAATAGTACAAATAAATAAATATTTTTGTACGAGTAGCGATTCTTTTTTTTTTCTCGGCACAGTAAAACAACAATAAATAAATAGATACAAACATTTTAACAGGTGCCTTTCATGTGATAACATTAGGCTAACTATTTATGTATATAAAACAGCAGATAGATAGATAGATAGATAGACAGAGAGAGAGAGAGAGAGAGAGAGAGATAGCATAAACTGTAAAACAAGAAAGAAAGAAAGAAAGAAAGAAAGAAAGAAAGAAAGAAAGAAAGAAAGAAAGAAAGAAAGAAAGAAAGAAAGAAAGAAAGAAAACTGAAACAGTGCCAGAACAAATGCGAACACTATTTATAGGCACAGGCCTCTGTGAAAACAGACCCACCCAACCTCTCATTTTAAAAACCAGGACTAAATTTCCTGTTTCAGTTCATAAAACAAAACATTCATATTCAGCAACACAATACAAGAGGCACCTGGTTTAAATATGGACGCACAACCTAATTTTGTTATCATTTTGATAGGTCAGTTCAGCTTCTGAGTAATTGTTCAGTCATATCAAAGTATGTCTTTATGCATAATAACAATAAAAGCTTCATGAATATAATATTATCAACATTTAATGCTTTAGCTGTATATTCTTAAATGTAGTACTGCAGTTACTGTATAAACAGGCAACAAGAGAGTTTCACGCTTTGATGTGTTGTGGTTTATCAGAGCTTCCCACAGGTTTGAAATATATATGCTGTGAAAGCCAGGTGAAAAATAGTAGTACAAAAATAATGTACTACTTGTGACAAACAACAAATACCGTGTGACTTCAAACAATATTTTTAGGGCCCGAGCACCAATGGTGTGAGCTATTTGCTCGGTCAATTATTCTTCTTCTCCGAAATGAATCGCATTTTTGAGGGCGTAAAAATGCTCGAAAACTCATGAAACTTTGCACACACGTCAGAAGTGGTGAAAATTTACATCTGATATGGGTTTCAGAATTAGGTATGGCAAAATGGCTCGATAGCGCCACCTACAAAATTTAAATTAAGCACCCTTTGCGCTACATTTCACGGACAAGTATGAAATTTGGTAGACAGATGTAACAGCCCAATACCTACAAAAAAGTCCTGGGGTGCAAAATCTGAAAACCCAACTGGAAGTGAGATATTTGAATTTTCTCTGCCAATTTTTGGCTGTTTTTGCAGTTTCCACACATTGTACCTTAACGAACTCCAGCTAGAGCTTTAATCAGATCAACATCATATTTGGTCAGTCTAATCTAAAGGTCTTTGCAGCGTTAAATTGCGAAGATCTTGAGTTTTCACAGAAGGGCGCGTCAGTGGCGGCCGGACAAAAATTCGATGTAACTCAGGCATGTCCGATCTGCCCCAAACTTCACATGTTTTATTAGAGTCTTGGTCTGAAGATATCTACATGCCAATATTCAGTTACAGTCATAGTGCCACCTGCTGGCAACAGGAAATGGCATGCTTTACACTGTAATTCACTCCCAGAAACACATTTGTATATGCCATGAAGAACCAAACATGCTAGAAACACGTTAAATCATGCAACACTTGGCTAAGTGCTAATGTATGCGATTAACGCCACGAAACGGGAAGTTGTTGAAACTCAGGCATACAATGTCCGATTTGCTCCAAACTTCACATGTTTGATAATAGTCCTGGCCTAAAGACAACTACATGGCAATATTCAGTTATAGTCAAAGCGCCACCTGTTGAAAGCAGGAAGTGTGGCACGTCAAAATGACTTTGCCATATTTCTCCTGTATTTACTCGCTTACATGCATGCCGCCCACAGTTCACTGTTTTCACTCAAAATTCATTTTGATACAGATTATGCTGTGTTTTGGGATATATGAAGTACTTTTTATCCATTTACTGCAAAATTCCTCAACTACACCTTTAGCATGCGTATATTAAATTTTTATGAAAAAAACACTTTAATGATGCTCAAAATGAAATATGAGTTGTTTCTGGATATTGATCTGTTAGGGGCAGAATTATGCCATTTGCTGGTGAGAGAAATCTGTAGGAAATACATTGTTTTAAAGTGTAATTACCATATACATCCAGCAGAGGACCCATAGAGATCCATTCATTTTTCTGGATGTGGCCAACTGCTCTTATAAATGCAATGTGTAAAGAACATGATCACACAAACACGCGCATGCACGGCCCGCCCAGGTAAAGTCTATATGTGGGAAGCACTGGGTTTATGCTGAGAGGTTTTAGATTCACAGCTGAGAAAGGTGCAATCAATCTTTCCATTCATTTATGCTTGAAAACAAGGTCACAATATGCCAAGTTGGTATATAAAATCATTAATCACAAAAAGGAGCCATGGAAACGCCGGCATCAGTAAGAAAAGGTGTGCACAAATCTGCGACATGCAAAATCACATCTGTGCACATGTCGAGCTGAGTTTCTACGTATTCAAAAATGGATGTCCAGGCAAATTTGCATTCAAATCAAGCTTCAGGAAAGTAGGGATGCAATTGTGGCTGGATTTGCATTGCGGGCTGGCACTGAAAGTCAATTAGAAGTTTATTATGACTTCCCCACGCTCTCTCCTCATGTAACCCCATATTTCTGATTAAAATGTGAAAACTCTACTCAAGTAACTACTGCTGCATTCTGGGAATGTAGGCACACAATGGTTTTTACACAAATGAGTTTCTGGAGCCAAAGAATCCGAGTAGCAACTTCTTAAATCAGGATTCATTAAAACCACTTTGCACATTAGCAAAGCTTTTAACTTTACAGTTATTTACAATGCAATACAAGTAAACAAAGGTGAGGATGACTCTTTTCTAATTAGCACTTCAGTCAATGAATACATCACATGCAACCACAACAAAATCTCTCACACCATAGAAGGTTTGATTTTCAAGCCTTAGTTATGGCCTCATTTGGATATATTCTTATATTCACATTATCTTCAAGCCCAGTATTTTACAGGCTCCATTGACTTGTTAAATCTTGCTTTTAGGTCAAATCTCCCTACATGGGCAAGGTCATAGACAGATTTTGGTTGACGACATATTAATGACTCAGCAGACAGTGAGTCTGAGGAAACTTGCACAAGCTGAAAATGACTGTATAATTCAAATTGTCACCAATAAAACTAAGAACAGCTAAGAACAGCAAAGACAAAAAAAAGTGTGATCACTATAGGAAGTGCGAGTGTTTATTTTAAGCATGCTATGCTCACTTAAGGCACATGATCTAAGGATCCTCCAGCTTTACCTACAGTTTGTTCCTCATATCCTTATTGACACAGGGAGATGTCTACAACGCCTCAGCCCACTAATCAAACAGGACGAAAGCTTCGTTACTGAAAAAAGGCCCTCTGTCAATTTTTAAACATCAATTTGTTGTTAAGCTCTAAAACATTGTAATTTTAATGAAAAATCGAAACAAAGTCTTATAAGATCAGCATTTCCCCCCTTGGATATCAAACACTACACATTTCCTGTAAATGGAGCCGAGTAAAAGCCCAGAAAAATTCTCTAGAACTCTCTCATCACAGTAACCACTAATGATCTGACCTCATTAGTATTAGATGGCATTTCCTGTTGCTGTAAGATGTTTCATAGCACTTAGATTTTATATGTTATGGTTTTGCAGTTCCTACACCAAAACCTTATAATGTTTTGTGATGTAATTGTATATCATTATGATGATATTATCGCCTAAATAAATATGACAATATACATATGCTTTTCTGTAAAGCTCCTATTTTAAAAAATAAATACATGAAATGAAATAAAATAAAATATATTGATAGAAGGATGTTTGCCATGCAGGCCTAACTCTTTTTGACAGATGTCAAAATAACATTTTTGTAATGTTTTGTTAGAAGTCTTAGATGCTCTTTGCTTTTTTAAATGCATGTGTGTGAGTGTACTGTGAGATAATATCATCCATATAGATAATCTATTCTCCACCCATACCCACAAAATGTGTAAATGTGCCACTCCTTCCTGTTTCAGTAACATCGCTGCCCATGAAGCATCAACTTTCAGAGTTTAGCAGTATGCTGTGCAAAGAACTGTGAGATGACACTTATACTTCTTACATTTACAATTTACAGTCACACATTAGCAGTAGTTTATTCATGTGAACTATTGGCTGAGCAGCCATTGAGAACATTAGCTTTCCTGCTTAGTGGTTAGAGCATGGCACTAGCAATGCCAAGGTCATGGGTTCGATCCCAGGGATTGCACATACTTCGATACAAATGTATAGTATAATTCAATGTAAGTCGCTTTGGATAAAAGCGTCTGCCAAATGCATAAATGTAAATATACCACACAATATTAGTAAAATCAGCTATTTCTGTTGTAATCTTAAAGGGATGTAATCTCACCAAAAATGAAAATTCTGTCATCATTTACTCACCCTCAAATTCTTCCAAACCTGTATAAATTTCTTCTGCTAAACACTGAAGAAGATATTTTGGAAAATATGGGTAACCAAACAGTTGATGGGCCCCATTGACATCCATAAATATAGGGGGGAAATACTATGGAAGTCAATGGGGCCCATCAACTGTTTGGTTACTGACATTCTTCAAAATAACTTCTTTTGTGTTCAGCAGAAGAAAGAAATTCATACAGGTTTAGAACAGCTGGAGGGTGAGTAAATGATGATAGAATGTTTTTTTTAGGTGAACTATCCCTTTAAATATAACTATCTAGAGCAAATAATCTTGACCAAGCTTTCTGCACGTGAATATCATTGGTAACCTAATGGATTTTGGTGTTAGGCATGTTTAAAAATTAATGAATGATGTCATGCAAATACATTAGGCACAACCCAAAAGGGAATTAATTTCTAAATCACTAGCAACATGTAGCAACATGTAACACTCATGTTGTTGGTTGTGTTGCTATAGTAAGCATTATACACGTGCAAACTGTTTAACTCCAACAGAAGGATTTTGAAAATGTGTAGCTGAAACATTTGGCGCACACAGTGGATGTGACTGTGTTCATTTAACACGGACTACACATTTTAATACTTGTGGCCTGTAAACTATGGTCATTGCAGTCTGCATTATTTTGCAAACTGCGCCCTCCCTAGAACAAAAGAGAAACTGCAGCACACTTATCAGGCAAAAGGAAGTGTATCCATACGAAGACAGTTTATATCGCTTAACTCTGCTTAACAGATATCATGTTGATTGTGGTTAAACACAAAGTTAGATTTATGTTTTATGCATGCATGTCTTTCCATTCCAATTTATCTCAAAGTAATCCGATTCGAATCTATATTTAATCAGATAAAAAAATAAAACAAATTTTAATCACAATCTTTATAGAAGTTTAGAGATGATATTTTGTGTCATGTTTAAAGGAATGTGTAACCAGGATAAAGAGTAATGAAGTAAAAAAAAAAAAACCCTGCCCCAACTCAATCTGTTTCTCCAGCCAATTCTGTTTGCTTAGGAATTCTCTCTTTTGTTTTCACTGACACACACTAATTAAACTCACATTTTGAACTTTCTATTAATTAATGAATCCTGAAAAAGTATGTCACGATTTACCACTACATACAATATATTAAGCAGCACAGTGGTTGCAATATTGATAATAATAAAAAGAAATAATAATTAATAATGATAAAACATATTTATCAATACCAATTTTTATGGCACAGGATAATAATTATTTAATAATGACAATTTCACACAGATTGGCTGTAACAAGGCTGTTTTAAAGGTCACCGAAATCTGATGCCCCCCTCTGTTTCACACAGAATGGCTGTAATGTCCTCCAAATTCACTCTGGTGATGTCTAATCTCTGTTTCATACAGTAGAAAACCATCTAACCATTTCAGGTGACTTATCTAAATTCTAGACCATATCTAATCTTTCCATCCTTCGGAACGTGTGAGGGAGACGCGCGGAATGAATGCACTCTCTCTCTCTGACAGCAGATGGCGCTGATGGAACAGCAGAAATGCAGCCGTTACCCCGGTAACCCTCGTAATCAAAGCAGCTGCTACTTTCTGTTTCTGAACATATTTAAATGTTTTAAACAGCCATTCACATTTTTGTATTCACAACTGTGTTCATCTCAGCTCCAATTACCTAAATACTAAAGACTTAATTGGCTATTTATTTTCAAATTGAATACATTTTATTATTAAATTCTAAAGTTGGAACTATTATTTAATGGACCTGGGCTAACATGAACTAACAATGACCAGTTAACAAAGAAGAATAACTACTGTAACAAATGGAGCTATTGCTCATTGTTTACTAATGAGACCTTATTGTAATGTGTTACCTGTTGTTCTTTATAATTCTTTTGCACTTGAATCAGTTTGAAACATCTGTTTACTTTATAAATTTTTGAGTGTGTGTGTGTGTGTGTGTGTGTGTGTTTCTTTGTTGTATTTAAATGTCCAGAGTACCTTTAGTTATTATTAAACATGTTATATTAAACCTTGGTCAAGTATTAGTCATTTTACTTATAATGGTAGTAATTCTAAATGTACTGATTTAACCAAGAAAAAGCAAGGCATCGCAATCATGATGAGGCCTATAACATGTTAAAAACAATTATTTGGGGTCACAATCACACCATGCAAGAAGAATCTGTCCTGCTGTCAAAAACTCACTAGTGTGTGTTTTGTGCTATCAAAATGCATATTCAAGTCAATAATTATACCATACTTTATATTATTTTATTGGTCACTGACCAATAAAATAATTTATTAGATGAATTTAATATCTTTGTGACTGTGAAGATGTTTCATGCAAGGAATCAATAAAATAAAACTGTTACCATATTAATTCTGGCCTTGACACAAACTGATCAAATCTATTCAAGCTCTGCAACTACGATGTCACAAAAACATTCTAGAACTCTGCTGACCACTGCGTCTCCACAAAGACAAAACCCTGAGTGACTTTAATCAGAGTTTTGAAGTGAAAAGGCTGAATACATTTACAGACCAACATCTGAATATGGAAAACACTAAGAGAAATCTGCTTGATGAAGCACGTTTACGGGGCAAACATACTGATGTGATCATCAAGGCAAATGACAGACTTTCGAGCGCACAAGATCATCTTGCATAACTGCAGCCCTTACTTTAGGTGAGAAGCATTTGAACTGCAGTTGTGTACAAATGACCTAGAAATAATTATTATTATATACATAATTTCCTCTGCTAACATCATACTATTGAAACTGCCTAAGCTGTCCAAATATATAAATGCTTGAAAATAAAGTGAGTGTATTGCCAGAACAAAGAATATAACTACAGTATCAAGGAAAAACCTTTCTTGAAATGTAATTCATAATTTTGAATAGAATTGAAGTTGCAATCAATGAATTTAATATATGAAATGAATCTGTTATAGTATCTGTATATACTAATTTTAATTTATTAAAGCAGCATATGTTTCCCTACATGAGAAAATTAGACTGAAATTTAATTTTATATTTTTCCATCTTGTGTAACATGCTCATTATTAATGCCTCTATTTCTTTGTCAAATTTGTTCACAGGGCTCTTTTTTTCCGACAACTGGAAAACAAAACATATATATGAAATTCCAGGAGTGTCCCAAGACTCCCTGTCTCAGATTATTCTAACATTGCACAGTATGTTGCCCCACGAGACGCCATACAGACACAAGACAAGTCTGACAGTGAATGATCTCCATCTAGCAGATCTGACAGTCTGACTGCAAATGGAGTGTCATGTTTCCTGAATAAATGCATTCAAAAAAGAGGCTGTATCCTAAATGTTAAACTTCCTCTCAGGTGTAGTGTTGTTCATTAAAAGGATTGTAGGTTCAAACTTTGCAAGGGATCTGCAGACCAACAAACCAACATCTAATATTGAGAATTCTGTTTACTGAGTAAACTATTTATTGTTTTATTAAACTTTTTATTAATTACTGTCATTTACTGGCTTCTTTCAGGGTGACCGGTGAATATGTCTTGGTCTCGTTTATGATTATTGTGTATGATTGATTTAACTCATAAATGGTCTTTGCTAAACTCTGTGAGAAGCATTGACTATGTGATGTTCTAGGCATAAACATGGAAATATAACTTTTGTTTTACATTAAATAGTTGAGCCTGCAATCATTTTTGCAGTGTTATTATTGACTTCTGAAAATAATAATGATGATAATATATTAATTATTATTAATATACACACACACACACACACACACACAATCATCTCAGTCTGAACAATTACTATTTATCTAAAAATTAATTCTAAACAAATTCATAACACCATCTAGTGTTTGAGATACAGTGCAGCATCACTTCCTGTATGTTACAGTTTTTCTCAATCGCTTTGGCTCAATTCTCAAATTAGACCTTTTTTTCTCAAAACTATAAGTTCAGGTTTCTGAACAATTAGTTTCTTGTTCACATCAGATTTGGATTTCTTATTGAGTAACAGTTTTTCTCAGTCGCTTTGGTGCATTTCTCACATCACTATTTACATTTGCACAAAAGTTAATGCAGTTCTCAAAACAATTAGTGCAAACTGCAAAACCTAGTTGATAACCTGCAAAAGCGTGTCACTTGCTAAAAATGGATAGGTCATTCCTCAAAAGCAAGTATTCATGTCACTGAAAGTGTCAGTGTCATCTAGATGAAAAGTCCTGACACAATTGTTTATGTACAAGATAGTCAAATGGCTTTGTCATGTTTTCATTATGACAGTTTACTCTGTCAATGTTTTCCAATGCAAAAAAGTCAGATCTTGGTGACACTACCTGAAAATGCTCAAGACAGCACTATATACTATTTGCACAGCCATTTGAAAATTACAGTAAATATGGCAAATCTTTACTGTAACACTACTGTACACTACAATACACTAAAAGTGTGATGCAGTAAAGCTGTACGTCTAAATGTAAAATGTACAGTGACAAGTTTTGTCCCACTGCAAGCTTCATGTATGACACAATGACAGTAGTGCAGTGCAGATTGTTTAGTGCTGAATTACTGTCCATTTATACACACTTGTCGACGAAATGTTTGAATAATTGAATTGACAGTGGTTCTCCCAACATTTGGCTGCACCCTTCGACCAGCCTCAGCCATTGTGAGGCCGTGATTGACAACATGATCCACAATTGTAGCCCTGATTTCATTAGGGATCTGCCTATGTACTTGGCCTCTTCTTCCTCTTCCCCTGTTTTGTCCCCTTCCCCGTCCTCCCCGCACCCTCACCCCTCTTCCACGAGGCTGACCTTCCATTTCTGTGTCACAGTATTGTAGAAATGGTACACACTATGTCCTGCTTGGTTCATATATGCTTGTAAAGTGGGGGGTTTGGGATTCAGCTCTGACAGTGATTGTAGAGAAGTGGCTTATCATTGGTTGCAACTAATGCTTCACACACCCCTTCTCATCAGTGAAAGTTGAGATTCAACTGAGAGAAATTGTTCAATTTAGGAGACATTTTCAGGAAAAAAAAGATTTTTAAAAATGTGTAAAATTTGCTTGACAGTTTTTGACAACTAGTTCAACATTTTTATATGTAATGACTATTCAGCATTCACAAGTATAGTTAATTTTGACTGACATGACATAAGCAAATGACAATGTTATAAAACAGCAGAGAGTTGTATGAAAGCAATTGATGCATGTCCAAAAGCATTTGCAATTTGTTCGAAGGAATGAGAAACTGCTACTATGATGTGCACAAATGTTGTGGAGGTTGAACTAACTGTTGTGCAAATGTAAATAGTGATGTGAGAAATGCACCAAAGCGACTGAGAAAAACTATAAGTAATTTGCATGTGTTATAGAGTAAGTACAATTGTCTACAATTTGCACAAAATCTAAATGCACATGGCTTTTTGATCAAAACTGATGAGTTAATTCTCAGTGAAACTGCCAAACTCTTCACAACTTCTAAACATTCTTTCATCGTGTGAGCCTCCACATGCAAAATGATCCATTCAAAATCTGTCAGACATGCATGTATAATGACATATTTGTAATGTTTGCTGAATTGGCAAATAGTCATTGTAATGAAATAGGAATAACAATCTTACCAATCAACTAATCAAGTTTGGAAGCATACAGTAGACTATGTGAAGTTTGCCCAGCACAATCACTGACATTTTTGAACATGCAGGAACGTCTAAATTCCTAAACAGCAACAACCGTTTATTTTTGTAGAAATGTATTACATATAAACTGGAAATACACAGTTGCTTGTTGTGGAAGAGTAATAGGAAGATATGTAAGAATGTGTGGTGTTAGAGGAAGACATAATAGAATATGTAAAAATGAACAAGCAACTGTGAATTTTCAGTTTACATGTAACACATTTCTACAAAAATAAATGTGCTGTATAAATAAAAATGTTTGATCCCACTTTATATTAGGTGACTTTAACTACTTTGTACTAACATTTACTGTAAAATAATCATTTGATACAATGTACTTATTGTGCACATATGTTTTTACATTGTACTTATGTGTAAGTAGCTGTAATTACACTGTTGAACCTTCTAATACCCCTTAGTGACAGGTTTGGTAGGTATAAGGGTGGGTCCCTTAAACCTACCTATACTAACCTTACCTGTATCCACCTCAGTAGCAGCACAAGTGTTTTGAAATACAATATGAGTACACTGTACTTATTTTTTGATGTAAGTACATAGTCGATAAAGACTAAGAATATAAAGTGTGACCAAATGTCTATTTTCTTTTTGTGTACTACAGTATTGACTTTTCCTAGTAAATTTTTACCAGCTGAAATCTGTATCTAAAAAGTTCAGTGTGATACACAAGTTTGTCAGTCTGTTATCCCAATTGTTTGCATGCAGAATTAAATATTGCAGTGTAATACAGGGCAGAATACGTGATTCTGTAAAGGAAAGACTGTGTAGTTTTGTAACTAAGCAATTTTGATTCAAAATCTGAAGATTTGTATATTTATTTGCACTATGTATCTTAAAAATTGATAAACTATTCCCACAGACAGACGGACGGACAGAAGATTAGATAGATAGATAGATAGATAGATAGATAGATAGATAGATAGATAGATAGATAGATAGATAGATAGATAGATAGATAGATAGATAGATAGATAGAGCTTTAAAATATTATTTTAATGCCAGCAGAGGACAATAACACCCATCAGTCAGGGACAACAGGAAAAGGGGGTGTGACTCCTTAGACCCCTATTGAGAGGGAGCAGCCATCCATAGCTCAGCTAGGAGAGCTGTCTGTGGCCAACAGGATTGCAGAAAACAGAGCCTTTTGGCACAAGGGATCCCAAACTGCAGCAGTGCCTTTACCAGGGTCTTCACTTCAGCCTCTGCAGTCTGTTTTAGGTACTGATTTTAAAGTAGTTTCCTCCGATTTATATATTACTGGACTTTGAATTGAAGATGGGGATGAGAGATTATAAACTGATTTATTTTATGACTCTTGCTTTGCTTCTGAGTGCTTGTGCTTCAGAAGCACAAAGAGAAAATCCAGGGCAGAAAGAGCAAGACAAGACACCTGTAAAAGAGGACAGTTTTGATCAAGATGATTCACAAGAAAGCACACAGCAAGAAGTGCTCCCTCTGGAAGATGAAGAATCCATGGACACACAAACTACAAGTCCTGTGCCCTTCACAGATATGCACAATTCTTCACTGGCTGAAATTGGAAACATCACTGACATGACTACTGAACAGGTCTCTGATGGCGTTCCAACAAAAAGGAGCATCACAAAAATCCACAATCCTTTGTTTCCCATCACTGACAGCTCCTACAGTGCCTATGGGATTCTTTTTCTGGCTTTTGTGGTGTTTGCCTTCGGCATCGTGGGTAATCTGGCGGTAATGTGCATTGTTTGGCAAAATTACTTCATGAGGAGCGCGTGGAACTACTTTCTTGCGAGTTTGGCTTTTTGGGATTTTCTAGTGTTGTGCTTCTGCCTGCCAGTGGTGGTCTTTAATGAACTCACCAATAAGAGACTGCTGGGGGATTTCTCCTGCAGAGTTGTGCCTTACATAGAGGTGAGGCCCAAGTCTCAAGTTTACTTATAATCTTGATAATTTTCACATGGTCTAATTTACCAGAAGAATATAAATGTGTGCTAGTGCCAACATCACAACAACTGTTAAATTTAGACAGATACAGTAATAGTTTTTGATTACTAACACTACAAACTGTGTAACCTAATCTTTTATCTTTAAAGGGATAGTTCACCCAAAATTGAAAATTCTGTCATCATTTACTCACCCTCAGGTTGTTCCAAACCTGTATAAATTTCTTTGTTCTGTTGAACACNAATAAGAGACTGCTGGGGGATTTCTCCTGCAGAGTTGTGCCTTACATAGAGGTGAGGCCCAAGTCTCAAGTTTACTTATAATCTTGATAATTTTCACATGGTCTAATTTACCAGAAGAATATAAATGTGTGCTAGTGCCAACATCACAACAACTGTTAAATTTAGACAGATACAGTAATAGTTTTTGATTACTAACACTACAAACTGTGTAACCTAATATTTTATCTTTAAAGGGATAGTTCACCCAAAATTGAAAATTCTGTCATCATTTACTCACCTGTCAGTAATCAAGCAGATCTCGCCCCCTCATTTACTACCATAGTAGGAAAAATAAATACTATGGTAGTTAATGGGGGGCGAGATCTGTTTGGTTACTGACATTCTTCCAAATATTTTCCTTCGTGTTCAGCAGAACAAAGAATTTCATACAGGTTTGGAACTACTTGAGGGTGAGTAAATGACAGAATTTTCATTTTTAGGTGAACTATCCCTTTAACTTCAATGTTTTCATATAACACGCACAATGAACAATTATAAACACCCATAACACATCTAAAAACCATCAAAAATCTTTAAAAATGCAAATCTATGATTATTATTTATAATAATCAAGAGGGATACACAATATTTGTATATGTACCATATTTGGTTATATATTTGGCAATGTTACAGATTTTTTGATTTCACATTATCAGTAAATATTGGATATTTAATTGTGCATTCCCCTAATTGTTACATTTGATTACCTTTGTCATCAATAAACACTCACTTAAGTAATTTAATAACAATTTTAAATGTAAATAATGAAATAACAATGTTAAATTTATATATATATATATATATATATTTGTAACNNNNCATCCTCACTGATGGCAAGTGTTTTACATTTAATTTATTTAGACAAAAATTTTTAATATTTTCAATATTTAATAATAGTAGCATTTAACAGTTATTGGCCATAACAGGGACAAAATAATTACTGCCTTATTGGTATTGACCACAATTTTTATTATGGGTGCAATAATTCATTTTGACTGTATCTCATGAATGGAAAACACAAACATCTATTATAGCGATAATGTTTTTTGCACACCCTCCAGGTAACATCTCTTGGTGTGACAACCTTCAGTCTGTGTGCTTTGGGCATTGACCGCTTCTACGCTGCCACAAGCTCCCTGCCAAAGGCCCGACGAGTTGAGCGCTGTCAGAAGGTCCTGGCCAAGCTGGCCGTGGTGTGGATTGGCTCCATGGTGCTTGCAGCTCCTGAGCTGCTCCTGTGGCAGCTGCATCAGGTGACACCAGCTACTCTGGGTGACCAAGTGGACACCTGCATCATGAGTCCATATCCAGATCTCCCTGAATCCATCTATTCTCTCATTATCAACTACCACGACGCACGCATGTGGTGGTACTTTGGCTGTTACTTCTGTCTACCCGTTGTCTTCACCCTGCTCTGTCAACTGGCCACCTGTCACGTGTCCGGCGGGAGCGGAAGTTCTCCCAAGCGGCCCGAGGAGCGATCCCCGTCCAAAAAACAAAAGCTTCAGCATGCTCATCAGGTCGAACGGCAGCTCAACTGTACGGTCATGGCTCTAGCGGTGGTCTATGGTGTCTGCACGCTGCCGGAGAACGTTTGCAATCTGACCTTGGCGTACGCTCCCATCCAGGTGTCCGAGGAGGTGTCTTCTCTTCTGGCCCTCATAAACCAGTTTTTCCTATTCTTTAAGTCATCCGTGACGCCAGTGCTGCTGCTTTGCCTGTGTAAGTCTCTGGGACAGGCCTTCATGGACTGTTGCTGCTGTTGCTGTGAAGAATGCCAACCAAGCAACTCTTCATCCACCCAAAATGTCGCTGAAGGCAAGCTCAAGACCACCAATGATGTGTCCTCCATTTTTTTCGACAAAGCCAAGGACAGTTCAACCATCTTGTCTATTGGAAGCTGAGTAGGCGGATCCCGTCCCTAAGCGATGACATCATGAGATGACATGGAACCACACTTACAACCTACCTTCTTCCCATCATCCACAAGTGGCCATCTTTACATTACTGTTATGTTGGAGCAAGTTAGCATTGCTCAACACATCCAGTTTGCAATTCTGCATGGTTTAGGTACAAACTTAGTGGATACAACAACATTTTCAGTTAGAATCTAAGTGCTAAGTTTGGCATCTGAAGGCTAATTCACTCTTAATTATGTTGATAAATCCGACTTCCCCCCCTATACTATCTCAGGATGGCTCATTGTACCTATAAAGTCTTAAAGGGATAATTCACCCAATCACCCTCAAGTCATTCCAAACCTGTATGACTTTTCTGTCTTCTGTAGAACACAAAAGAAGATATTTTGTAAATGTCTCAAAGTTTTTTTTGTCCATACAAAATGATAGTCATTGGGGTCCAGTGTTGTTTGGGACCGAACTGACTTTCATTGTATGGAAAAAGTCATACAGGTTTGAAACAACATGAGGGTAAGACAATTATGTCAGAATGAACTATCCCTTTAATATATCACCAGGGTCTCCACTTAAGTCATTGTAATTTTGACTTCAAATGCCCCACACTCATAGTCCTACTTTTATGTACAGACAAATATGAATTTTACACACATAGCTCCAAGTGTATAAATACTTAGCTAAACACTCTGAGATCATAAATACAGTGAATACTACCATATCACAAATAACACTTCATCTTCTTCATATAATAGGAAAACTTGCAAAACAGAAATGTACGCTATTTGTCTGTTACTCAGGCAAACATTATTTATCACTAATTTTAATTAATGACACTTTTTCATAACCACTGAACCATTCATCTACACTGTTGATTGTCAACTTCTGTACTGTATATATGCACTCAGCTGTATTAGAATGTAAATAGATTATTTTTGAAAGCAAATACCCTGCAAACTAGCTTTTCAAGCCCCATTATGTAGTATGGTAGTACAAAAAGACGGAAACTGAATGGCGTATCTCCTCAAGGGACTATTGTAACTTTTGCACATAGCTGCTTTTATAAGCAAATTCTTTTAAAAGTCCATAAACAGTTTATAAAACTCTATTCAATAAATGTCTTAAAATAATTGATGTTGTCTCATTCATCTTTGAAAATGCAAGAAATAATGTCACAAGTTGTACTAATCTCTCAAATGTCCATCAAGGCCTGAGGGAGAAGATTTGTCCTCGCAGACTTGGTTTGTTCATTCCCATAAGGTTTCTATTGTTCTGAAAAGGAGATGGAAGCTTCTACTGTGAATATCAATGGCCAGACTACGGCTGAGTTGCCAAGATACCGTGTGAAAAATTCACGTGTTTTTCCAGAATGGCCAAATGTGAACAAAAAACCCACTTGGATTTGTCACCTTTTCTTGTCAATGTAGGAATCAAAGAATTTGTCAATAGTACAACGTTTGTACGCTTGTCATGTACGTCGGTGCGCTGACCAGTGCACATGGAAGCAAGTTTAAACACTCAAAGGAGTCATTAGTCTTATGCGTTTTTGCAGACGTAATCTCTAAAAACTCATCTTCAAAATGATCATCTAACATTCATTCGACCATTAAAGATAATAAACTGAATCAAAGATACAAATGTTTGGGTTAGACCGACATGTGTGCTCCTGCTGGGGTTGTTGGGCGGGGGGGGTTGGACCTCTTCTGTCTTGTGGTTTTGGCTAGCGCTCAGAGCCTGTCAGAGATTCAGAAGACAAGTGAGAGAGGTAGAGAATGGCCTCATTAGAGAGTTGAGCAGGGCTTTAAGAGAGGAGCTCCACTGGCCATAATGACTGAAGGAGAACAGACGAGGCTCTGTTCCCTGTAATGAAGTTTGTGCCACAAATCAACAAATCTCCTCACAACACTCCATGCTAATACGACAGGAAGCATTACACTACGGTAAATCAACGAATTTAAACCAAATACATCCATTAGGAAAGGTAGTTCTGACATTCATATTTGGATTTGGAAAGTAAAATTGTTATTTACTTCATGTTAATTCAAATGCATTTAAATTTACTTTATTTCACTGTCCAATTAGGTATGACAGCTTTCACATAAGTTGTTCACTGCGGTCTGTCAAGCAATCAGTATGTCATGTGGTTATTGAGGTCACTTCTAGGATGATGTCAGTTTGGGTTTAGCACGAACAGAATGTATAAATGACTTTTGATATCATTCTTATTAATATATATTAATATATACATAATTGCCCATACTGTAACTGAAGATGTGTCATAATAGCAACACTGTGAATGTTAGACTTTCAATAAGGGCTACAGAACTTTCTATAAGGGCTAAAGCTATAAGGGCTACAGAAAACAAGCTCTAATTCAAAAAAATGCTCTTCCAAACATATATATAAGTTGCAATTTAGCCTGTCTGTGTACAAAATGCATGGTTTAAAATAATTTTTCACTGTATATAAGTAAAAAAAAAACACATAGCAATAGTAACATGACATGATCTTACTTCGGTTCATCAATTTGAGCATGTAAGACATTACTTATGTTTTTCCATATTTACTACAATGTTTTCCAAACATTTCTTCAAATTAATATATTGTAATATATTCTAAAATAATGTTTTAATATTACTGTATGGGTTGGATAGGTTTCCCCATTTGCAGGGGCAAACACCACACACATTTTCTTCAGAAACTGTATAAATTTATGTTGCAAATCAATTTCAAAACAAATTTGTCACAAAATTTGAGTTATTATCTTAAGCATAATGCATTACCCAGCATTTCACTTTAAATAACAAATCACAAAATGAATGCTGAGAAGAAACGATAAGAAGACAAGAAGGTTATACACTGCCTAGCCAAAAAAAAAGTCGCTGTTTGGATTTTAATAGGCAAATACTTAAAAGTCTATGGATGGATCATTATTACAGCGATTATTATGTTTCTAGCATGTTATATACTTGGCAACAGTTCTTTTAACCCTAATTGATGGAGTGTGTAGCTTTTCATTTCTTAAACAACCGTTTATTAAGACGTATCGTGGCCAAATTCCAGGATGACAATGTCAAGATTCATCAGGCTCAAATTGTGAAAGAATGGTTCAGAGAGCATGAAGAATCATTTTTACACATGAATTGGCACCTCTGAGTCCAGACCTTAACCTCAATGTAAGCTTTTGGGATGTGCTGGAGGAGACTTTATAGAGTGCTCACCTCTTGCATTGTCAATACAAGATCTTGACCAAAAATGATGCACCTCTTGATGGATATGAATGTTGTGAAGTTATTTCCATCAAGAAGATTCATTCTTTCACAATTTTAACCCTAGTGAATCTTGACATTGTCATCCTGGAATATGGCCATGATGGCCACTACCTACATGGTAGTTTATGAAATGTAAAGCTACACACTCCATCTTTAAGGGTTAAAAGAACCGTTGCCAAACATAAAACATGCTAGAAACATAATAATCACTGTAATAATGATCCATTCATAGATTCCTAAGTATTTGCCTATTAAAATCCAAACAACAACTTTTTTTTTGGCAGGGCAGTGTATAATTGCATTGTTTGACTAGTAATGTTGATCTGCACACTTAAAAATAAAGCACAAAAGGTTCTTTATAGTGGAAAAAGTTTCTTAGATTATTAAAATGTTCTTCATACTAAGAAAAATTATTTTAAGAACTGTTCATTGAAAGGTTCAGTTTTGAAAATGGTTCTTCTATACGAAAACCTTTATCTGGAACCTGGAAATTATTTTTAAGAATGTGTGCTTCCTTAAGAGTCATTTCACTTTCTATTTTGCATTGAAATGTGAGTATTAGCAGATGAAAGGTAGAGTCTCAGAACTTGAACCCCAGCTACTGACACTTCTTCAGTTCTGAAGGATGCACTCATCAAATATTTGTGTATACCTTTAAGAGCTATTTTGGCATGGGCAAGATGACAGTCTGGTGAGGTGAATCCAGGGCTTCCCGTTTCAAGTCACCCTCAGCAGACGTGAGAAAGTGGTGAGTGTCCTGTATGTGGGGACTCTCTTATTCTCAGACTAAACTTAATGAGGAAGGACTAATATGACCTGAATGTCCCGCACTTCTGAACAGAACGCTGTCTCTCCGCGCCTTGTTAAGGGACAATGTTTGTTTTGTTTCACAGAGTTCTGAGAGGGGGTGGAAGGGGACGGGGGGTCCGTGAGAGATTCAACACAGTTGCTGTGGCAACTAGTTTTGGCCCCTTGGGTACACTAACATACAAATCAGGGTCTGGACCGAGGTCCTGGGCACAAAAAACAACGCAACCGGAGCCATGGACCACCGCGAATAGAGAACAGGAAATGCTAGTGAGTTTCATTCTGATTCACTAAATCACGATGCCAGTTTAAGGATAGAAAAAAGTTTTCCATTGCATTTTCTTGTCATACTTGTGTATTCAAGGCACATGGCAATCTAAAAACAAGAGTAGGTACTGCAATGGCTCCTGGGGAGGCCACATTTCCCTGCTTCTCGCGGGCTCAGGACATCTCAACCCTTTTTTCCCCTTCATGTTGTGTGCCAAGGTTCCAAAAGAGAACAGAATTGCGCTGTGTGCCTAAACCCCTTTGATTGTGAGAAACAGAACACAAAACTGAAACTGAGTTTGAAATCATAAGATATATTATTGCTCAGTTTTCTTTTAATTAAATCAAGTTCTCTTACTTTTTAGTCAAATGACCTACTAAAGCTTTACAAACTGCAATATAGTCACAGAACAATGGGTGTTGATACAATACAGAGGCAAAAACAATGAAAATAATTTTTTCCTCATTTATTTTGTGTTGTTAGAAAAACTAAACCAAATCCCAAAAAACAAAACAAAAAATGTGGAAGTGTCTTGTATAAATATGCATGACAAGTCCACACAACGCCTAATGAAATTTATATAAGTATCAACAACGCCGCCCAGCGGTCACAGCTGCTCATTGCACTTTTGCGTCAAGATCATAGGTCAAGACGATCGGAGTTAGAGGTGCTAAATGGTACGAAAAAAACATCCATTTACATTGAGTCACCTTGTTTGAAACGTTATAAAGTATAGAAGTTAGGCAAGTTCTCAGTTTCGCTGAAACCAGGACATTATAAACCATTACGCCCCACGTTTCAGCCCCGCGTGAGCTCGCTGCGCTCTGTGAACCATTCACGCAGAATGCGTTTTCTATTCTTACGCTACGTTCTCATTGTTTTCCTATGTAAACACGCGTCTTTGCAGGGCGGGGGGAGACCACGGCCAGGAAAAGTTCACCAACAAAATAATTGACATTACACATGATTTAGTAATGACGTTAACCTACAAGAACTCTTATTGAAATGCTGATGTCATTTTACGTACAGGCAGGGCACTGCTGATCAGAGTTACCATAATGTGGTAGGACAAAGAAGACAGCAAAACAAATCAAGTTTCAATCAGATTTACTTTTACAACTGTTTACAGACTTGAGGACAAGTTTAGACTTAACGTCACATTTATTTCACAGAAAGAAAATAAAAACAAAATTCATATAACTAATTCAAATGGGGAGAAAACAGAAAAGGTTCACTTCTTCTGTTGTGACAAAAACAAACCATAATAGCCAGAGCCGGATTAACGCAAAGGCAAACTAGGCACGTGCCTAGGGCCCGATTGGCGGGATGGGGCCCAGACAGAGGGACAAAAAAAATAAAAATAATAAAAATAAAATAAAAATAAAATGTACAAATGTCCTATCTACAATTTATTTCAATATTTATTAATTAACTAAAAATAGTGACGATGTTTATCTTAACCATAGACTGTTACATTACGTCACATTAACGCCAGCCCATGTCCGAGGAGACGTCAGCGGCGGTCAAAGCTAGCAGGCAGGTGTGTTTTGAGTAGGCTAACATTCAAGATGCTTTCGGGTGCGGCAAAAAGTAAAAAGAAAAAAAATGAAGAGGAACAAAAGAAGAGACAGCGGGGGGCTTTACAGAAGTTTCTGTCGGGCAGCCGTCCGACAGCTGTGAACCTGCTCAGAGCCAGGCCCGGAGACACGGCCCGAAGACGCGGTGGAAGATGCGACGGGAAATGCGGCGCCCGCGCCGTCAACATCAGCGCCGTCACAGAACGACAAACTGATGGAAGAACAGTACACAAAGTTTGGCACAATGTGGTATTTTAAGATTAAACCGTTCTGACGAACAGTTTATGACATCCTTCCAGAACTTCTGTATATCAGAACATTCCCATAGACAGTGGATTAGAGTTCCTTTATAATTTTGGCATTTTGTACACATATCAGGAATATTGCTAGACATATGATTGAGTTTTTCAGGTGTTATATAAACCCTTGTCAACCATTTATACTGTAATAATTTAAGCCGCGTGTTTATGATTTGTTTTTGCGCCTTTAAACATGCTTCAGTCCATTCAAATTCCTCTATTTCTTCTTGAATGTCTTTCCTCCATGCGTTTAATTTGTATACAGCAGACTCTTTAGAGTTAGACATTATTAAATTATAATATTTTGACAATTGGCCCTTTTCACCTCTTTTTTCAATTATTTCCTCAATTAATGACAGTTTGGGAATGTACATAATATCTGTAGACCTGGAAGACATAAAACTTTTAAGCTGTGAATATTAAAAAAAAATGTTTTGAGGGAATCTGGTGTTTATCACACAATTCTTGAAATGTAAGAAGTATTCCATCCATATACAAGTCTTTAATAGTCTGAATACCTTTAGTTTTCCATAGTTTAAATCCTCCATCCTTATATTTATTATTATTTATTGTTAGACAGTTTTAAATGTTGTAAGCTATTGCATTTTGCAGAAAATCTTAATTAAATGTGTTGATTAAATGATAATATAGATAAACTTATTTGCTCTGTTTACATAGTTTACTGACACCTATTGGTTATTTACTGGTACTACTGCCTTAACAATGACACTCCCAATGGATGAGGATAATTTAATAGCTTTTAATAGAGCCGTGTAATGACGTATAAATAATGAATATCAAAAAATAGTCTGATAGACTGTTTAATATACAACACAACCAATTTGTAACCAAAGACTNTTGAGGACAAGTTTAGACTTAACGTCACATTTATTTCACAGAAAGAAAATAAAAACAAAATTCATATAACTAATTCAAATGGGGAGAAAACAGAAAAGGTTCACTTCTTCTGTTGTGACAAAAACAAACCATAATAGCACAGAGACATTAGTCAAAAAGCACTAAGGTTTCTACAATTGTCATATCAAAATGTTCACATTAGAACTGAATATTTCTCCTGGTCGGCAACAGCAATACAGATGTCATGGTGTCAGAGCAGATCCAGCTATACAAACACAAATTCAGGTCCAGTTCAGTTGGAGGTTTCCAGATCACCATGATAAACAACCATACATGAACTTGAGGGCCCATACATTTATATACATGGTATAGTTATGCACAATAGTTGTCATTAGGGCATCTGTGTTGGTGACACTGTAAACATTGTGGTGGATTTATCATAAGAATAAAGTCTCAGTTTCACCATTCTTAATATTGTGACCAGTATTAGTACTGAATAAAAGATTTTCAATTTTCACATTTTTTTTTTTAAATGATTTATTTCAGAGATTCATGTTTTTATTATTATTTCTGGGCAATCTGGAAGCAAACCAACAGCTAAATTTGATAAATGATATTTGGTCTGTAGAGGGCATTTGGCTAAATCATTTGTGGCCAAATACAGAGGCTAAACATTTTCATAATCCTAATTATTGGTTACCTTCCCAGAGGAAAGGCCAGTGTGATTATATTATAAATCAGATGTTAATTACTCTCATTTTTAAGTTACAGAAGAGAGCTATAAAACTAATATTACATTAAAATAACAAAAAAAACAAAAAGGGATTAATAGTCAATGTTTGCTTATTTTTGGAATGTCAGTCAATGTAAAAATGACATGTTATGATTAATACTGCCTCTAGATTGTTTTGCTTTACCTGAATAGGCACAAACCGATGCATTTCAAATATTCTGGATTTATAAAAAAAGAAATAAAAAAAACATGCATGTAAAAACATGCCAAGAGATTTTAAGGGGTAGAGATACAACAGGGTGTCTTCATTCATTTTCCATACATTTCCTTCCTAAAGATCCATAAAGGTTTGCTTCACAGATGCAGTGATCAATGAGCTAGGATGATTTTCTTTTCCAGAGTCATTTCCTGGCTTTGGCGTTTTTATCAGTGTTTAAGGCTTGACCGTGAAGGTCAGCTTGTCTGTGTGTGTCTGCCAAGGATGACAATGAAGAAGATACTGTAGCTAATCTATAGATGCATTTAATGGACCATTGTAGCCCATTTAAAACATTCAAGAACCATGGTCCACCACAGTTCTGTCCCTGAAAGAATTTACAAATGGGTCCAAAGTTAAAGCATGAGGGTTTAAAATCAGTTAAGCAATGTAAATTTATGAAGTGAAGTGAAGTGAAGTGAAGTGACATGTGGCCAAGTATGGTGACCCATACTCGGAATTTGTGCTCTGCATTTAACCCATCCAAGTGCACACACACAGNATTTATGGAGAGAATCTTAAAATCTAGAAATCTTTAAAACCTATTTTGAAATGTCAGATATATATATATATATATAAGATTTTCTGAGTAAATTGAAACACTAATACATTAAACTGGCAAAGAATGAAACACCAATGTATAAAATAAACCTGTATAAATTTTTGTGTTTACAAAAAGTGGCACATACACCACTCTACTGAGAATCAGTGAAACTGTACAGTGAGAGAATGTCAGAGAAATATGTACAAAAGTGTTTTGTGATGGTTGTAGTTTATGTTTCCAACCGATGGCTGGTGCTGGTACCAACCAAACTGCAAAAATACTTACAAAATCCTAGCTGCAATGAGTGTACAATGAAGCTCAGCTTTATTCTGTTTAATAAAAGCGGATACATTAATCTCACTTTTTAAGGTTCACTTGACAGTAAATAAAACCCTTATCTGTGCAATGATGAAACAAATCACAAAGATGACCAAAAGAGAAAGGGGTTTACCAAGGAAACAAGGAAAAACCTTTTTGTGGTTGTTTTTCTGTCAACGGATGTAAAATCATTAAATTCTTTTTAAAGGGGTGGTTCAATGCGATTTCACTTTTTTAACTTTAGTTAGTGTGTAATGTTGCTGCTTGAGCATAAACAGTATAAGCAAAGTTACAGCGCTGAAAGTTCAATGCAAATGGAGATATTATCTTTTAAAGTTATGGCAGTTTAATGCCTACAAAAACGACCGGTTTGGACTACAACGAGCTTCTTCCCGGGTTGGTGACATCATAAATCCTGCAAAACACACCCCCGGGAACACGCAACAAAGTGGGCGAGGCCATGTCGCGCCGCATGTGGAAGCGGAAGAGTTGTGTACACCGGACGCGAGCGGCGCGACGCGTCAAAAGATAATAGAACCCATTATAATCTTTGATATTTTCTATACTGGATGCGGCGCTGAAGACAGCTTCCAGAATCTACACGAGTCTAATGCTGGATGGCTATTACTGAATGCACAAAGGCTATTACTGAAAGCAGCAGTTCCCACTTTATAAGCAGAAGCTGCTGTTTATCGCCCCAAACTGTAAGTACGTTTTATTGTTTGTACATGTCTTTTAAACGTATAGTTCTGTTGCTATTTTTTGGTTGCATCAAGGACATATACAAAGAGCAGTTTTTGCTTCGCTAGCCAGTTAGCTGTATTATAGTGCATACTTCTTCAACAAATGCCAACAAACTTCTATGTTCATAGACAAACAGTTGTTCATGCTATAAATTAAACGCTACCTTTACAAAAATGCGACTACTCAGTCATGTATTCGGCTACAGTAAAGCTTTAAATCAGGATAAAACCATATATTGAAAGCTAACAAACAGCAGTGACAGCATATATAAACACTTTGACACAAATACAAAATGAAATACCATTCATAAACGTCCTATAAAAGCCGCGATTGTGATTGACCCTCTTCATCTGGGTCTGATTCGGGCTCAATTTGATACAGCAATATAATCAAATTGAGCATACAATATAACCGAAGCGCACGTAACCGGTAACAAATGGTAAGGGGCGTGGCGTTTCCAGACGCTTCAGCGAATCACGATGGCTCTGGATAGACTGGACCCGCTAACCAATCTGAGCACACTGCGTATTTAGGAGGGAGGGGCTTCATAAAAGCAGGAAGTCAAACGAGCCGTTCGAATGACAGTGGAAACAGAGGTGTAGAATAAAGGTAAAATGTATGAAAAATACAGCATTTTCAAAAAAACTAAGCATTAAGACATGTTAAACTGTGCCCCAAAAACACAATCCTGCCTAGAAAAAAACATTGAACCACCCCTTTAAAGCGGTGAATTTCAAAAAAAAAAAACTGAATTTCATTAAATGATAAAAATGAATTCTCAGTTAACATTCATATTCATTGAACATGTAAGATTAGGGAAACAATGGGGGGAAAGGAATAAAGAAATAATAATAAAAAAAAAAAAGTCAAATAGCTTTTTCCTTAAGCTTGAGAATTGTTTAAAGGAAAACATATCTACACTCAAATGGAGAAAGTCAGTCCCATTTAGACTCTGCCTCATTTTGAATCTGTTCTGCTCAGAGCAATGATATGTCCATTTAACTCTTCTGGAAAGAGAAAAGAAAAATATCCATCTTAAATGCAGTGTATGATTTATTTTATTCATTTATACATCAAGGATTTAAAGTTAAATTTACCATACTTGACTGGTTCCCTCTGGTGGCATGAACCGAAGTGACCTCTGCAATTTGCCGTTGTAACTTGTGAGAGGTAGAGAGGCTATCATCTTCACCTTCAAGATCTCGTTCCGACTCCCTCTCCCTTTTCCCTGTCACGCTTCCTCCTGTGTGCAGCAGGTGTCCTGCTGAACACCACACAGAATATTGTAAATACATTAAAACAAGCATATTAAAACTTTTTCTTAAAGCAACTTTCTCAAAAATGTTTTTTTACCATCATAGTTTAACTGTATCATACTCATGTAACATACATGTCCATTACCTGAACGTTGGGGGCCTGCCATGTCATGTGAGACAGTACACTGGTAAAGTCGACTGTTGTGTCCTGTGTCAGGCATGTGGTGGTATCCTTGGAAACAAGCAAGAGAAAAGGACAGCTTGAAAAAAATTATTTTGTTATGTTTTGCTGCTAATTTTGCAAATAACAATCATTTACAACTATAAATCTTGTAGTGTAATATATTAGTGTGCAAGGTGGCACCTAATTGCTGCTGTTTTTGTTGCTGAATTCCACTTGGTCCCTGGTGCTCTTCACTGTCAAAGTTCAGCAGAATACTTCCACTCCTGTTACCACTGGCAACAGAACTGCCCGATACAGCTGGTGCTATTGGGATGTCAGAAAACGTCAATTTACATCACATCAGTACGGAGCTCCGCACATGACATGCAGGGGAAAAGATAACATGGGAATGGATTCTTAATTTATGGCCACGGTATATTGTTTTTTCCTGCAAGCCATGTGCAGGAAGCATGTTTTATTAACTCCTTTGTTTTAGGTAAATTAGTTAAAAACAGGTAAAAACATTAGTACGTAGTAATTAGTTCAATCATGGCCACAATTTTAACAAAATGAAAACGAGGAAATGAATTAGTACAACGTGCCCAAAAATTAACAAGTTGTGGAAACAAATTATTAAACCGCGGCCACAATATCTTGTTTTTTATTCTTCATGTCATGTGCAGGGCTCTGTACGTCAGTTTGTTTTCTTCAAATAAATAAAACGTAATTTTAATATCATATATACTATGTAACTTTTTATATTATATTACATTACATTATATTATAGTATATTCTATTATACAGGGGTTGGACTCTCATTCTGGCATAATAATCAAGGAACTTTGCTGCCATACCATGGGTGCAGCAGGCGCAATGATATTACGCACCGCCTGTGACCCCCTGCTTGCACGGGAAGCGTGCTTTGCAACCATGGAGACATTTGTGAGAGACGCTGCGTAATATCATTGCGCCTGCTGCACCCATGGTACGGCAGCAAAGTTCCTTGATTATTACGCCGGAATGAGGGTATAGTTCCTAGCCATATCGGCCTAGAAAATCGCAACTTTTCATTTTCCGTCGGTCTTAGTACACGATGTAACTACAGAAGGGTCAAGTTTTAAATTGGAAAAATATTGAAACTCTTTGGTTATTTTTTGAGCGAGATGCTAACGGTCTAATCAGATTCAATGAACTATGCTAAGCTATGCTAAAAGTGGTACCACCAGTCCCGGAGATCTGCTGAATGGATTTGAAAACGGTAAAACTCAACTGTTTAACTCTAGGGGAGTTGGAAAATGAGCCTATTTTCAAAAAAAGTGTAGTGTTCCTATAAATTACCACAGAGAGTCAGGACCTCAGTTTACCGTCTCATCCGATGGACAGTGCTTTTTTGACAGTATATTGTCCCCATCAATATACCGGGGCGTTGGGACCAACACGGACCACAGGGTGAGCACCCCCTGATGGCCTCACTAACACCTCTTTCAGCAGCAACCTAGTTTTCCTAGGTGGCCTCCCATCCAGGTACTGACCAGGCTCAACCCTGCTTAGCTTTAGTGGGCAACCAGTCTTGGGGTACAAGGTTATAGCTGCTGGCTGCAAGATCATGGCATTCCCTGCTGTGCTTGATGGGCGGGTCGTTGCCAAGGACTACCGAACCATTCTGGAGGACCATGTGCACCTAATGGTTCAAACATTGTACCCTAATGGGGTGCCGTGTATCAGCATAATTATGCACCAATACACATAGCAAGACTTGTGACAGAATGGTGTAATGAATATGAAAGTGAAGTTGAACATCTTCCATGGCCTGCACAGTCACCAGATCTGAATATTTTTGAGCCACTTTGGGTATTTTAGAGGAGCATGTGAGAAAATGTTTTCCTCCAACAGCATCACATAGCGGTGACCTGGTCACTGTTCTGGAAGAGGAATGGCTCAAAATCCCTCTGTCCACTGTGAAAGACTTGTATCTGTCATTCCCAAGATGAACTGATGCTGTATTGGCCTCAAAAGGAGGCCCTACACCATACTAATAAATTATTGTGGTCTAAAACCAGGTTTCAGTTTCATTGTCCAACCCCTGTATATTATATTATTATAATCAATTATTCAAGATAAAAATAATTGCTTTTAAGTGAGCCAAAAAGTTATATTAACTTTTGTTATCTATAAGAATATTTAAGAAAAAATAACTACTGATTGGCTTCAAGAAGTCGAAGTTGTCATTCCTTTGAATAAAGTGGGAAAAACAATGACTTTCACCTGGTGTATTGGTCCCAGACTGATGTTCCCCTGGGGAGTATGCCATCCCATTCCCATTTCCATTGTGTGTGGATGGTACGGAGGCCAGAAGTCCTGAAAAACATAGAAAGTGGAATTATCCTTCACTGCTATAATGCAACACAATAGCATTTGCTAGCACTTCCAACACTTTTACTCTATTTTCACATACAGTTGTATTTCATACAGCCATTTCTGAAGTCTCAATTACACGAGGCTTCTTTTCAGTGATAAACGTGATTGCCTGTATGCTAGCTATTTGCTACAAGACAGAAATTCTTGCCAAGTCCTCTGTAGCGTGAAAGTTGTTGGTAGATCTGCTTCATCCTCTCGATGTTGAGGCGGCTCGCTTCAGCATGGTTCACCATGGGTTTGGGGTAGTGGACGCCGATGATGCACTTGGCAGCAGCCTGCACGGAGTCTGGGGCATTCCATGGGTCATAGATATACTTGGCAGGGAAACCTCGGAGAATAGGTAAATATCGTCTGAAAGAGAGAGAGATTAAACCACAGTCTCATCACAAGGAAGGTTATGCGGGATGGTTATTGGGTTTCCATGTTTGAACAAGTTGGTACAACAAGCACCAAGACTGCAGCATGTGTTGGTGAATAATTTACAAGAATCTCCAAATAGTATCATCACTCAGGAATATGTGAATATATGTGAATTTATGGATATGTGCCGATTCAAACTACTAATGAAACTGTCAACACAACACCATAACAACAACAACAGAAAAAAAATGAAGAGAACTGAAAAATTCAGTAAGGCTCTACTAAAATCAGGACTTGCGTCTATCCTCCAGGTCCCAGGGACAGAAAAGGCCACCTACCTAAGGTGCTCCACCTTACCAGAGCGTGGGGACAGAGGGCTGCAGGAGGCACGGCTTGCAGGAAGGCAGTTTAAACAGGGCAACAGGTCCCGCCTGTGCTGAGACACTACGGAGATTCCTACTACAACACGCGTTAGAAAGCAGAGGCAGTGACCAGGCCCTCCCAATCCAATGACACAGCACCCTCCCACAACCCCATCCCACCCGCTTCAACAAATCAAAACTCTGGGCTGAGTGAGAGGTTCAGGTTCGCTCCCTGCCCCTCGCACTGCCACTGATCGCTTTTGAGACGACAGTGATCCCAAGCCAAAGCAGAGAAACCTGTTAGCTGCCAAAGGAGAAACACAGTATACTGTCCTCTGCTGCTGGGTGGCACCCTCCTTTTGCCAAAAGAGACCAGAACCCTTTTGCCCTTTTTCACATCCTGCTTGAACAAGCAAACGACTAGAAACATGTTACATCTACAGAAGCAGATTTGAGAAATTGCAGGACAACCTATGGACCGCGAGCAACTTCATTGGAATGGTGGTGCGCTGTAGGCCAGGACTCTTGTTCTCTTGCACAGGCAGGGCTGCATTCAATGCCAAGAGAACCACTAAACATTTCAAAAAGAGTCCGATAAGGAGGAGTTGTCCAGAGCTAGACTGAAGTCGTTTGCTCTGGCTTTGGGCCTCACCTCCCATCGTGCTCTCTGGGAAATGCATTGTGGCTTTATGCATTGAAAACAGACCAGGCTTTGTATATTTCCCCAGCAAAATCACTTTTGATGAAACAAGATGCTACCGAGCTCAAAACAGGCTACTGCATTTCCCGCTGATAAAGCATCAAGCTACAACCACATTCACAGCTAACAGGTTTCCAAATGCTTTGGCTAAGAATGGCTTTCGTCTTAAAAGCAATCAACCACAATTCACAAAGGGGAAGGGAAAGCTGAACCTTTCACCCAATCCATGAAGCGACTGCACAGAAACACAAAAACATACAAGCTCTTGGCTAACATGTGTATAAGCTACAGTAAATGTGTTAACAAGCAAACATCTGTTCCTTGATGTGGCCTATAATGAGGACAATGTGTTGGGAAAGTGCCAAAATCCTGGAATACCAAATTCTGGAACTGGAAGGCCTTAGGTAGAAAAGCTAAAACAAAAAGAAACTACATGGGACAGACTTGTTTTCCTGACTAATTTATATAGAAGGTTACTTAACACAATTCTAGACCTCAAATTATACTTTTCTGCATTTCTGTCAGATATACTGTAATGCTGAGCTATACTACAATTAAAGTAGTCTATGACCCCCAACTCTCTAAATTCTTTCCTGAAATATGACCCCAAAATTTCTTACATACCTCTAATAATAGACTTACTTTAAAAATTTCCTCATTTTATTAATCTGTCCTTCCATGTGGTTAATTTTTATGCATTCTAGCTTTGAAACAAGGGCCCTTTAGTGAAAGCAGGTAATTCAGCCTGGGATTAGTGTGCATGTTTGGGAACATTACCAACCTAATGAAATCGCCGTTAGGGTCAGTGCGTCTGCCGAAACCCACTGGACAGTAGCAATGAAAGAACTGTTGAAAGAAAGAGCTACAGGAGAGCCACATCCAGCTGCCTGCGTTCACGCTCCAGTCAGCATCCAAAAGAAGCTCCTCAAACACCTGTCAATCATAACTACCATTACTCTGCAACCAATCAGAGATGGTTGATATTAAGCAGTCATTCGGACCAATTAAAATGTGACCTATACAAACTACAATTCAAAAGTCAGTAATTCCTTTTTTTCCATGGCTAAAACCCTCTTTTTTTCTTTTTTTTAAGAGAAAATGAAATGGAAAAAAATACTTTTACAAACAAGGCTGCTAAAAAGTAGATGGTCACTCTATTGTCATTCAGCATTAGTGTCTAAACACTCAAAGTCTTTACACTCAAGTGTGACTATACGCTTTTTAAAAAAAAATCTATGACAGGGGCTGGCAACCTTTCTGACATGACGTGCCATTTTTAAATTCTCAAATGCCCCTTCAAAAATTATATACACAATCCTCATTAAACATCCTCTTCATGTATTCAAAGTATTGTTCTAAGAACAAAAATTGCACCATATTGCATCGCCGCCGTAAGCACGAGCGGGACTGCGCTACTCAACTAACCAACACAGAGCAACCAAACTGAAAAAGCAGCACCAATCAACTTGTATTGACAAAAATGTGTGGTTGAAACTAGTCTGTGTCTCACTGCAGTAGGTAGCACATGTAAATGGAGCTACCAGTTGTAAGAGGTAGTTTGTCATGCAGATTCCCATTTCTAATATGTGCATTAGCTTGCTGAAACTTGCTCTATTGCAGGAGTTTTAACATTTTCGATGTCAGAGAATGCAATATGTTCATCCATGAGCAGGGGACCCTAAAATGTAAAAGGAAGCTATATATTTTAATGCAAAAAGAGCCAATTTATACAGTGAAAAAATAATTGTATAAATGTGTAAAATATTATTTTGAAAAAATATATATTTTTACTTTTTTTACTCAATATAGTACTGTAAGATGTATTATCTATTTATTATTATTTATCATTTCAATCATTTATTATTTCAAACAAATTTATTTAATCTTTTTTTTTTTTTTTTACTTTTTANTTTTTTACATTGATATTATAAAAACTAAATAAATAAATAAATTATAATACAATTAAATTATAATCTCCCATGTGTAAGAGATGCACCTTCATGCCCTCTTCCCAACTGATCCACAGGTCTCCACGAGTGAGAAAACAAGCGACAGCATGACGGGCCAGGTGGTGGATCCAGCCTTCCTGCCGCAACTGGGTCATTATGGCATCAATCCAGGGAAAACCTGTCTTAGCTTCAGCCCACTTGGCCAAAGCCTCTGGGTTCTTGTCCCAGGGGATGCGCACACAGATCGGGTTGCCTTCTATCTTATCAAATCGTGGGTTGCTGGTGGCAGCAGTGTAGAAAAATTCCCTCCACAGCAGCTGACCATAGAGGGAGAGTGGAGGAGTGCTGGTTTTCTTTACCTAAAAGGAGAATTACAAACATATTTATATTAATTTATACTTAAGCAAATAATATGTTACCACATGGTTATCTAACATATAAAGCATTTTCAAAACTACATTATTATATAAGATGTATACTATTACCGTCCACCCCTAATTGATACACCTGTGTTAAAAAGTGATGATCACACTAGATTTGTACACAGATAGTTAGTGTAGAATCATGTCTGTACCTTTCTGTAGAGGTCTGTGAGTTTAAAATAGAAGAGGCGGCAGGACAGGCAGCCAAAACGGAGGTAGGGACTCAGGCCAGTCGGACTGGCCAGCAAAGAGTTGGCATTCATTCTGGGTCTTTCAAAATTTGCAACCCAAGCCTGGAAAAACATGAATAAGGAGGGACAATGTAAGTCTAGTCTGCTATTAATGAGCACATGGCTTTTTTTTTTTTTTATTAAACATATATGCAGTTCTTTTTGCAATCACAATATATTTAAAAGGATAGTCCACCCAAAAATTTTAATTCTGTCATCATTTACTCACCCTTATGTTGCACAAATGAAGATTTATTTATTTTTATCACAGAAGGTATTTTGAAGAATGTTGGTAACTAAACCATTTTGGTTCACATTGACTTCCATTTTATGGGTAAAATAAACAAAGGAAGTCATTAGGAAGCAAAAATATCTTTTGTGTTCAGCAGAAGAAAGAAATGCATAGAGGATTGGAAATATATGAGGGTGAGTAAATAATGACTGAATATTAATTTTTAAGTGAACTATCCCTTTAAGATGGTGCTTCTTTAAAATATATTTAAGTATATATATATTTTTTTGCTTTTAAATTCACTTTCAACCTGTTATCCCATAGTTCTGTTAAAGCTTAACATTGGCCTGATGTATCTGAAAAGGTCCATCAATGTATCAATAACTGCAAAACTAGGCCTATATAGAGAAAATTCATGGTTTTAAAAACACTTCCTGTTGTATATGTTTTAGCTGTTAAACACCACCTGGGACATGTCCCCAGGTAATCTGAGTTTGAGACCTCTGCTGTACATCTATATATGATCACACCTTTCGCTCCAGATGCCTTTCGATCCTTGTTAATGCCTCGGTTTCACCACCTGGCCAGACAGCAGAAGGTAGTCCCTCGATGTCAAATCCTGAGTCAAGATAATGTAGGTTAAAGAACAACCACTAATCTTGCATAACTTGATGGGTTCTCGTGTTGCAGTTTAGGAAACTCTTGAATATGTGGGAAATGGATACAGTGAATATATAATTTAGGTCAAGTGTTTTTCATTTTTAAAATGTCTCTAATATACTGGGTATCTTTATTTTTAAAATTCATTTTAATCGACATTCCAAACTGACTGAAACCTGACAGATCAAGCTCTTCATCTCAATCACCTCACCTAGTTCTTCCAGGGAGGGCACACCATATTTGTCCCCATGGTCTTCAGAGACAGGTGTGACACAGCAGCCCATACTGGTGTTGGAAAGAGTTTCCACTGGCATCTCCGGTGGGTCCATTCTGCTGATCAGAGTCTGGAAACGTTTGTAGGTGAGGGGAGGCTGACCACCATTTAGTTCAATGATCCTGAAATAATAGAGAGGCTTAGCGTCAGCGAATGAGTGAATGAGTGAATGAGTGAATGAGTGAGTGAGTGAGTGAGTGAGTGAGTGAGTGAGTGAGTGAGTGAGTGAGTGAGTGAGTGAGTGAGTGAATGAGGTGCCATTTGGTTGAACAAAAGTTACTGAGTCAGGCCAGTGGGATGCCACAGTGTTTACACTTTTTTGAGGAAAATCAGCTTACTTAGCAGGTATAGGAAAACATCAAAAATGTCACATTTCAAATTTAAGTAAAAGAACTCTTACTTATCAAGGTTGTAAAGGGTGTGTGAGGTCTTGACAGTGACTTCAACTCCAGCCTCCATGGCAAGCTTTTTAATAGCTGCATCCCTCTCCTTCCCAAATGGTTCTGAGTCATACTCGAAGGTCAACCTGGATATTTTCCATTCCTGCAAGAACAGATTACAAACACTGGATAGTTAATCAATCCACTACACTGACTTTTTTGAACTAAATTGTAATGTGTGGCTTTCAAAACAGCTCATTAAATTAGACAAAGAAATACTTTAAGTTCTTTTGTTATACTATATTCAAGAACTGGCAGCAGTATTTTCAACTGAAGAATTTCACCTTGAAAAGGCGTGGAAAAACATTGGCTGGTTGTCCTCGGATGACAAAAAGGCGTGAATTGAGTTTTCTTAGATTGGAATCAAGATCATCCAGGCACTGCAGGAGAAATCTGTCAGGGAAGAAATAAAATTTAACATTAAGTGTTTTACAATATATATCTGCAATAAAAAATACAAAGGTCAAGTCTAGCTAAAAGTTTAAAAGCTTGAACAAATTTCTACAAAATAGATCAGAAGAGGTCAGTCCATTTTGGAGCACCACCTAAAAAACATAGGAATAGGAACTATTGCCATCCACCATTTTCTCAGACAAATGTTTTGTGCTTTACTAATGAAGTCCTGTATAGGTATAGGTAAATATAGCAATAAATACATATATATTTTTATGAAGTATGACACTAAGATTGACTCAAATTCCAAAATGCAGTGAACACTGAAGTGAATAAATGATACTGGGATGTCCTTATTTGACTTGACCAGGTACTTGGCCTTAAATGTTTGTGAACTATTGATCTACAGCAAAGCCCTGAGGCTTTACCGCTTCTGCAAGCTGTCCCTCAAACATGCAGATACTCTGAGTTTCCATTCACAAATCTGTTCATTCATGACCTGTTTAAAACATTAGGAGCTTAACTGCGATTTCCTCTCTTCACATCTGCCTTACAGCTAAAGGGACATTAAGTACTACAGACTTTACTGAGAAACAATGAATATATCAGCAAACAGGTGACACACTGTGCACTTGAATAAAGAGGTTTAAC